>JASDQU010101214.1:253715-276659 GCA_032191745.1 Picea mariana | reverse complement strand
CCCCTCAAAGTACAATGTATATAAAAAGAAGAACTGATAGTTTCTAGGAAACTATGTCCATCACTCCAAGAGGAATGCACAGAGAATTGAACTTCTGCTTAGTGAAGGTCTTGGTGAAGATGTCTGTAGTATGTTCTGTTAAAGGAAAAAACTACAGGTTGATGATCCTATTGTTGTAGGAAAATCTCCCTGCGGACAGGTAGATTGCCTCAAAAAGATTGACCTTAACTCTAAGACAAAAAATGCTTAACGTGGACACTGACTTCCTTTCAAATATATACAAACTAACACATGAGAAGGAGGGAGAACAAAAGTACCTTTTTATCGACGTTTGTCCCTACACGCTTTGAGTTGAGCTCCAATCCTTTGCTCCTCGCTGAGTCCTATAGACAAACAAGATACGACCACTTCCTACTCTATTGGTATTAGCTTGAAAATAGATCTATCTATCAATGATAAGTTCATGTAACATCAGACACAAACTAGAAAGAAACAGGCCAAGCATGTCATATTAATGAGAATAATGACAACAATACTTACAATCGTAGATGCGAATGCGACATCTTCGTCAAGTCCCCTTCGTCTAACCCTTGCTCTAAAGATCCACAACCTGGATGATAGCAGCTTCACCGATCACTCTCCTTTTGCTGACTGTGTGTTTTCTATGAGATCATAGGTTTCATGCTAGCAATTCTTCCCCCCTTTTCACCATCATAGAGCTTGCTTATATAGGTTAAGAGGAGCTTAACCTCTTGATTTATCTTTAGAACAAGTTGAGGAACTTCCTCCTTAGATCAGGGATCCTCTGATGGAACCAAGAATTTGAATGCAACTGCCTTCTAATCTTGAAAGATCCTCCCCTTATTCTCCTCAATGGGCCAACTACTGCCTCAGATTAGGTAGCGCTCCCTCAAAAGGGGCATCAGAGTGTTGTAGCACTTCCTAGGAAGCTTGAAGGAAGTGCCAGCACTCCAAAGGTGGATAACACTCCTTTAGAGGGGTAGGCAAGCATTATAATGCTTCCTGAGGCCTTATAGGGGAACGCCAACACTCCTAAGGCTGATGTAGGGGAGCACTCAGCCTCAAAACCCTTGTTTAAGAGCTCTCCTCAGGTGTTAAGAGTTTCTTGACTTCAGTTAACAAGTTCCCCTTCTCCAAATCAAGTGTATGAGATGTTTTTAAGTGCCTCCTTAGTGTCGTCATTGTGGCAGTATGCTTGAACAACAGTTGCGACACTTGTGAACAACTTGCGACACTTGCGAAAGTTGTAAGGAAGATGCGACACTTACGACAATTTGAGAGGAACATGCGACACTTATCCAGTCGAGTAATTTTGACGTGTAACACCTATAATGTACTAAGTCCTGGATGTAGTGCATGTGGATCTCAATGCACTTAATCCACTACCTCTGAACTAGATATCTACAAAACTTCAGAGTGATTTGGTTGTCACACCAGATGATGATCAAATGATGAAAATGAATGCCCAACTCAATGATAAAATGTTGTAGCCACATAGCCTAGATGGTTATGTTAAATACCTCTCTATTCTCTACCTCAACTGAAGATAGAGCAATAGAAACATGCTTCTTACTCGACCAACATATAGGCCCGAAACCAAGACTGAGTGAGTAACCAGACGTGGACTTGTGATCAATGTTATCATCAACCCAATCAGAATCAGTGAAACCGATGAGGTACAATGTAGAGTTTTTTGCATAGTGAATACCAAAGGTGATGGTTCCATGTACGTATCGAAGGATACACTTTGCAGCCTTCCAATGTAGATCATGCAACCCTTTCATGAACCTGGAGACTACTCCAACTGCAAATGATAGGTCTGGTTTGGTGTGAGAGACACAACAATCTCCCCACTAGTTTTCTATACAATGTGTTATAAACCAGTGGAGTGTCCCTGCCATCCTCAAGTCTAACTCTTGATAGGAAAGGAGTTAAGGAAGAATTGCAGTCTTCAGGTGAAATATCTCAAGGAGATATCATGCATACTTGGCCCAAGACAGTTTGATGTGTGATGCATCCAGACTGATATTGGGTCCAATTAAGAAATGTAGCAAACACATATCCGACATCAATAACCTGTCATGCATAATCCTCTTTATTATATCAATCACTGAAGTTGATCAATAGGTGATCAACAAATCATCAACATACAGAATTAGGAGTAGAATTGAATCATCCATCCCAAGCATGTAAACATTTGGGTCTGACTTACAACGTACAAATTTCTGTGACAGCAAGTAGGAGTCCATATTGGAATACCATTCCCTTGGGGCCTTCTTGAGGCCATAAAGATACTTCTTCAGTTGACATACCGAATTTGAATATTGCACAAATCCCTTGGGATGCTCCATATAGATATCCTTGGAGAGATCATCATGAATAAATGCATTCTTCATGTCCATCTGATGGACTTCCCATCCCTTGGTTTCCGCAATGGAAAGTGCCAAATGTATGGAATCCATATTCTCTACTAGAGAGAAGGTCTCATCATAGTTAATGTCCTGCACCTACTGAAAGCCTTTGGAAACTAGCTTAGCTTTGTATCTACCAACATGTCCATCCACTGCACTCTTGGTCTTGTAGAACTATATGCAGATGAAAAGTTTCATTCCTGAAGGAAGGGGAACCAGATACCAAGTATGGTTCTTGAGGAGGGAGTTGTACTCCTCTTACATGGTGGATTCCCAAAATGGATTTCCAATAGCCTCACCATAGTAGTATGGATCTGAATACTAAACCAAGAAAATATGCCTGGGTGGCATTGGTTCAGTGGTGGTGAGTTCAAGAGTAGGCTCCTCAAAATTAGATCGAGTCCTCCTAGTATCCATTGGATGTACAACAAGATCTCCTGAATCCTGAAGAGTATTATTGGCCCACTTGGGCCTCTCCTCTAGCTCTACATATGGATCTGCATGCACTAACTCTACATATTACTGTACTGAATCAGTATGTGAATCCTATGAATCCTCTGAATCATAACTCTCATATAAATAATATTCAACATTTGCATGTCCATCATCTTTGATAGGTTGAATAACAAAAGTGTCTGCATGTAGCTATTGAGGTACATGTGAGATACTTTCCTCAAGTTGGAAACTACGCTCAATGATGAGTTGGTCAGAAGAGATATCAATGAGTCTGTATCCCTTCACACCATCAGGGTATCCAACAAATATACACTCTATTCTTTGTGGATTAAGTGCCTTCCTCTTCTCATAGGGAATCTTGGCCCATGCATAAGAACCAAATATACAAAAGTGGGTCACTTTTGGCTTGAGGCCACTCCAAGCCTCATAGGGGGTCTTATCCTTGAAATATATATGAGGAGATATGTTTTGGATGTATTTTTCACAATTAAGTGATTCATTCCATAATCTCTATGGAAGTGACTTTGCATGTAGCATGCAAGATTCCATCTCTTTTAGAGATCTATTTTTCCACTCAACAACTCTATTTTGTTGCGGAGTATAGGGAACCAATTGTTGAAACTGAATCCTAACCTCGAGACAAATATTTTGTATCTCATGGTTGACATACTCCCCCCCAATTATATGTTTGAATGGCTTTGTTCTTCTTTCCTGATTGTGTTTCAATAAGGGCTTTGAAATATTTGAGGTGTTGAAAGACGTCTAATTTTTTCCTGAGAAAGAAAGTCCATTGGAAGCATGCAAAATCATAAAAAAAAATGATCATGTACCTTGATTTACTGATTGATGGATGCATAAAATGGACCATTATATCACTATGGATCATATCTAAAGGAAAGGAGGACTTATGAGTCTTTTCTTTGTCAAATTTCTCTTGAGGGTGTTTTCCAAGAACACGTCCCTCATAAATTCCTTTGGATAAGTGGATGTCAGGTAGACCGTCAACCATTCCCTGCTTTCTAAGCTATTGCATATATTTGAAATTTAAATACCTGAACCTTTCATTCCATATCCTACTTCTTTCATCAACATGGGTAAGCAACAATGCAAAATCTGGTTCAAGAAATTCAGAAAATGTGTAGAGTCTGGATTGATGATTTACGTCACTGATAGTGACTTTGGAATTAGTTTGCATGACATATATATCCAAAACATCAGGTGTGAATACGAATCTCTTTCCAGTGCCATAGTTTTTCATCTAATATACAGAGAGAATATTGACGGAGAGTTTGGGAACATGTAGCACATTCTCGAAGCTCTCATTTGTGAGTTCAATTCTTCCTTTGCTACTGACTTCGACTTGAGATTTGTCCCCCATCATAATAGGAGGACCTTTGCATGAATCCAATGAAGAGAAGACTTATTTTTTGGCTGCCATGTGGTGTGATGCTTCTAAATCTACAATCCAAGCATTGGGAGAGGAGTTGATGGAAATTGAAGCATGGCTAGAATTGTCTTTCTTGGGATTCTGATCTTTTGGCTTCTTCTTCTTGGCACCCTCGGGGATTCAATCTCCAAGGTTGTTTTGTTGAAGTATTTGTGCCATTTGATTTGATCTTATTTTATGCATACAAGCATATTCTAGATGGAATCCTTTATGGAAGTAAGTGCATGTTCTCCCCTTTTCTTCCTTTTCCACCTTTGGATCTAGAGGCATCATTGAAGGATTTTTAGTACCCTTCCTTCTTTGGATTTGCATGTTCTTTTATTTTTTATTTTTCTTTAGATTTCTGATTTAGATGATTGATACCATCTTCTACAACAAGTGCATGTGCCTTTGGGCCTTTGATTTTTCCCATGTTGATAAGCTTGTTCTACTCTTGTGTTAGAGATTCAATAAATACCTCAAGAGATGGCATCTTCCAAGTGGATCCATAGGTGAGACTAACTTAATAAAATGTGGATAAAAACACTGAGTATTCTGGATGAATTTTGGAGAGGATGGTGAGAACCATTTGTTTCTCCTTAGATTTATCAACCCTGCAAGCCTTAGTTGCGACATCAAATACTTATATTTGGTAAAGAAATCTTGGAGATTATTGAAGGTTTTTGGATCCAAAGTGAGTAATTCCAACTCAAGCATGTGTCCCCTCATCTCATCCTATTTTCCAAAAATACCTTCCATAGTGGTCCAATATTCATTGGGGGTTTTACAAGAGGATATGTGAAAGAGGAGTTTAGGAGAAATGAGACTACAAATGGTTCCAAACGCTTCATCCATTCGATTCAAATAATTGGATTTTTCTATGGATGATGTGGGTTTGGTCTATGTGTCCATGGTTAACCTGTATAATCATCTACCTCAAAGATGCACTATCATCTTCTTCTTCCATGCAAATAAATTGTATGGTGTAAGAAGGAATTCCTTTGGAAATTCCATTTTTCCTATTGTCTTCAATCTTCAGTACCTGCAAAAAGAATCTGATGTGTATTTTTCCTAGAAATTTGTCATCTTTGATACCATGTAAATGTGTTGAGCCTGCATAGAAAATATCTAGCTAGAAAATGACATACACAATTTGCAGTGAAAATATGAGAAAAGAGAAGCATGAGAAAAATAATGGAAGAATTCTCATTAACTAAATGATTGAATAATAATTTACACATGATATACTCTATATAAATCAACTGATACGCATTGGAGGAGAAGACAATGTTCCATAGTGGTGGTCTAGAGTGATCTGGACACACGCCATAATTTACCGGAGTAAAATTCCACCTATTCTAGTCTCTCAAGAAGTTACGGGAGTTAACTGCCACCTAGTCTGAGTTAACTAGTCTCTCAATCTTCAGTTAACTGACTGAAACATAGTGAAGTGAGGAGGAGATTAGGGAATCATGAGTAATGTGCTAGTCTGGTGATAATAATAAGGATAATGTGCATTAGATGGTGATGATCCCAATGTGGCATCTAGACTCCACTCAACGGATCAAACTAAAGTGTGAACTAAAGAAAATATTCTCCTAGACGATTATTCTCCTTAGAATATATGAGACTGAATAATGACTAGTAAACATAGGGAAAACCTTATGAAAAATAAATCCTAGGCGTGTTTGAAGTATCTCCAACATTTTAGGGTGTGTATTATAAAGAAATCATAAATAGATATGTCCTAGTGATTCATAATAATTTGATTTGGAGAATTCTCTTGTGGATATTGTATGAGGTATGTGTGCTTGTAGTCTTGATGAGATATTGAAATGAGTAGAAGCGACAGAAATATCATAAATAGTAGAAACAACAGGTTATTAGTTACAATAATAGAGGTAGTGATATACTAGTTTACATTTTTATTTTAGGGTGGTTTGATGTGGAAAGGAAAGGGGTTTGTAGCCTCCTTCTGGTTGGAGCCGATAAATTAGGGATTTGGAGATTCCTTCAAGTTGAATTTTGTAAATAGGGGTTTGGATCCTCCTTCCAGTTGTAGCTGGAGAAATAGGAAGTTGGCGCTTCCAATGAATGTACTCTTTGATAAATAAGAAAATAATTCTATGGTTTTCTCCCACATTAGGTTTCCATATAAAATTATGGTGTATTGTGTTTATGTGATGTTTGTGCATTGAATTATGGTGATGATGATATATTGATTTCTAATGATAAACTATTGAACATTATTAGAGGTTTTATATTATGATTAAAAGTACTAATTGTACTCATACTAATTCAACCCCCCTCTAAGTGTTTGACCAGTTGGTATCAAAGTAGGTCCTTCAAGAAGCAGTCTAACCACTGGAAGGAGATCATGGAATATGCTAAGACTGGAGCACCAATGTTTAACGGTAAGAACTGTACCTTTTGGAATAAAAGGATGAACAATTTTTTATAGGCACAAGGATTTGATGTTTGTAAATAGGTAGTAGATTGGTATAAATCACCAACCACTCCTCCAACCGACATAGACACAAATAAACTCAGTGAAAACAACTGAAAGGCTAAAGGTACCATTTTGAGTGGTGTAGTTGATTCAATATTTGTCAAGGTTATGTCTTGTGACAGTGAAAAGGATCTTTGCGATAAAATCCAAAACATTTATGAAGAATATGTCAAAGTCAAGGGAGATAAACTTCAAATATTTTGAGCTAAGTTTGAACAATTGAATTTGAAGAAAGATGAAGAAATTGTTTCCTACCTTCAGTGAGTTGATGAAATAGTTAACACAATTAAGGCACTGGGAGCATAATTTGATGAATCAATGGTTGTTCAAAAGGTACCAAGGTCTCTTACTATAAGACTTGATCCTAAAATATCATCCTTAGAATAAATGTCATATATCCATACATTGAGCATGGACGAGCTACATGGAATATTTACAGCCTATGAAATGAGAACACAACAAGAGCACCCAGTCACGAAGGAAGAAAATTTCAAGGAATCCAAGAAGACAAAGAAGAAGAACAAGAAAAATTCAAAACCAGGTTGCATTGGTAGTGATTATTCAGATGAAGATGAATATATGGCTAACTTTGTAAGGAAATTAAAGAAAGGAACTAGCAAGTATAAAGGTATTCTTCCATTGAAATATTTTAATTGTGTTGGTATTGGTCATTTTGCTTCTAAATTTCCTCATAATAATAAAGATAGTGATGAAGAAGAAGCTTCTAAAAGGGAAAATAAATATCAAAAGGGAAACAAGAGAAGAAACAAAATGAAATTGTTCAAGAAAAAATTATACTCAAAGGAGGACAGTTCCTCATTAGACAAGGAGGATAATGATAGTGAAAGATTCATAAAGAGTACTCTTCATGGAAATAGAAGAATATTTCGAAGAATAAGGTGAATTCAATCTCAAAGTAGAGCTAATTAGAGGAACTTAGGAACGAAAGAAACATAAATACGTCACTCAAGGCAGAGTTAAAATTGAAAGAGGGATGTCAAAATTACAACTTTAAAGGAATCGATCAGATGATTACGAGTATAAATATTCAAATAGAAGAAGATATAATAACTGAGTAAATACTTAGAATTCAGAAGAAACGGAGAAAATGATTGGAATCTTGGAAGTATAAATAGTCTCTTTAGGGAAAGATCTTTAGAAAAGAGATATGGAACAGAAGAGCACCAAAATATTGAATCAAATCATTAGTAGCCAAAGACCATCCAATGAAATATCCTGAATAGGATAGAATCAAGACCAAAATGAGAAAGGATTGAGCTCCAAGACAATAGAATATGAAGAAGAAAAAAGAAGCTATGCATATATTTCCATAGATTCTCTCAAGAAGGAAGAATGCAAGCCCCCAAAGAAGAACATTCTAGAAATAAAGAAGACTCGAGAAGACGACTTCAAAAGGAGTGCATCACAAATAATATCATATACTCCCAGGTATCAAAGGTTCTTTTATGGTCATTTTTTTAATTGTGCTAATTTTGGACATAAAGTTGTAAACTACAAATCATATGCCAAGAACCAAAGCAACTATGCAAGGTACTTAAATAATAGTTATCCAATAAAATATTGTGAAGCATACAACAGAAACAAAAACAATTTTGGCTCATTGAGTAATGAAGTAGAATGCTACAAATGAAACAATTTTGGACACATAGCAAAGAATTTCATATTGACTATTCCACCCAAGGAACCAAAGTAGAACATTAACATTCATATATCAGAACCACAAGAGATATCGAAAATAAAGAAGACTCAATGCTCTCTTTCTCTACAAGCCCAACATAGAAAAAATGATTGGTATGTTGACAATGGTTGTTTGAATCATATGATAGGTGAGAGGAATAGGTTTCTAACTCTGAAGAAAGAAAGATATGGATCAATTTCATTTGGAAATAATTGTTCAGCTAAAATTATAGGTAGATGCACAATTAAGCTTGGAAGCAAAGATGCCATGGAAGAAAATGTTCTATTGGTCAAAGATATGAAACAAAATATGTTGAGTGTAATTCAAATGTGCAATCAAGAACACACACTTCAGTTCGACTCAGATAAATGTGAAATTAGGAAAGAAGGATTAGGAAAGTTAGTGGAAACATCGATAAGGACTCTGAACAACATATATGTTTTGAATGAAATTGGAAAACAAAGTTGTTGCTTAGGAAAGGAAAATGAAGGTTGGATTGGGAACAGAAGAATGAGTCACATGAACTATTAGTCCCTAAAGTTTCATTTGACTACTAAAGGGAAATATAGGGCATAATCATGTTATTGCAATGGATTTTATAGATAAATGTATATTGGGTTTTGAAAAAGGTTTTATTTTTCAATAGAGGATGAAGAAGGACAACACCAATCTCTGATCGCAAATTAAGTTCCTATAACACTTACTTAATCAATGGTATTCAATCTAATGAGGAAGATAAAATCATTAGAGGAAACAAATATGCAAGTTCCCAATCTGTTCACTCACATACGAACATTCCTAATCCTAAATATCATTCAGAAACATAGAATAATGTACTCAAGAACAAGTCTTGTAATGGGAAAGAAAACAGTGAAATATTCACTGTGTCACCAACATAATGAAATATATTCAATGCTTTGAAAAGATAACATGTTTTTGAAGTAAGAAAATGAAGAATAAGAGAGAATATGAGAGAGCCTACTCATCAGATGGCCTTTAGCATTGATTGTAAAATGAAATGAGTCCTAAACTTTACAATTAGAAACAAAGTCTTCATTTTTCACACCAATCACCCCTTAACCAACACCCTATCCCCTCCAATTTATATCATTGCAGTATCTTAAACTATTACAAATATCTAGAATAAAACTAAAAAATAAAATAGGACTTGAATCCAATCCAAGAAAATATGAAGCTATTGGAATTGATCCTGAAAATTTGAAACAAATCCTTTAACTGGAAATTCTCCTCTTTACAATTTGGAACTAGCTGATCTCTTTTATCCTCCTTCAACAAGTCTCTGACCTTTCTTTCTATCATATAATATGTTCTTTGGTTGATCAATATTCTGCCACTTTCTGATCGATATGTTGGCCTGGAAGTTTGGGATCAATTCCTTGATTAATGACTAAGAATATGGAAATGATCTTGATCTCTAGTATTGAAATATTCAAATTCTTTATCACCTTCCAAGTAGTTCCTTCAAATCTGGAATGAACTCCTTGAATGTTTATATTTGAGTAAAATGAAAGGGAATGTAGCAACAATTTGAGTTCCTAGTTCATGCAGTAACATGCCAATTATAGAAGCATGCCAAATAGGTAATTTCTGATGACATGTCAATCGCAATTCTTTATTGTCTTTCAATATGTTGGAGAAAGCCAAAAAAAGTTCTCATTGATCATTATTCGACATGTTCCATCATTTAAAGAATGTATCCATATTTTTGAAACAAGGAATGATAAGATATGCAACTTTCACATTAGCTTCCAACTTAAAATCTCTCTTGTAAACAAAGAATGGATTCTCAAGCACATTATACATATTGAAGAGTACTTTCACATAAAAAAACAAATCCACATTATCGAGGAAATATGAAAAAATACTCCTTTCACTAGGTCTTCTTTCAATTTATTACTCTGCATCACTGACTCTTTCATAGCATCCCCTTCAATAATTTGTGAATGCTCTTTCAAAGGGGTTATTTTTTTTTAAAGAACCTTTGTATGTTGAGAATACTTAGAGAGGGCTGAATCAGTATTACCATTTTTTCAACAATCAGCAATTACTTTGATATTTTATTAATTACCACAATAGATCAACAATGGTTTTGTATTTAAAATCAATTATATAAATACTATTAACATGAATTACAAGGTTTTATAAAGAATAGTGAAGGACACCAATCCTTTTTAGAGCACTAACTCTAGGAGACACAAATCCCCTTCTTAAGGGAATCAACCCTAGGAAGCACCAACTCCCTTGTGTTTAGGGAACCAAACCTAGGAAGAAAAAAATCCATTTTCTTGAGGGAAACAACCCTAGGAAGTACCAAATCCTTTGTCTTTTAGAGAACCAACTCCCTTATCTAGTAAAGGATATGAATCCTTCCTTTCTCCTCACTTCCATCCTCACTACATAAGTATCATCAGCTCCTCTTCTTGGAATCTGCTTATGTTTTGATCTTATGATATAGGCTCCAGAGACACCTCTTCTTCATCATTCCTTCTTGATTATATAGTCTTCCAACTAGTGTGAGCTATGAAGCATTGTGTTCCTTTGTTTGAACAATCACACCTCTTCATTTAAATTAACAATAATAATGTTTGTTTTTCTTCATTATTATTCAAACATTATCATGAAGGATTTTCAATTTAGTGAGAGTGATTTTCATAAATTGATCATTGATATGGATCGATTTCGTTTTTAACTCGATCCCATGCCTCTTTATTTCACTCTCAATTTTTGTTGATCATATTTAAGCTTTTTGATCATATTTTTAATCCATTGCAAGTATTGGATTACTTAATATAAATCAGGACAAAGTCCATATCCTATATGTTTCAATGTTCATTCTTGACCGAGATAAATTTCTTATCTTGTGTGTTAAATTTCACACAGAAACACTTCGAGACCTATATTCCATACGACCATAGGTGGTGACTAGGATCTAAGCCAAACATGTACTTAATAACTCATCAAGATCAATGGTCACATTTTAATTGCACATTGATATGGACGACTATCATTTACTTTGTAACTTCATCCTTCAGAACTTCCAACCTTGGTAGTCATTCAACCTTCCTAGAGTGCATTTCATCGAAGTGCGTATACTATATCAAATGATCAATATTTAATCTTTCCTTGGATGGATGATCCTAACTTATCCAAAGTTTTTAAATAAATCGACTGTCAGGACTTAATATACAATTGAGCAGACGAGTCTCATTTACTTTAGTATTTCATAGTTTCGAGACTCTGGATTTTGTAGTTTTCCAACTCCTTTGGAGAAAATACCGTCGAAGTTCTTATCAGCACCTCCCTGCTTAATAACCTTCACGAGTCCAAGAGATGGGACCATAAGCTTAGGAAAAAAGGAGCTCCTCCTCTTCGGGTATTCGGCTATTCATGACTTTGGGACTTCGGGATACTCAAGCTATGAAGTAGGTCAAACCCTCTAAAGATTTACCTACCGAATAAGTCACAGAATGGCGGTGACTTCTTGTTATCAGTCAATGGTCCACGCTCACCCTATTCCACTAGCCTAATGCAACGACTGACAATGATTCCTGAGAATCATAAATCAACGACCAACATTATTTCATGAATTTGGCCTTCGATGCTTCAGGCAATTTCTAGTAGGAGAAGTTGGATATCCCCGAAGGACATACTCTCGGAGTGACGTAACTTGCTGATGTCATTTTTGATGTGACACTACCTGAGTGGCTACCACAGGTCACCTAGATTTGTGACTTACATATACCTAAAGTTCCAAATCAAACTTAACACTTGTCACCATCTGATTGTGTCATGTGTCCTTGCTGATGTGGTCTTGTTGATGTGGATTATGATGATGTGGGATATTAATGTGTGTGTCGCATGTCATATTCTTATTTTTTCACATGTATTACTCTATGACTTTGGAGCTCCATCCTTTGGGTGAACTAACATGTTTTTAAATCCTTTTCCACGGAAGTGGTCAGCACCAAAGTTGACCACAATTGGACCCACCTATCATCATCCAACGATCAACATTTATTGTCCAGATTTGATGGTCCTTATTCACTTTGAAAATTTCGGGCTTCGAACTTCAGGTGAACTTACATGTTCTTTACTTATTTTTGCCACAGTTTTCAACATCATATTTGACCATCTCCTTCCCTTTACTATGATCTAACGGTTCCCATATTTCTCTCTAGATCAATGATTGAAGATATTTCACAATTTTGGGGCTTCGGTCTTCGGGTAAAATTAATTATTCTTGGCTTCTTTTGGTCGGAGTGATGAAGTTACAGAGTCCTATTAGTATTTATATATGATTTAGGATTATTTATATCAATATGATGGTTGGGATTTAATTTCTCCCATCTTCTAGCTTCATCTCAATCTGACGATCTTGGATTGTCTCGAAAACTTCGTCAACGAACAAGGTTCTTCCTTGATTCTTTTAGAGTTTTACTGTGTGGATTTCAATCCTGATAATGTGTCTGCAGTGCGCTCTCCCTTTTGAGATTCTATTAATTTTCTTATACACCCTCTTGACATCAATGACAATATAGTACCATTATGTCCAACAATCTCCCCTTTTGGCATTGATGAAAACCTTTTTTGAAATGTTTTTATTTCTGTTGCTTATCAATTTCCTCCCCCTTTGAAAACAATGGCAGAGGGGATCCTTCTTCACTCCCCTTGTGGAAATTATCCCCCTGACCATGTTCCCCTTTACTTCTGATACAATCTTTATGTTTTTTAATGATGTTTTTGAATTACTCCCAATTTATGTCGAAGATTTTCAAAAGTACTCCTAGGAAAAGGTTTTGTGAATCTGTCTGCAATTTGTTCTTTGGTGTCTACATACACTATTCTAACCACTTTTTAGGTAACTTGATCTCTTATAAAATGGTATTTAATTGGGATGTGTTTGGTTTTAGAATGCATTACTATATTTTTAGATATACTTTTTTTTTTGTTTGCTAGTTTGTTCGTGACCCGCGGGACTAGCCTATGGCTTGAGAAACCATGACTCAGGGGCATATAAGCCATCAAAATCACTCGAGGATCACACCCGACCTAAGCCACACCAACCCTTAACATGGATGGATTTTTTGTCCCCGCATTTTTCGAACCGGTGACTTAACATCACAGAATACCTTAACAAAACACTCCATCACCGACTGTCCTACACCTTAGGGACACGGTTTTTAGATATATTTATGGAACTAATGTTATCAAAATTAATAGTGATGGGATTATCATATCTTATTTTTAAATATTCTAATGTTTGCTTCAACCAAAGAACTTGTGTGTAGCAGGATGCAACAACAATGTATTATTCCTCTAATGTAGATAGTGATGTGGATGTTTGTTTCTTTCGCTCATGGGCTAATTTTCCATGGTTTTTCACAAAAAAAGATTTTCTATTCTAAAAATGATTCGCCCAAATTCTATAGGATAAAATTATTTTACCTTAAAAATTGCCAAAATTTTATACAAACTATATATAATCCTTATAAATTTGAATATTTTTACAAAAATATCGCCAAACATTTATAGTTGGCATATGAAGGATTACTAAGCTTCGTGAAGGTTTCTACATTTTAAAATAAATTTCCATCCTTAAAATCGTCCCTGATGCTACTAGACATTTTCTTAGAAAAAATTCTCCTCCACTGGTTCTTTTCCTATCATATATACTACCATCCCAATCTACATCAATGTATGCAGTTAGATTGAAGTCTTTATCTTTTGGATAATATAATACAAGTGTTAAGGTGCCTTTAAGATATATGAATATTCTCTTTACTTCTTTTAAGTCAGCTTCTTTAGGTGAATACTTAAATATTCCCACAAGTCCTACATCTTGTATGATGTTAGGTCTTGTTGCTATTGAATAGAGTAAACTTCCAATCATTGATCTGCACATCGTTTGGTCCACTTTTGGTGAGTCATCTTCTAGTCTTAGTTTACATCCAGTGACCGTTGGGAGTACTTATAGGTTTATTGTCTTCCATTTGGAATTTATTTAGAATTTCCTTGATATGTTTGGTTTGGGAAATAAATATTCCATTTTATGTTTGATTTACTTGTAAACCTAAGAAGAAGGACAATTCTCCCAGCATAGACATTTCAAATTCTTCTTGCATTTTGGTTGCAAAATTTATTCTTAGTGTAGTAAGATTACTTCTAAATATGATGTGATCTACATATACCACCACAAAAATCATGTTTTTATCCTCAATTTTGATGTATAAGTTGTTGTGAGTAGTCCCATACATGGCCATCAAGCCTTGAGGACCATGCTGTAGGGGATTGTTTAAGACCATAGAACGCCTTTTTTAACTTGCACACATAGTCCTGATTTTCTGTTAACATGAATCCTTCTGGTTGCTCAAGTCCTGATTTTCTGTTAACATGAATCCTTCTAGTTGCTCAATATAGACTTATTCTTCTAGTGTTCCATTAATGAATGCTGACTTGATATCCATCTGGTATATTTTGAAATTTATGAAGCATGCAAATGTCAGGAACATTCTAATGGCCTCAAGTCTTGCTACTGGAGCGAAAGTATCTTCAAAATCAATACCTTCCACTTGGGAGTATCCTTTTCAAACTAATCCGGCTTTGTTCTTTACGATATCCCCATTTTCATTCAGCTTGTTCTTGAATATCCACTTGGTTCCTATCACATTCTTGTCATTGGGTCTTGGAACTAGTTCCCGAGTTTGGTTTCCCTCTATTTGGTTTAGTTCTTCATTCATTGCTTCTATCCAATATTTACTTTTGATATCTTCTTTAAATGAATTAGGTTCTATTAGGGATAACATTACTTGTTCTGAGTCAAAAGCGATTTTCCTTCTTATTTCCACTCCTGCACTTTTATCTCCAATAATCTAAATTTGAGAATGATTCTTTTGAACTCTTTTTGATGGAGATTTTGGCAAGGACATTTATTTGTTGTCTTCTTCATTAGTATATGGTTCATTTTCCCGTGTTTCAGTATCATTATCTTCTTGTTGATATTCTACATCATCATCTTCTTATTGAGATCTTACATCATCATCTTCTTGTTGAGATTTTTTATCAATGTCTTGGGATATGCTCTTTTTTAGATCATCTATCTTTACATTATCACTTTCCATTATTTATATTATTCTAATATTATAACATATGTATTCCTTATTATTAGATGAATACCCTAACAATATTCCTTCATCAGATATTGGATCAAATTTTTCTAAGTTATCTTCATCATTCTTAATGTAACATTTAATTCCAAAAGTTCTAAAGTGTTTTACAGATGTTGGCCTCCCAAATGATAGTTCATAAGGGGTTTTGTCATGGTTGGGTATCAAATGAGCTCTATTAAGTATGTGGACTATTCTATAGATTGAATCTCTCCAAAATTTGTCTGGAATATTCGGTTCATTTAGCATGGTTCTTGCAGCTTCTTGAACTGTTTGTTTTTACCTTTCTACCACTCCATTCTGTTGAGGAGTCCTTATAGATGAAAACTGTATTTTGATACCATGATTTTCACATAATTGAATGAACTCTTTAGAGGTGAATTATCCTCCATTCTCTAATATCAGACATTTAATTTTGAGATTTGTTTCATTTTCTACAAGGGCTTTGTATGTTTTAAACTTCTCAAAGGCTTCTGATTTTTCTTTTAGAAAGAATACCAAGGTCAATCTTGTGTAATCATCAACAATCAACATAAAATATTGTTCACATAAGTACTTTTAGTTCTGGTAGGTCCACATAGATCGGTGTGAATACGTTCTAATGGTTTTGTTGCGGAATTCTCTTTTCTTTTGAACCTAACTCTTGTTTGTTTTCCTATTTGACAATGTTTACAAATATAATTTGAATGCTTAATCACTTTTGGCAGGTCCCTAACTGCCTCTTTCGCGTTGGATTTGATCAAGTTGTCAATGATTAAATGTCCCAAACTTCTATGACATAGCCAAATTTCATCTACTTGGCTTAAACAACAATTTTTGTCTTCATCTATATTAAGGATGTACACATTGCTATATGTTCTTGGTGGAACTTCCACTATCTTTCCAGTGTCCTTTTTTTTTATCTCACATTTATGAGAATCAAAAGTAAGTATGTGAATTTGATCACATGTCTGAATTACACTTAGGATATTAGGTTTGATATTTTCTACCAAAAGTACATCTTCTACTTTGGTTTTATTATTTCCTAAACTGACAGTTCTTTTTCCCAGTATTTTGGTTGACATATTACCTCCAAAAGTTACTTTTCATTTTCCTTTCTTGTTTAACTTGAGAAATTTTCTTTCATTTCCAATCATGTGTTTGGAATATCCATTGTATATATACCAGTGACATCATTGCTTTATTTCATATAAGGCTACATTGAACTATGTTTGCTTTTTCTTTGATACTTTTTTATTATTGGGAATATTTATTCTTTTATCATAATTTGGAAGTCCACATTCACTAGTTTTATGACCATAGTTGTTGCATTTGTAACATTCAAAATTGTAGTATTGTAAGGGAGATAAGGAGTTATAGTTTCTTCTTTTTTCATTATCCTTATTATTTCCATATCTTTGAACATTTCTTGGATTGTACTCTTTATAATCTTTACAATATATTTCTTTATGTCCAAAATTTTTGCAAGAATAACAATAACCAATGAAGATATATTGATTTATGTTGGAGGGATTCCTTCTGATAATTCTATTCTTTTAATTATCTTTTTTCTTTAGTAGAAGGTGCTTATTTATGTTTATTTGGTATAGTTTCAAATGGTATTGCTCTTGTTTTCTTTCCTTTTCTATTTATGTGTTTCTTAAGAACATATGCATAGCTGATTTTTTCATTTTCTTTATCTTTAGAGGGATCGTATCCTAGTCATGTCTTATCATTTGATTATCTTTGACTGTTATGAATGTTATTCAATATTTTTGAGTTGTTTTCAAATTTAGACTTAATATATTCTTTTTCTAGTTTCCTTTTTAGTTGAACTATTTCATCCTCCAATAGTTTCCTTGTTGGATCTTGTTGTCATTGATTCCAATGGTTTGATTGATTGATGCCAAACGATTGATTGATTGATGTCAAATGTATTGTCCTTGATGAGATTAGATAGATTTCAAGTATATGATGCATGGGATGTCATGCATAGATGAAGATGGATCAATAAGTTGTCATTGATACATCATGCAAAGATGAAGATGGATCAATGTGGTCTCCTTGATATATGATGCATAGTCAGATTGATCATTATAGTCTTATCATGGTTGATAAAGTGCACAAATGGATGAACTCCAAAGTGGTCCCCTTATGGTGAAAGCCCTCATGGGAAGACGCTTTACGATTGAGTTATCCTAGAAGAATGGTTGAAGAACCCATGCTTGATTGGAGAATAATGAATTGAAGATCAATGAATTTGTTGGTGAAACTATCCTAGATGGATAGTGCTTGTCATGCTATTTTCGATGGTATATGGAATGTCACATAAATCCTCATGGTTTGAGAGTTATGGCCCTACAAAGTTGGGGGACCCTCATATGTTGGCTTGAAGCCCCAAAAGGTCAAAGAAGTCAAAGTGCTTGAAAATGATAAAGTAAAGTGACAAATCAAAGAAGATTATTTAAATAATAAAGTGAGGTGACAAAGTCAAGGAGGAATATTTAAATAATAAAGTAATGGATAAATTTCTAATTATGGAAAGTGGTTAACCCTAAAAATGAGGAAAATAGGTTACATGACCTAGAAATGGGTTAACTGACCTAGAAGTGGGTTCAGTAACCTAGAATATGAAGAGTATAAGTAAGAGGCAAGGGTCTCTTATGAAAAGTACATTTTTGGGAGAAATATGGTGTGTATATTTGGTGAGCATCTTGTGTGGATATCTTGAGAATGATTGAAGATCTATTTTGAGAGAGAGAGAGTATGGAGGATCTCATGAACACATCAAAGTTTTGTCATGTCTGAGATATTGATGGAAAACATTGTAGAGGTTCATAAACCCTAGTTTTTGAGGTATACACAGGCTGCAATGGGCCAGAATGCATACATACACGGGTTGTATGAAGATAGGGAATGTACAGTGGATGAAATCATGGAAATTGGTGTTTGAGTTGATGACTGGATGCTGAAGACTGAAGCAGGTTCCAGATATATAGTCTATGGGATTAGATATTCGATTGAGACTCTGGTATGGTTACATTTTTATCTTGATGGATACTATTTATTCTTGTGTGGTGAATGCCTAGGACATTATTGGTATGTGGTTGTGATGTGGTTTGTGTTGGTTGATAGAGTGAGAAACACTCTTATGATTCAGTGTTGATATGATATGTTGATTTCTTATACATGTTTGAGTAGAATTCATACTGTATGGTTGAGAAGCATGATTTAGTTATTGGAGAGATTGGATGTGTTGTGACTGGTTATGAGTCATACTAGACAGTGAGAGATAGAAAAGACTGATGAATTGGTTGGAGAGGATCAGAATTGATTCTGACGATAAAAAATAAGAGGGAATAAGTAGGTTGTAAAGTAGACAGACCGCATACTTACGTGAGTGTAGTGAGCTAGGGTGTGTACACACACTGGCTGCACTACTGATAGGTCACGTAGATGTGATAGATTGATATGCATGGAGGATTGTTGCCTCATATTAGTTGGTGCTGAGGATGTAAGTTGAGTATTTCATATAGAGTTGGTGCTCTTATAGAGTTGTAATCTATTCAGTTGTTGCTGAAAAATATCAACGATTGAAGTCCGTAATAAAAATAAAATTGTACATACATATTGTGTTCTTTCTATTCCTTGTAAGAGGGACATTTTGGAGAAAAATATCTCCGCACTCATTCACCGCCCCCTCCCGCCCCCCTCTAAGTGTGGTCATTGTGTCCAACAATTGGTATCATAGTGGGCCTTCACTATAAGCCTTAACAAGCTTGGAGGAGATCCATAGACACACAAATGGATGATGAAGTTTCAATTCTTGATGAGGAAAACTATTCTAGTTGGAGAATAGAGATGAGAGTACACTTGAAGGAAATGGTAGTGGGTATTTGGAAGGCATCCATTCGTGGATCAGTTTCCTTGAAGAAGAAGTCAAAGTTTGCAGCTCAAAGGGAAGGAAAGAAGAATGATGCATTGGCTCTAAAGACCATTCTTAGTGGAATCTCAAGCCCTATGAAAGAGAGCATGGGACAATGCACTTTCGCCAAGGATCTATGGCTAAAGCTAGAGGAGACATATAAAAAAAAAAAATAATATGTTGAAGACCACTCCATCAAGATCATTAAAGGTAAAGAATCTCCAAAAACTCTTGAATGCATTATTTATAAATGTGATCTTGAAAACACTTCAAATGAAGACAAATAATCAAGTGATGATACTAGCAGAAATGAAGATCTTGAAGACATTTCAAATGAAAGAAAAGAATCATGTGATGATGTTGGAAAAAAGGATGATCTCGAAAGTAGTTCAAATAAAGGTAAAGAATCTCCAAAGACTCTTGATTGCAATGATTCAAAATGTGATGATGTTGAATTTTTCTCTACAAGTGAAAAAGAAAATCTAGAAATAGTTTGTGTAGAGTTTGATGGTAGTTATCCCATGGAAAGAATAGAAGAAGATCTATTAGAACTTCAAAAGAAAGTTGAATATGGTTTACATGGATATAGCAATGACCATTATTATATAGACTATAGTTATCTTTCAGATAACACTAAGAAGTTTCTTAGGAGGAGTCAAAGGCACATCTTGAAGTTAAAGGGAATGCTCAAAGAACAAGAAGAGAGTAATAAGACTCGATTAGAATAAAAGGAAGAAGATATCACAAGATTAAATAATGAAAAACAAGATATGAAGGTAGATGATGAGATTAGAAAAAGTTTTGAAACTATTGTCCATATCAAGGCCCAAATTAAAGAAGCCAAAAGGGGTAGAGGAACTATTGAAGAATCAAATTAATCAAAAGGAAGAGTCATGTCATAAGTTAGAAACTGAAGTTGTTGATATTAGAAAGAAAGTAGAGAATTCAAACAAATTTTTGAAAATCTCACTAATCTTGAATGAAATCTTGGAAAGTCAAAGATCACCAAATGATAAATCAGGTCTTGAATACAAGAAAGAAGCTACACATGTTGAATCAATCACCTCAAAGAAGCATGAGGTAAAGGATGAAGAAAAATTTCCAAGTCAACCATCTACAAAAGACAAGGAATGTTTCAAAATAACTAAGCAATAAAGACATCAATAAGATACCTTTACACCTCAAAGAAAATGGACACCAAAGAAAAGGTATGAAAGAGTTTTTCATGGTCAATGTTATTCATGTAATGAATATGGTCACAAATCTTTGGAATGTAGATCTTATGGAAGGAGATATAATAGAATATTTTATAACACCACAAGGTGTTGGAGATGTGATCAAGTAGGACACATTGTTGTTCATTGTCACAGCATGAGATGATACAACTATAATCGATTTGGCCACAAGTCCCAGGAGTGCTGGAACACAAGAAGAAATTCCATGATGAGGAATTCACATAGCATGACTAGAAGAAGGAGTGAAGTAATAAAGGGAGACATATTTGAAAAGATGAAATCTTAAACCTCAATTTATGAGAGGCAGGGTCACCTGCAGAAGTGGGTAAAGAAGATTGAGCACCTAGATCAGAATGGAAGCCTTAAGGGAGGCTCAACTGATACATTTACAGAATCATGCATGGGTGAAAATGATGACAATCATGTACATACACATGCTGACCTTGAATAGGTCACGCACATACATGAGTTGTTTGTGTAGCAGGCCATGTATATGTCACGAGTTGTTTGTGTAGCAGGCCATGTATATGTGGTAAATCCATCGGAAAAAGGCAATGCACATGGGTTGCATCTTGATGTGACGGTATAACACTGCGTTGCAAGGTCTAACATTGTTTTTTGTAGGTTCTTACACTGTTTGACATAGGTTTTCATGATTCTATATTGGATTATGTAAGGCGATGATCTAAAATAAAATCTTAGGTGAATGGAACCAACCCATGTGTATGGATTGAGGCACTTTCTGTTGAAGAAAAATGTTGGCTATGACAACAAAGTTATCGTACCTTTTATTTGTGATTTCATTGATCTATTAAAGCACACTACTAGTACATCCATTGTTGGTGCATGCATTTTGGCATATGGTTGGACTACACATTGGGATATGTAGTTGGTGAGTTAATTAGAACATCATGTTGTACATCATTGATGATATATAGTTTATGCATGATTGGCACATTGGTAGAGGCACTTACTAGTAGTTTGATTGACACATATTTTGTGGAAGCTTTGGCATACATGTATGAGGATTCATCATGTTGTAGTATTGGTGCATGGTTAATGTACTTGCTTGGTACACTTATACATGGAATATGCTTTATTGTATTACTTGGTTAGCACAATAATTGGTATTTTTTTGAGATACATGGTTATGACACTTGGTTCATAATGGAGACATATCATGAGTGATATGACACTTGGTTTATAATGGAGACATATCATGAGTGATATGACACTTGTTGGCATGTTTATAGAAGCATATGGTTGATGCATTCTATTGATGATATCTTATGGCACATTGTATGGTATTGATGTACATGGATTATGTACATGGGTGTTATGCATGATGGGCACACAATTGGTACATGATATACTTGGGTGATGTTCTACTCATGATTCTCTATTTTATTGTTGTTTCATGATGGTTGGTATGGAATGAGTTTGATGCATAAACAGGTCCAAGGATCATCGTATGGTAGCATATTGTTCATATTGCAGAGAAAAGAAGGGGAGACATACCCATAGGGGGAGTCACTCTTCTTCCCATGGTTCTAGGAGGAGAAAAGAGCCCTATACTTGAAGAAAGAGAAAAGAGGCATACTTCCAGGGGGAGAAATGGTCATAGGGGGAGTATGAGTGATGTACTACATCAGAGTGATATCCCTTGTTCAAAATGGGAGAGATTATTCAAAGGAATATAAAAGGCATCCAAACAGGGCGAGTAACCCTAGGGAGATATAGTCATGACATTCAGGCAGGGGGAGTAGCCCCAAGAGGAGAATGCCCCTTTTCCATTGATGTCAAAGGGGGAGATATAGTCACATTGATGTGATTGATGATTATTGATGGTGAGAGATAGTCACATTGAGTATTGGTGTAGAGATTTCCTTATCTACTTGTTGACATCAATAATAGGTAATTATTGTTGACATCAATGTTGGTATTTCCATCAATGCCAGAGGAGGAGATTGTTGGATCATGTTGTCATTGATGCCAATGGTTTGATTGATTGATGTCAAGTGATAGATTGATTACAAAGGATTCATTGATTGATGTCAAATGTATTGTCCTTGATAAGAATGTATAGATGTCAAGTATAT
>JASDQU010101214.1:198081-253695 GCA_032191745.1 Picea mariana | reverse complement strand
CCCCTCAAAGTACAATGTATATAAAAAGAAGAACTGATAGTTTCTAGGAAACTATGTCCATCACTCCAAGAGGAATGCACAGAGAATTGAACTTCTGCTTAGTGAAGGTCTTGGTGAAGATGTCTGTAGTATGTTCTGTTAAAGGAAAAAACTACAGGTTGATGATCCTATTGTTGTAGGAAAATCTCCCTGCGGACAGGTAGATTGCCTCAAAAAGATTGACCTTAACTCTAAGACAAAAAATGCTTAACGTGGACACTGACTTCCTTTCAAATATATACAAACTAACACATGAGAAGGAGGGAGAACAAAAGTACCTTTTTATCGACGTTTGTCCCTACACGCTTTGAGTTGAGCTCCAATCCTTTGCTCCTCGCTGAGTCCTATAGACAAACAAGATACGACCACTTCCTACTCTATTGGTATTAGCTTGAAAATAGATCTATCTATCAATGATAAGTTCATGTAACATCAGACACAAACTAGAAAGAAACAGGCCAAGCATGTCATATTAATGAGAATAATGACAACAATACTTACAATCGTAGATGCGAATGCGACATCTTCGTCAAGTCCCCTTCGTCTAACCCTTGCTCTAAAGATCCACAACCTGGATGATAGCAGCTTCACCGATCACTCTCCTTTTGCTGACTGTGTGTTTTCTATGAGATCATAGGTTTCATGCTAGCAATTCTTCCCCCCTTTTCACCATCATAGAGCTTGCTTATATAGGTTAAGAGGAGCTTAACCTCTTGATTTATCTTTAGAACAAGTTGAGGAACTTCCTCCTTAGATCAGGGATCCTCTGATGGAACCAAGAATTTGAATGCAACTGCCTTCTAATCTTGAAAGATCCTCCCCTTATTCTCCTCAATGGGCCAACTACTGCCTCAGATTAGGTAGCGCTCCCTCAAAAGGGGCATCAGAGTGTTGTAGCACTTCCTAGGAAGCTTGAAGGAAGTGCCAGCACTCCAAAGGTGGATAACACTCCTTTAGAGGGGTAGGCAAGCATTATAATGCTTCCTGAGGCCTTATAGGGGAACGCCAACACTCCTAAGGCTGATGTAGGGGAGCACTCAGCCTCAAAACCCTTGTTTAAGAGCTCTCCTCAGGTGTTAAGAGTTTCTTGACTTCAGTTAACAAGTTCCCCTTCTCCAAATCAAGTGTATGAGATGTTTTTAAGTGCCTCCTTAGTGTCGTCATTGTGGCAGTATGCTTGAACAACAGTTGCGACACTTGTGAACAACTTGCGACACTTGCGAAAGTTGTAAGGAAGATGCGACACTTACGACAATTTGAGAGGAACATGCGACACTTATCCAGTCGAGTAATTTTGACGTGTAACACCTATAATGTACTAAGTCCTGGATGTAGTGCATGTGGATCTCAATGCACTTAATCCACTACCTCTGAACTAGATATCTACAAAACTTCAGAGTGATTTGGTTGTCACACCAGATGATGATCAAATGATGAAAATGAATGCCCAACTCAATGATAAAATGTTGTAGCCACATAGCCTAGATGGTTATGTTAAATACCTCTCTATTCTCTACCTCAACTGAAGATAGAGCAATAGAAACATGCTTCTTACTCGACCAACATATAGGCCCGAAACCAAGACTGAGTGAGTAACCAGACGTGGACTTGTGATCAATGTTATCATCAACCCAATCAGAATCAGTGAAACCGATGAGGTACAATGTAGAGTTTTTTGCATAGTGAATACCAAAGGTGATGGTTCCATGTACGTATCGAAGGATACACTTTGCAGCCTTCCAATGTAGATCATGCAACCCTTTCATGAACCTGGAGACTACTCCAACTGCAAATGATAGGTCTGGTTTGGTGTGAGAGACACAACAATCTCCCCACTAGTTTTCTATACAATGTGTTATAAACCAGTGGAGTGTCCCTGCCATCCTCAAGTCTAACTCTTGATAGGAAAGGAGTTAAGGAAGAATTGCAGTCTTCAGGTGAAATATCTCAAGGAGATATCATGCATACTTGGCCCAAGACAGTTTGATGTGTGATGCATCCAGACTGATATTGGGTCCAATTAAGAAATGTAGCAAACACATATCCGACATCAATAACCTGTCATGCATAATCCTCTTTATTATATCAATCACTGAAGTTGATCAATAGGTGATCAACAAATCATCAACATACAGAATTAGGAGTAGAATTGAATCATCCATCCCAAGCATGTAAACATTTGGGTCTGACTTACAACGTACAAATTTCTGTGACAGCAAGTAGGAGTCCATATTGGAATACCATTCCCTTGGGGCCTTCTTGAGGCCATAAAGATACTTCTTCAGTTGACATACCGAATTTGAATATTGCACAAATCCCTTGGGATGCTCCATATAGATATCCTTGGAGAGATCATCATGAATAAATGCATTCTTCATGTCCATCTGATGGACTTCCCATCCCTTGGTTTCCGCAATGGAAAGTGCCAAATGTATGGAATCCATATTCTCTACTAGAGAGAAGGTCTCATCATAGTTAATGTCCTGCACCTACTGAAAGCCTTTGGAAACTAGCTTAGCTTTGTATCTACCAACATGTCCATCCACTGCACTCTTGGTCTTGTAGAACTATATGCAGATGAAAAGTTTCATTCCTGAAGGAAGGGGAACCAGATACCAAGTATGGTTCTTGAGGAGGGAGTTGTACTCCTCTTACATGGTGGATTCCCAAAATGGATTTCCAATAGCCTCACCATAGTAGTATGGATCTGAATACTAAACCAAGAAAATATGCCTGGGTGGCATTGGTTCAGTGGTGGTGAGTTCAAGAGTAGGCTCCTCAAAATTAGATCGAGTCCTCCTAGTATCCATTGGATGTACAACAAGATCTCCTGAATCCTGAAGAGTATTATTGGCCCACTTGGGCCTCTCCTCTAGCTCTACATATGGATCTGCATGCACTAACTCTACATATTACTGTACTGAATCAGTATGTGAATCCTATGAATCCTCTGAATCATAACTCTCATATAAATAATATTCAACATTTGCATGTCCATCATCTTTGATAGGTTGAATAACAAAAGTGTCTGCATGTAGCTATTGAGGTACATGTGAGATACTTTCCTCAAGTTGGAAACTACGCTCAATGATGAGTTGGTCAGAAGAGATATCAATGAGTCTGTATCCCTTCACACCATCAGGGTATCCAACAAATATACACTCTATTCTTTGTGGATTAAGTGCCTTCCTCTTCTCATAGGGAATCTTGGCCCATGCATAAGAACCAAATATACAAAAGTGGGTCACTTTTGGCTTGAGGCCACTCCAAGCCTCATAGGGGGTCTTATCCTTGAAATATATATGAGGAGATATGTTTTGGATGTATTTTTCACAATTAAGTGATTCATTCCATAATCTCTATGGAAGTGACTTTGCATGTAGCATGCAAGATTCCATCTCTTTTAGAGATCTATTTTTCCACTCAACAACTCTATTTTGTTGCGGAGTATAGGGAACCAATTGTTGAAACTGAATCCTAACCTCGAGACAAATATTTTGTATCTCATGGTTGACATACTCCCCCCCAATTATATGTTTGAATGGCTTTGTTCTTCTTTCCTGATTGTGTTTCAATAAGGGCTTTGAAATATTTGAGGTGTTGAAAGACGTCTAATTTTTTCCTGAGAAAGAAAGTCCATTGGAAGCATGCAAAATCATAAAAAAAAATGATCATGTACCTTGATTTACTGATTGATGGATGCATAAAATGGACCATTATATCACTATGGATCATATCTAAAGGAAAGGAGGACTTATGAGTCTTTTCTTTGTCAAATTTCTCTTGAGGGTGTTTTCCAAGAACACGTCCCTCATAAATTCCTTTGGATAAGTGGATGTCAGGTAGACCGTCAACCATTCCCTGCTTTCTAAGCTATTGCATATATTTGAAATTTAAATACCTGAACCTTTCATTCCATATCCTACTTCTTTCATCAACATGGGTAAGCAACAATGCAAAATCTGGTTCAAGAAATTCAGAAAATGTGTAGAGTCTGGATTGATGATTTACGTCACTGATAGTGACTTTGGAATTAGTTTGCATGACATATATATCCAAAACATCAGGTGTGAATACGAATCTCTTTCCAGTGCCATAGTTTTTCATCTAATATACAGAGAGAATATTGACGGAGAGTTTGGGAACATGTAGCACATTCTCGAAGCTCTCATTTGTGAGTTCAATTCTTCCTTTGCTACTGACTTCGACTTGAGATTTGTCCCCCATCATAATAGGAGGACCTTTGCATGAATCCAATGAAGAGAAGACTTATTTTTTGGCTGCCATGTGGTGTGATGCTTCTAAATCTACAATCCAAGCATTGGGAGAGGAGTTGATGGAAATTGAAGCATGGCTAGAATTGTCTTTCTTGGGATTCTGATCTTTTGGCTTCTTCTTCTTGGCACCCTCGGGGATTCAATCTCCAAGGTTGTTTTGTTGAAGTATTTGTGCCATTTGATTTGATCTTATTTTATGCATACAAGCATATTCTAGATGGAATCCTTTATGGAAGTAAGTGCATGTTCTCCCCTTTTCTTCCTTTTCCACCTTTGGATCTAGAGGCATCATTGAAGGATTTTTAGTACCCTTCCTTCTTTGGATTTGCATGTTCTTTTATTTTTTATTTTTCTTTAGATTTCTGATTTAGATGATTGATACCATCTTCTACAACAAGTGCATGTGCCTTTGGGCCTTTGATTTTTCCCATGTTGATAAGCTTGTTCTACTCTTGTGTTAGAGATTCAATAAATACCTCAAGAGATGGCATCTTCCAAGTGGATCCATAGGTGAGACTAACTTAATAAAATGTGGATAAAAACACTGAGTATTCTGGATGAATTTTGGAGAGGATGGTGAGAACCATTTGTTTCTCCTTAGATTTATCAACCCTGCAAGCCTTAGTTGCGACATCAAATACTTATATTTGGTAAAGAAATCTTGGAGATTATTGAAGGTTTTTGGATCCAAAGTGAGTAATTCCAACTCAAGCATGTGTCCCCTCATCTCATCCTATTTTCCAAAAATACCTTCCATAGTGGTCCAATATTCATTGGGGGTTTTACAAGAGGATATGTGAAAGAGGAGTTTAGGAGAAATGAGACTACAAATGGTTCCAAACGCTTCATCCATTCGATTCAAATAATTGGATTTTTCTATGGATGATGTGGGTTTGGTCTATGTGTCCATGGTTAACCTGTATAATCATCTACCTCAAAGATGCACTATCATCTTCTTCTTCCATGCAAATAAATTGTATGGTGTAAGAAGGAATTCCTTTGGAAATTCCATTTTTCCTATTGTCTTCAATCTTCAGTACCTGCAAAAAGAATCTGATGTGTATTTTTCCTAGAAATTTGTCATCTTTGATACCATGTAAATGTGTTGAGCCTGCATAGAAAATATCTAGCTAGAAAATGACATACACAATTTGCAGTGAAAATATGAGAAAAGAGAAGCATGAGAAAAATAATGGAAGAATTCTCATTAACTAAATGATTGAATAATAATTTACACATGATATACTCTATATAAATCAACTGATACGCATTGGAGGAGAAGACAATGTTCCATAGTGGTGGTCTAGAGTGATCTGGACACACGCCATAATTTACCGGAGTAAAATTCCACCTATTCTAGTCTCTCAAGAAGTTACGGGAGTTAACTGCCACCTAGTCTGAGTTAACTAGTCTCTCAATCTTCAGTTAACTGACTGAAACATAGTGAAGTGAGGAGGAGATTAGGGAATCATGAGTAATGTGCTAGTCTGGTGATAATAATAAGGATAATGTGCATTAGATGGTGATGATCCCAATGTGGCATCTAGACTCCACTCAACGGATCAAACTAAAGTGTGAACTAAAGAAAATATTCTCCTAGACGATTATTCTCCTTAGAATATATGAGACTGAATAATGACTAGTAAACATAGGGAAAACCTTATGAAAAATAAATCCTAGGCGTGTTTGAAGTATCTCCAACATTTTAGGGTGTGTATTATAAAGAAATCATAAATAGATATGTCCTAGTGATTCATAATAATTTGATTTGGAGAATTCTCTTGTGGATATTGTATGAGGTATGTGTGCTTGTAGTCTTGATGAGATATTGAAATGAGTAGAAGCGACAGAAATATCATAAATAGTAGAAACAACAGGTTATTAGTTACAATAATAGAGGTAGTGATATACTAGTTTACATTTTTATTTTAGGGTGGTTTGATGTGGAAAGGAAAGGGGTTTGTAGCCTCCTTCTGGTTGGAGCCGATAAATTAGGGATTTGGAGATTCCTTCAAGTTGAATTTTGTAAATAGGGGTTTGGATCCTCCTTCCAGTTGTAGCTGGAGAAATAGGAAGTTGGCGCTTCCAATGAATGTACTCTTTGATAAATAAGAAAATAATTCTATGGTTTTCTCCCACATTAGGTTTCCATATAAAATTATGGTGTATTGTGTTTATGTGATGTTTGTGCATTGAATTATGGTGATGATGATATATTGATTTCTAATGATAAACTATTGAACATTATTAGAGGTTTTATATTATGATTAAAAGTACTAATTGTACTCATACTAATTCAACCCCCCTCTAAGTGTTTGACCAGTTGGTATCAAAGTAGGTCCTTCAAGAAGCAGTCTAACCACTGGAAGGAGATCATGGAATATGCTAAGACTGGAGCACCAATGTTTAACGGTAAGAACTGTACCTTTTGGAATAAAAGGATGAACAATTTTTTATAGGCACAAGGATTTGATGTTTGTAAATAGGTAGTAGATTGGTATAAATCACCAACCACTCCTCCAACCGACATAGACACAAATAAACTCAGTGAAAACAACTGAAAGGCTAAAGGTACCATTTTGAGTGGTGTAGTTGATTCAATATTTGTCAAGGTTATGTCTTGTGACAGTGAAAAGGATCTTTGCGATAAAATCCAAAACATTTATGAAGAATATGTCAAAGTCAAGGGAGATAAACTTCAAATATTTTGAGCTAAGTTTGAACAATTGAATTTGAAGAAAGATGAAGAAATTGTTTCCTACCTTCAGTGAGTTGATGAAATAGTTAACACAATTAAGGCACTGGGAGCATAATTTGATGAATCAATGGTTGTTCAAAAGGTACCAAGGTCTCTTACTATAAGACTTGATCCTAAAATATCATCCTTAGAATAAATGTCATATATCCATACATTGAGCATGGACGAGCTACATGGAATATTTACAGCCTATGAAATGAGAACACAACAAGAGCACCCAGTCACGAAGGAAGAAAATTTCAAGGAATCCAAGAAGACAAAGAAGAAGAACAAGAAAAATTCAAAACCAGGTTGCATTGGTAGTGATTATTCAGATGAAGATGAATATATGGCTAACTTTGTAAGGAAATTAAAGAAAGGAACTAGCAAGTATAAAGGTATTCTTCCATTGAAATATTTTAATTGTGTTGGTATTGGTCATTTTGCTTCTAAATTTCCTCATAATAATAAAGATAGTGATGAAGAAGAAGCTTCTAAAAGGGAAAATAAATATCAAAAGGGAAACAAGAGAAGAAACAAAATGAAATTGTTCAAGAAAAAATTATACTCAAAGGAGGACAGTTCCTCATTAGACAAGGAGGATAATGATAGTGAAAGATTCATAAAGAGTACTCTTCATGGAAATAGAAGAATATTTCGAAGAATAAGGTGAATTCAATCTCAAAGTAGAGCTAATTAGAGGAACTTAGGAACGAAAGAAACATAAATACGTCACTCAAGGCAGAGTTAAAATTGAAAGAGGGATGTCAAAATTACAACTTTAAAGGAATCGATCAGATGATTACGAGTATAAATATTCAAATAGAAGAAGATATAATAACTGAGTAAATACTTAGAATTCAGAAGAAACGGAGAAAATGATTGGAATCTTGGAAGTATAAATAGTCTCTTTAGGGAAAGATCTTTAGAAAAGAGATATGGAACAGAAGAGCACCAAAATATTGAATCAAATCATTAGTAGCCAAAGACCATCCAATGAAATATCCTGAATAGGATAGAATCAAGACCAAAATGAGAAAGGATTGAGCTCCAAGACAATAGAATATGAAGAAGAAAAAAGAAGCTATGCATATATTTCCATAGATTCTCTCAAGAAGGAAGAATGCAAGCCCCCAAAGAAGAACATTCTAGAAATAAAGAAGACTCGAGAAGACGACTTCAAAAGGAGTGCATCACAAATAATATCATATACTCCCAGGTATCAAAGGTTCTTTTATGGTCATTTTTTTAATTGTGCTAATTTTGGACATAAAGTTGTAAACTACAAATCATATGCCAAGAACCAAAGCAACTATGCAAGGTACTTAAATAATAGTTATCCAATAAAATATTGTGAAGCATACAACAGAAACAAAAACAATTTTGGCTCATTGAGTAATGAAGTAGAATGCTACAAATGAAACAATTTTGGACACATAGCAAAGAATTTCATATTGACTATTCCACCCAAGGAACCAAAGTAGAACATTAACATTCATATATCAGAACCACAAGAGATATCGAAAATAAAGAAGACTCAATGCTCTCTTTCTCTACAAGCCCAACATAGAAAAAATGATTGGTATGTTGACAATGGTTGTTTGAATCATATGATAGGTGAGAGGAATAGGTTTCTAACTCTGAAGAAAGAAAGATATGGATCAATTTCATTTGGAAATAATTGTTCAGCTAAAATTATAGGTAGATGCACAATTAAGCTTGGAAGCAAAGATGCCATGGAAGAAAATGTTCTATTGGTCAAAGATATGAAACAAAATATGTTGAGTGTAATTCAAATGTGCAATCAAGAACACACACTTCAGTTCGACTCAGATAAATGTGAAATTAGGAAAGAAGGATTAGGAAAGTTAGTGGAAACATCGATAAGGACTCTGAACAACATATATGTTTTGAATGAAATTGGAAAACAAAGTTGTTGCTTAGGAAAGGAAAATGAAGGTTGGATTGGGAACAGAAGAATGAGTCACATGAACTATTAGTCCCTAAAGTTTCATTTGACTACTAAAGGGAAATATAGGGCATAATCATGTTATTGCAATGGATTTTATAGATAAATGTATATTGGGTTTTGAAAAAGGTTTTATTTTTCAATAGAGGATGAAGAAGGACAACACCAATCTCTGATCGCAAATTAAGTTCCTATAACACTTACTTAATCAATGGTATTCAATCTAATGAGGAAGATAAAATCATTAGAGGAAACAAATATGCAAGTTCCCAATCTGTTCACTCACATACGAACATTCCTAATCCTAAATATCATTCAGAAACATAGAATAATGTACTCAAGAACAAGTCTTGTAATGGGAAAGAAAACAGTGAAATATTCACTGTGTCACCAACATAATGAAATATATTCAATGCTTTGAAAAGATAACATGTTTTTGAAGTAAGAAAATGAAGAATAAGAGAGAATATGAGAGAGCCTACTCATCAGATGGCCTTTAGCATTGATTGTAAAATGAAATGAGTCCTAAACTTTACAATTAGAAACAAAGTCTTCATTTTTCACACCAATCACCCCTTAACCAACACCCTATCCCCTCCAATTTATATCATTGCAGTATCTTAAACTATTACAAATATCTAGAATAAAACTAAAAAATAAAATAGGACTTGAATCCAATCCAAGAAAATATGAAGCTATTGGAATTGATCCTGAAAATTTGAAACAAATCCTTTAACTGGAAATTCTCCTCTTTACAATTTGGAACTAGCTGATCTCTTTTATCCTCCTTCAACAAGTCTCTGACCTTTCTTTCTATCATATAATATGTTCTTTGGTTGATCAATATTCTGCCACTTTCTGATCGATATGTTGGCCTGGAAGTTTGGGATCAATTCCTTGATTAATGACTAAGAATATGGAAATGATCTTGATCTCTAGTATTGAAATATTCAAATTCTTTATCACCTTCCAAGTAGTTCCTTCAAATCTGGAATGAACTCCTTGAATGTTTATATTTGAGTAAAATGAAAGGGAATGTAGCAACAATTTGAGTTCCTAGTTCATGCAGTAACATGCCAATTATAGAAGCATGCCAAATAGGTAATTTCTGATGACATGTCAATCGCAATTCTTTATTGTCTTTCAATATGTTGGAGAAAGCCAAAAAAAGTTCTCATTGATCATTATTCGACATGTTCCATCATTTAAAGAATGTATCCATATTTTTGAAACAAGGAATGATAAGATATGCAACTTTCACATTAGCTTCCAACTTAAAATCTCTCTTGTAAACAAAGAATGGATTCTCAAGCACATTATACATATTGAAGAGTACTTTCACATAAAAAAACAAATCCACATTATCGAGGAAATATGAAAAAATACTCCTTTCACTAGGTCTTCTTTCAATTTATTACTCTGCATCACTGACTCTTTCATAGCATCCCCTTCAATAATTTGTGAATGCTCTTTCAAAGGGGTTATTTTTTTTTAAAGAACCTTTGTATGTTGAGAATACTTAGAGAGGGCTGAATCAGTATTACCATTTTTTCAACAATCAGCAATTACTTTGATATTTTATTAATTACCACAATAGATCAACAATGGTTTTGTATTTAAAATCAATTATATAAATACTATTAACATGAATTACAAGGTTTTATAAAGAATAGTGAAGGACACCAATCCTTTTTAGAGCACTAACTCTAGGAGACACAAATCCCCTTCTTAAGGGAATCAACCCTAGGAAGCACCAACTCCCTTGTGTTTAGGGAACCAAACCTAGGAAGAAAAAAATCCATTTTCTTGAGGGAAACAACCCTAGGAAGTACCAAATCCTTTGTCTTTTAGAGAACCAACTCCCTTATCTAGTAAAGGATATGAATCCTTCCTTTCTCCTCACTTCCATCCTCACTACATAAGTATCATCAGCTCCTCTTCTTGGAATCTGCTTATGTTTTGATCTTATGATATAGGCTCCAGAGACACCTCTTCTTCATCATTCCTTCTTGATTATATAGTCTTCCAACTAGTGTGAGCTATGAAGCATTGTGTTCCTTTGTTTGAACAATCACACCTCTTCATTTAAATTAACAATAATAATGTTTGTTTTTCTTCATTATTATTCAAACATTATCATGAAGGATTTTCAATTTAGTGAGAGTGATTTTCATAAATTGATCATTGATATGGATCGATTTCGTTTTTAACTCGATCCCATGCCTCTTTATTTCACTCTCAATTTTTGTTGATCATATTTAAGCTTTTTGATCATATTTTTAATCCATTGCAAGTATTGGATTACTTAATATAAATCAGGACAAAGTCCATATCCTATATGTTTCAATGTTCATTCTTGACCGAGATAAATTTCTTATCTTGTGTGTTAAATTTCACACAGAAACACTTCGAGACCTATATTCCATACGACCATAGGTGGTGACTAGGATCTAAGCCAAACATGTACTTAATAACTCATCAAGATCAATGGTCACATTTTAATTGCACATTGATATGGACGACTATCATTTACTTTGTAACTTCATCCTTCAGAACTTCCAACCTTGGTAGTCATTCAACCTTCCTAGAGTGCATTTCATCGAAGTGCGTATACTATATCAAATGATCAATATTTAATCTTTCCTTGGATGGATGATCCTAACTTATCCAAAGTTTTTAAATAAATCGACTGTCAGGACTTAATATACAATTGAGCAGACGAGTCTCATTTACTTTAGTATTTCATAGTTTCGAGACTCTGGATTTTGTAGTTTTCCAACTCCTTTGGAGAAAATACCGTCGAAGTTCTTATCAGCACCTCCCTGCTTAATAACCTTCACGAGTCCAAGAGATGGGACCATAAGCTTAGGAAAAAAGGAGCTCCTCCTCTTCGGGTATTCGGCTATTCATGACTTTGGGACTTCGGGATACTCAAGCTATGAAGTAGGTCAAACCCTCTAAAGATTTACCTACCGAATAAGTCACAGAATGGCGGTGACTTCTTGTTATCAGTCAATGGTCCACGCTCACCCTATTCCACTAGCCTAATGCAACGACTGACAATGATTCCTGAGAATCATAAATCAACGACCAACATTATTTCATGAATTTGGCCTTCGATGCTTCAGGCAATTTCTAGTAGGAGAAGTTGGATATCCCCGAAGGACATACTCTCGGAGTGACGTAACTTGCTGATGTCATTTTTGATGTGACACTACCTGAGTGGCTACCACAGGTCACCTAGATTTGTGACTTACATATACCTAAAGTTCCAAATCAAACTTAACACTTGTCACCATCTGATTGTGTCATGTGTCCTTGCTGATGTGGTCTTGTTGATGTGGATTATGATGATGTGGGATATTAATGTGTGTGTCGCATGTCATATTCTTATTTTTTCACATGTATTACTCTATGACTTTGGAGCTCCATCCTTTGGGTGAACTAACATGTTTTTAAATCCTTTTCCACGGAAGTGGTCAGCACCAAAGTTGACCACAATTGGACCCACCTATCATCATCCAACGATCAACATTTATTGTCCAGATTTGATGGTCCTTATTCACTTTGAAAATTTCGGGCTTCGAACTTCAGGTGAACTTACATGTTCTTTACTTATTTTTGCCACAGTTTTCAACATCATATTTGACCATCTCCTTCCCTTTACTATGATCTAACGGTTCCCATATTTCTCTCTAGATCAATGATTGAAGATATTTCACAATTTTGGGGCTTCGGTCTTCGGGTAAAATTAATTATTCTTGGCTTCTTTTGGTCGGAGTGATGAAGTTACAGAGTCCTATTAGTATTTATATATGATTTAGGATTATTTATATCAATATGATGGTTGGGATTTAATTTCTCCCATCTTCTAGCTTCATCTCAATCTGACGATCTTGGATTGTCTCGAAAACTTCGTCAACGAACAAGGTTCTTCCTTGATTCTTTTAGAGTTTTACTGTGTGGATTTCAATCCTGATAATGTGTCTGCAGTGCGCTCTCCCTTTTGAGATTCTATTAATTTTCTTATACACCCTCTTGACATCAATGACAATATAGTACCATTATGTCCAACAATCTCCCCTTTTGGCATTGATGAAAACCTTTTTTGAAATGTTTTTATTTCTGTTGCTTATCAATTTCCTCCCCCTTTGAAAACAATGGCAGAGGGGATCCTTCTTCACTCCCCTTGTGGAAATTATCCCCCTGACCATGTTCCCCTTTACTTCTGATACAATCTTTATGTTTTTTAATGATGTTTTTGAATTACTCCCAATTTATGTCGAAGATTTTCAAAAGTACTCCTAGGAAAAGGTTTTGTGAATCTGTCTGCAATTTGTTCTTTGGTGTCTACATACACTATTCTAACCACTTTTTAGGTAACTTGATCTCTTATAAAATGGTATTTAATTGGGATGTGTTTGGTTTTAGAATGCATTACTATATTTTTAGATATACTTTTTTTTTTGTTTGCTAGTTTGTTCGTGACCCGCGGGACTAGCCTATGGCTTGAGAAACCATGACTCAGGGGCATATAAGCCATCAAAATCACTCGAGGATCACACCCGACCTAAGCCACACCAACCCTTAACATGGATGGATTTTTTGTCCCCGCATTTTTCGAACCGGTGACTTAACATCACAGAATACCTTAACAAAACACTCCATCACCGACTGTCCTACACCTTAGGGACACGGTTTTTAGATATATTTATGGAACTAATGTTATCAAAATTAATAGTGATGGGATTATCATATCTTATTTTTAAATATTCTAATGTTTGCTTCAACCAAAGAACTTGTGTGTAGCAGGATGCAACAACAATGTATTATTCCTCTAATGTAGATAGTGATGTGGATGTTTGTTTCTTTCGCTCATGGGCTAATTTTCCATGGTTTTTCACAAAAAAAGATTTTCTATTCTAAAAATGATTCGCCCAAATTCTATAGGATAAAATTATTTTACCTTAAAAATTGCCAAAATTTTATACAAACTATATATAATCCTTATAAATTTGAATATTTTTACAAAAATATCGCCAAACATTTATAGTTGGCATATGAAGGATTACTAAGCTTCGTGAAGGTTTCTACATTTTAAAATAAATTTCCATCCTTAAAATCGTCCCTGATGCTACTAGACATTTTCTTAGAAAAAATTCTCCTCCACTGGTTCTTTTCCTATCATATATACTACCATCCCAATCTACATCAATGTATGCAGTTAGATTGAAGTCTTTATCTTTTGGATAATATAATACAAGTGTTAAGGTGCCTTTAAGATATATGAATATTCTCTTTACTTCTTTTAAGTCAGCTTCTTTAGGTGAATACTTAAATATTCCCACAAGTCCTACATCTTGTATGATGTTAGGTCTTGTTGCTATTGAATAGAGTAAACTTCCAATCATTGATCTGCACATCGTTTGGTCCACTTTTGGTGAGTCATCTTCTAGTCTTAGTTTACATCCAGTGACCGTTGGGAGTACTTATAGGTTTATTGTCTTCCATTTGGAATTTATTTAGAATTTCCTTGATATGTTTGGTTTGGGAAATAAATATTCCATTTTATGTTTGATTTACTTGTAAACCTAAGAAGAAGGACAATTCTCCCAGCATAGACATTTCAAATTCTTCTTGCATTTTGGTTGCAAAATTTATTCTTAGTGTAGTAAGATTACTTCTAAATATGATGTGATCTACATATACCACCACAAAAATCATGTTTTTATCCTCAATTTTGATGTATAAGTTGTTGTGAGTAGTCCCATACATGGCCATCAAGCCTTGAGGACCATGCTGTAGGGGATTGTTTAAGACCATAGAACGCCTTTTTTAACTTGCACACATAGTCCTGATTTTCTGTTAACATGAATCCTTCTGGTTGCTCAAGTCCTGATTTTCTGTTAACATGAATCCTTCTAGTTGCTCAATATAGACTTATTCTTCTAGTGTTCCATTAATGAATGCTGACTTGATATCCATCTGGTATATTTTGAAATTTATGAAGCATGCAAATGTCAGGAACATTCTAATGGCCTCAAGTCTTGCTACTGGAGCGAAAGTATCTTCAAAATCAATACCTTCCACTTGGGAGTATCCTTTTCAAACTAATCCGGCTTTGTTCTTTACGATATCCCCATTTTCATTCAGCTTGTTCTTGAATATCCACTTGGTTCCTATCACATTCTTGTCATTGGGTCTTGGAACTAGTTCCCGAGTTTGGTTTCCCTCTATTTGGTTTAGTTCTTCATTCATTGCTTCTATCCAATATTTACTTTTGATATCTTCTTTAAATGAATTAGGTTCTATTAGGGATAACATTACTTGTTCTGAGTCAAAAGCGATTTTCCTTCTTATTTCCACTCCTGCACTTTTATCTCCAATAATCTAAATTTGAGAATGATTCTTTTGAACTCTTTTTGATGGAGATTTTGGCAAGGACATTTATTTGTTGTCTTCTTCATTAGTATATGGTTCATTTTCCCGTGTTTCAGTATCATTATCTTCTTGTTGATATTCTACATCATCATCTTCTTATTGAGATCTTACATCATCATCTTCTTGTTGAGATTTTTTATCAATGTCTTGGGATATGCTCTTTTTTAGATCATCTATCTTTACATTATCACTTTCCATTATTTATATTATTCTAATATTATAACATATGTATTCCTTATTATTAGATGAATACCCTAACAATATTCCTTCATCAGATATTGGATCAAATTTTTCTAAGTTATCTTCATCATTCTTAATGTAACATTTAATTCCAAAAGTTCTAAAGTGTTTTACAGATGTTGGCCTCCCAAATGATAGTTCATAAGGGGTTTTGTCATGGTTGGGTATCAAATGAGCTCTATTAAGTATGTGGACTATTCTATAGATTGAATCTCTCCAAAATTTGTCTGGAATCTTCGGTTCATTTAGCATGGTTCTTGCAGCTTCTTGAACTGTTTGTTTTTACCTTTCTACCACTCCATTCTGTTGAGGAGTCCTTATAGATGAAAACTGTATTTTGATACCATGATTTTCACATAATTGAATGAACTCTTTAGAGGTGAATTATCCTCCATTCTCTAATACCAGACATTTAATTTTGAGATTTGTTTCATTTTCTACAAGGGCTTTGTATGTTTTAAACTTCTCAAAGGCTTCTGATTTTTCTTTTAGAAAGAATACCAAGGTCAATCTTGTGTAATCATCAACAATCAACATAAAATATTGTTCACATAAGTACTTTTAGTTCTGGTAGGTCCACATAGATCGGTGTGAATACGTTCTAATGGTTTTGTTGCGGAATTCTCTTTTCTTTTGAACCTAACTCTTGTTTGTTTTCCTATTTGACAATGTTTACAAATATAATTTGAATGCTTAATCACTTTTGGCAGGTCCCTAACTGCCTCTTTCGCGTTGGATTTGATCAAGTTGTCAATGATTAAATGTCCCAAACTTCTATGACATAGCCAAATTTCATCTACTTGGCTTAAACAACAATTTTTGTCTTCATCTATATTAAGGATGTACACATTGCTATATGTTCTTGGTGGAACTTCCACTATCTTTCCAGTGTCCTTTTTTTTTATCTCACATTTATGAGAATCAAAAGTAAGTATGTGAATTTGATCACATGTCTGAATTACACTTAGGATATTAGGTTTGATATTTTCTACCAAAAGTACATCTTCTACTTTGGTTTTATTATTTCCTAAACTGACAGTTCTTTTTCCCAGTATTTTGGTTGACATATTACCTCCAAAAGTTACTTTTCATTTTCCTTTCTTGTTTAACTTGAGAAATTTTCTTTCATTTCCAATCATGTGTTTGGAATATCCATTGTATATATACCAGTGACATCATTGCTTTATTTCATATAAGGCTACATTGAACTATGTTTGCTTTTTCTTTGATACTTTTTTATTATTGGGAATATTTATTCTTTTATCATAATTTGGAAGTCCACATTCACTAGTTTTATGACCATAGTTGTTGCATTTGTAACATTCAAAATTGTAGTATTGTAAGGGAGATAAGGAGTTATAGTTTCTTCTTTTTTCATTATCCTTATTATTTCCATATCTTTGAACATTTCTTGGATTGTACTCTTTATAATCTTTACAATATATTTCTTTATGTCCAAAATTTTTGCAAGAATAACAATAACCAATGAAGATATATTGATTTATGTTGGAGGGATTCCTTCTGATAATTCTATTCTTTTAATTATCTTTTTTCTTTAGTAGAAGGTGCTTATTTATGTTTATTTGGTATAGTTTCAAATGGTATTGCTCTTGTTTTCTTTCCTTTTCTATTTATGTGTTTCTTAAGAACATATGCATAGCTGATTTTTTCATTTTCTTTATCTTTAGAGGGATCGTATCCTAGTCATGTCTTATCATTTGATTATCTTTGACTGTTATGAATGTTATTCAATATTTTTGAGTTGTTTTCAAATTTAGACTTAATATATTCTTTTTCTAGTTTCCTTTTTAGTTGAACTATTTCATCCTCCAATAGTTTCCTTGTTGGATCTTGTTGTCATTGATTCCAATGGTTTGATTGATTGATGCCAAACGATTGATTGATTGATGTCAAATGTATTGTCCTTGATGAGATTAGATAGATTTCAAGTATATGATGCATGGGATGTCATGCATAGATGAAGATGGATCAATAAGTTGTCATTGATACATCATGCAAAGATGAAGATGGATCAATGTGGTCTCCTTGATATATGATGCATAGTCAGATTGATCATTATAGTCTTATCATGGTTGATAAAGTGCACAAATGGATGAACTCCAAAGTGGTCCCCTTATGGTGAAAGCCCTCATGGGAAGACGCTTTACGATTGAGTTATCCTAGAAGAATGGTTGAAGAACCCATGCTTGATTGGAGAATAATGAATTGAAGATCAATGAATTTGTTGGTGAAACTATCCTAGATGGATAGTGCTTGTCATGCTATTTTCGATGGTATATGGAATGTCACATAAATCCTCATGGTTTGAGAGTTATGGCCCTACAAAGTTGGGGGACCCTCATATGTTGGCTTGAAGCCCCAAAAGGTCAAAGAAGTCAAAGTGCTTGAAAATGATAAAGTAAAGTGACAAATCAAAGAAGATTATTTAAATAATAAAGTGAGGTGACAAAGTCAAGGAGGAATATTTAAATAATAAAGTAATGGATAAATTTCTAATTATGGAAAGTGGTTAACCCTAAAAATGAGGAAAATAGGTTACATGACCTAGAAATGGGTTAACTGACCTAGAAGTGGGTTCAGTAACCTAGAATATGAAGAGTATAAGTAAGAGGCAAGGGTCTCTTATGAAAAGTACATTTTTGGGAGAAATATGGTGTGTATATTTGGTGAGCATCTTGTGTGGATATCTTGAGAATGATTGAAGATCTATTTTGAGAGAGAGAGAGTATGGAGGATCTCATGAACACATCAAAGTTTTGTCATGTCTGAGATATTGATGGAAAACATTGTAGAGGTTCATAAACCCTAGTTTTTGAGGTATACACAGGCTGCAATGGGCCAGAATGCATACATACACGGGTTGTATGAAGATAGGGAATGTACAGTGGATGAAATCATGGAAATTGGTGTTTGAGTTGATGACTGGATGCTGAAGACTGAAGCAGGTTCCAGATATATAGTCTATGGGATTAGATATTCGATTGAGACTCTGGTATGGTTACATTTTTATCTTGATGGATACTATTTATTCTTGTGTGGTGAATGCCTAGGACATTATTGGTATGTGGTTGTGATGTGGTTTGTGTTGGTTGATAGAGTGAGAAACACTCTTATGATTCAGTGTTGATATGATATGTTGATTTCTTATACATGTTTGAGTAGAATTCATACTGTATGGTTGAGAAGCATGATTTAGTTATTGGAGAGATTGGATGTGTTGTGACTGGTTATGAGTCATACTAGACAGTGAGAGATAGAAAAGACTGATGAATTGGTTGGAGAGGATCAGAATTGATTCTGACGATAAAAAATAAGAGGGAATAAGTAGGTTGTAAAGTAGACAGACCGCATACTTACGTGAGTGTAGTGAGCTAGGGTGTGTACACACACTGGCTGCACTACTGATAGGTCACGTAGATGTGATAGATTGATATGCATGGAGGATTGTTGCCTCATATTAGTTGGTGCTGAGGATGTAAGTTGAGTATTTCATATAGAGTTGGTGCTCTTATAGAGTTGTAATCTATTCAGTTGTTGCTGAAAAATATCAACGATTGAAGTCCGTAATAAAAATAAAATTGTACATACATATTGTGTTCTTTCTATTCCTTGTAAGAGGGACATTTTGGAGAAAAATATCTCCGCACTCATTCACCGCCCCCTCCCGCCCCCCTCTAAGTGTGGTCATTGTGTCCAACAATTGGTATCATAGTGGGCCTTCACTATAAGCCTTAACAAGCTTGGAGGAGATCCATAGACACACAAATGGATGATGAAGTTTCAATTCTTGATGAGGAAAACTATTCTAGTTGGAGAATAGAGATGAGAGTACACTTGAAGGAAATGGTAGTGGGTATTTGGAAGGCATCCATTCGTGGATCAGTTTCCTTGAAGAAGAAGTCAAAGTTTGCAGCTCAAAGGGAAGGAAAGAAGAATGATGCATTGGCTCTAAAGACCATTCTTAGTGGAATCTCAAGCCCTATGAAAGAGAGCATGGGACAATGCACTTTCGCCAAGGATCTATGGCTAAAGCTAGAGGAGACATATAAAAAAAAAAAATAATATGTTGAAGACCACTCCATCAAGATCATTAAAGGTAAAGAATCTCCAAAAACTCTTGAATGCATTATTTATAAATGTGATCTTGAAAACACTTCAAATGAAGACAAATAATCAAGTGATGATACTAGCAGAAATGAAGATCTTGAAGACATTTCAAATGAAAGAAAAGAATCATGTGATGATGTTGGAAAAAAGGATGATCTCGAAAGTAGTTCAAATAAAGGTAAAGAATCTCCAAAGACTCTTGATTGCAATGATTCAAAATGTGATGATGTTGAATTTTTCTCTACAAGTGAAAAAGAAAATCTAGAAATAGTTTGTGTAGAGTTTGATGGTAGTTATCCCATGGAAAGAATAGAAGAAGATCTATTAGAACTTCAAAAGAAAGTTGAATATGGTTTACATGGATATAGCAATGACCATTATTATATAGACTATAGTTATCTTTCAGATAACACTAAGAAGTTTCTTAGGAGGAGTCAAAGGCACATCTTGAAGTTAAAGGGAATGCTCAAAGAACAAGAAGAGAGTAATAAGACTCGATTAGAATAAAAGGAAGAAGATATCACAAGATTAAATAATGAAAAACAAGATATGAAGGTAGATGATGAGATTAGAAAAAGTTTTGAAACTATTGTCCATATCAAGGCCCAAATTAAAGAAGCCAAAAGGGGTAGAGGAACTATTGAAGAATCAAATTAATCAAAAGGAAGAGTCATGTCATAAGTTAGAAACTGAAGTTGTTGATATTAGAAAGAAAGTAGAGAATTCAAACAAATTTTTGAAAATCTCACTAATCTTGAATGAAATCTTGGAAAGTCAAAGATCACCAAATGATAAATCAGGTCTTGAATACAAGAAAGAAGCTACACATGTTGAATCAATCACCTCAAAGAAGCATGAGGTAAAGGATGAAGAAAAATTTCCAAGTCAACCATCTACAAAAGACAAGGAATGTTTCAAAATAACTAAGCAATAAAGACATCAATAAGATACCTTTACACCTCAAAGAAAATGGACACCAAAGAAAAGGTATGAAAGAGTTTTTCATGGTCAATGTTATTCATGTAATGAATATGGTCACAAATCTTTGGAATGTAGATCTTATGGAAGGAGATATAATAGAATATTTTATAACACCACAAGGTGTTGGAGATGTGATCAAGTAGGACACATTGTTGTTCATTGTCACAGCATGAGATGATACAACTATAATCGATTTGGCCACAAGTCCCAGGAGTGCTGGAACACAAGAAGAAATTCCATGATGAGGAATTCACATAGCATGACTAGAAGAAGGAGTGAAGTAATAAAGGGAGACATATTTGAAAAGATGAAATCTTAAACCTCAATTTATGAGAGGCAGGGTCACCTGCAGAAGTGGGTAAAGAAGATTGAGCACCTAGATCAGAATGGAAGCCTTAAGGGAGGCTCAACTGATACATTTACAGAATCATGCATGGGTGAAAATGATGACAATCATGTACATACACATGCTGACCTTGAATAGGTCACGCACATACATGAGTTGTTTGTGTAGCAGGCCATGTATATGTCACGAGTTGTTTGTGTAGCAGGCCATGTATATGTGGTAAATCCATCGGAAAAAGGCAATGCACATGGGTTGCATCTTGATGTGACGGTATAACACTGCGTTGCAAGGTCTAACATTGTTTTTTGTAGGTTCTTACACTGTTTGACATAGGTTTTCATGATTCTATATTGGATTATGTAAGGCGATGATCTAAAATAAAATCTTAGGTGAATGGAACCAACCCATGTGTATGGATTGAGGCACTTTCTGTTGAAGAAAAATGTTGGCTATGACAACAAAGTTATCGTACCTTTTATTTGTGATTTCATTGATCTATTAAAGCACACTACTAGTACATCCATTGTTGGTGCATGCATTTTGGCATATGGTTGGACTACACATTGGGATATGTAGTTGGTGAGTTAATTAGAACATCATGTTGTACATCATTGATGATATATAGTTTATGCATGATTGGCACATTGGTAGAGGCACTTACTAGTAGTTTGATTGACACATATTTTGTGGAAGCTTTGGCATACATGTATGAGGATTCATCATGTTGTAGTATTGGTGCATGGTTAATGTACTTGCTTGGTACACTTATACATGGAATATGCTTTATTGTATTACTTGGTTAGCACAATAATTGGTATTTTTTTGAGATACATGGTTATGACACTTGGTTCATAATGGAGACATATCATGAGTGATATGACACTTGGTTTATAATGGAGACATATCATGAGTGATATGACACTTGTTGGCATGTTTATAGAAGCATATGGTTGATGCATTCTATTGATGATATCTTATGGCACATTGTATGGTATTGATGTACATGGATTATGTACATGGGTGTTATGCATGATGGGCACACAATTGGTACATGATATACTTGGGTGATGTTCTACTCATGATTCTCTATTTTATTGTTGTTTCATGATGGTTGGTATGGAATGAGTTTGATGCATAAACAGGTCCAAGGATCATCGTATGGTAGCATATTGTTCATATTGCAGAGAAAAGAAGGGGAGACATACCCATAGGGGGAGTCACTCTTCTTCCCATGGTTCTAGGAGGAGAAAAGAGCCCTATACTTGAAGAAAGAGAAAAGAGGCATACTTCCAGGGGGAGAAATGGTCATAGGGGGAGTATGAGTGATGTACTACATCAGAGTGATATCCCTTGTTCAAAATGGGAGAGATTATTCAAAGGAATATAAAAGGCATCCAAACAGGGCGAGTAACCCTAGGGAGATATAGTCATGACATTCAGGCAGGGGGAGTAGCCCCAAGAGGAGAATGCCCCTTTTCCATTGATGTCAAAGGGGGAGATATAGTCACATTGATGTGATTGATGATTATTGATGGTGAGAGATAGTCACATTGAGTATTGGTGTAGAGATTTCCTTATCTACTTGTTGACATCAATAATAGGTAATTATTGTTGACATCAATGTTGGTATTTCCATCAATGCCAGAGGAGGAGATTGTTGGATCATGTTGTCATTGATGCCAATGGTTTGATTGATTGATGTCAAGTGATAGATTGATTACAAAGGATTCATTGATTGATGTCAAATGTATTGTCCTTGATAAGAATGTATAGATGTCAAGTATATGATGCATGTGATGTCATGCATAGATGAAGATGGATCAATAAGTTGTCATTGATACATGATGCAAAGATGAATATGGATCAATGTGGTATCCTTGATATATGATGCATAGTTAGATTGATCATTATATTCTTATCATGGTTGATAAAGTGCACAAATAGGTGAAATCCAAAGTGGTCCCCTTATGGTGAAGTCCCTCATGGAAAGACGCTTTACGGTTGATTTATCCTAGAGGAATGGTTGAAGAAACCATGATTGATTGGAGAATAATGAATTGAAGATCAATGAACTTGTTGGTGAAACTATCCTAGATGGATAGTGCTTGTCATGCCATTTCCGGTGGTATGTGGAATGTCACATAACTCCTCATGGTTTGAGAGTTACGACCTTACGAAGTTGGAGGACACTCATATGTTGGCTTGAAACCCCAAAAGGTCAAAGAAGTCAAAGTGCTTGAAAATGATAAAGTAAAGTGACAAATCAAAGAAGATTATTTAAATAATAAAGTGAGGTGACAAAGTCAAAGAGGAATATTTAAATAATAAAGTAATGGATAACTTTCTAATTATGGAAAGTGGTTAACCCTAAAAATGAGGAAAATAGGTTAAGTGACCTAGAAATGGGTTAAGTGACCTAGAAGTAGATTAACTAACCTAGAAGATGAAGAGTATAAGTAAGAGGCAAGGATCTCTTGTGAAAAGTACATTTTTGGGAGGAATCTCTTGTGTATCTTTGGTGAGCATCTTGTGTGGATATCTTGAGTATGATTGAAGATCTATTCTAAGAGAGAGAGAGAGTATGGAGGATCTCATGAATGCTTCAAATGTTTGGCATGTCTGAGATATTGGTGACAAAAGTTTTGGAGGTTTAGAAACCCTAGTTTCTGAGGTATACACGGGTTGCAATGGGCCAGGATGCATACAGATGCGGGTTGTATGAAGACAAGGTGCATACAATGGATGAAGTCATGGAAATTGGTGTTTGAGCTGATGAATGGATGCTAAAGATTGAAACAGGTTCCAAATATACAGTATATGGGATCAGATATGCCACTAAGACTCTAGTATTGTTACATTGTTATCTTTATGGTTATTATTTGTTGTTGTGTGATGAATGCCTGGGGCATTCTTGGTATGTTGTTTTGATGTGGTTTGTGTTGAATGATAGAGTGAGAAACACTCTTATGATTTATTTTTGATATGATATGGTGATTGATTATACATGTTTGAGTAGAATTCATATTGTATGGTTGAGAAGCATGAGTTAGTTATTGGAGAGCTTGGATGTTTTGTGACTAGTTATGAGTCATACTGGGAGTTTAGAGATAGAAGAGAGCGATGAATTGGTTGTAGAGTATCTTAATTGATTCTGAAGAGAAAAAAACAAAAGGAATACACAGGATGTAATGCAGATAGACCACGTACATACGTGGGATGTAGTGAGCTAGGGCACATACACACGCGGGCTTCCCTACTAACAAGTCGCGTACCTGTGACAGATTGATATCTATGGAGGATTGTTGCCTCATTTCAGTTGTTGCTGAGGATGTAAGATGATTCTTGCATAGAGATTTGGTGCTCTTGTAGATTTTTACTCTATCCAGTTGTTGCTAAAAATCCCCAAGGATTGATTTCCGTAATAAAAAGAAAATTTTACATACATCTTGTGTTCTTTGTGTTCCTTGTGGTGATGATTTGTTGATGATATATTGTTGATATATGTTGCTAATATATGTTCACATCTAATTGGTTATAAATTACATAAATGAGTAATGGTACAAATGGTGAATGCTAACTAATGTGTTTTGTGTAAGAAGGATTTTTTTGGGAAAAAGAGCTCCACACTCATTCACCCCCCTTCTCTAAGTGTGGTGTGTGTGTCCAACAATTGGTATTAGAGAGGGTCTTCACTATAATCCTTAACAAGCTTGAAGGAGATCCATAGACACACAAATGGATGATGAAGTTCCAATTGTTGATGAGGAAAACTATTCTACCTGGAGAATAGAGATGTGAGTACACTTGAAGGAAATGGGAGAGGCTATTTGGAAGGAAACCATTGGTGGATCAATTTCCTTGAAGAACAAGTCAAAGTTTGAACCTCAAAGGAAAGGAAAGAATAATGATGCATTGGCTCTCAAGACCATTCTTAGTCGAATCTCAAGCCCTATCAAAGAGAGCATGGGACAATGCACTTCCACCAATGATCTATGGCTAAATCTAGAGGAGACATATCAAAACAAGAAAGAAGATGTTGAATACCACTCCAACAAGATCATCAAAGGTAAAGAATCTCCAAAAACTCTTGAATGCATTATTTATAAATGTGATCTTGAAAATAGTTCAAATGAAGACAAAGAATCAAGTGATGATGTTAGCACAAATGAAGATCTTGAATACATTTCAAATGAAAGAAAATAATCATGTGACTATGTTGGAAAAAAGGAAGATCTCGAAAGTAGTTCAAATAAAGGTAAAGAATCTCCAAAGACTCTTGATTGCAATGATTCAAAATGTGATGTTGTTGAATTTTTCTCTACAAGTGAAGAAGAAAATCTAGAAATAGTTTGTGTAGAGTTTGATGGTAGTTATCCCATGGAAAGAATAGAAGAAGATCTATTAGAACTTCAAAACAAAGTTGAAGATGGTTTATATGAATAAAGAAAAGACCATTATTATATAGAATATAACTATCTTTCGGATAACACTACGAAGTTTCTTAGGAGGAGTCAAAGGCACATATTGAAATTAAAGGGAATGCTCAAAGAACAAGAAGTGAGTAATAAGACTCAATTAGAAGAAAAGGAAGAAGATATCACAAGATTAAAGAATGAAAAATAAGATATGAAGGTAGATGATGAGATTAGAAAAATATTTGAAGCTATTGTCCATATCAAGACCCAAATTGAAGAAGCCAAAAGAGTAGAGGAATTATTGAAGAATCAAATTAATCAAAAGGAAGAGTCATGTCATAAGTTAGAAACTAAATTTGTTGATCTTAGAAAGAAAGTGGAGAAGTCAAATAAATTCTTGAAAAACTCACTAATCTTGAATGAAATATTGGAAATTCAAAGATCACCAAATGATAAATCAGGTCTTGGATACAAGAAAGAAGCTACACACGTTGAAGCAAGCACCTCAAAGAAGCATGAGGTAAAGGATGAAGAAAAGGTTGCAAGTCAACCATCTACAAAAGACAAGGAATGTTTCAAAAGAACTAAGCAAGAAAGACTTAAAGAAGCTACCTTTACACCTCAAAGAAAATGGACACCAAATAAAAAGGTATGAAAGTGTTTTCATGGTCAATGTTATTCATGTAATGAATATGGTCACAAAGATTTGGAATGTATATATTATGAAAGGAGATATAATAGAGTATTTTGTAACACCACGAGGTGTTGGAGATGTGATCAGGTAGGACACATTGTTGTTCATTGTCACAATAGGAGATGCTACAACTGTAGTGGATTTGGCCACAAGTCCCAGGAGTACTGGAACAGAAGAAGAAAGTCCATGATGAGGAATTCACATAGAATGACTAGAATAAAGATTGAAGTAAGAAAGAGAGGCATATTTGAAAATATGGAAGCTTAGAGATCAAGTTGTGAGAGGCAGGGTCACCTTCAGAAGTGGGTAAATAAGATTGAGCAACTAGAGTAGAATGGAAGCCTTAAGGGAGGCTCAACTGATACATCTACATAAGCATACATGAGTGACAGTGATGACAGTCGCATACATACGCAGGATGACCTTCAATAGGTCTCATACATATGCGAGTTGTATGTGCAGAAAGATACGTATATGTGGTAAAGCCTTGGGAAAAAGGCAATTCACATGGGTTGCATCTTGATGTGATGGTATAACACTCTGTTGCAAGGTCCGACATTGTTTGTTGTAGGTTCTAAAACTATTTGTTGCAGCTTTTCATGATTCTATATTGGATTATGTATGGGGATGATGTAAAATAAAATCTTGGGTGCATGGCACCAACCCATGAGTATCGATTGAGGCACTTTCTATTGAAGAACATTGTTGGCTATGACAACAAAGTTATGGCACCTTTGATTTGTGATTTCATTGGTCTATTAAAGCACACTACTAGTACATGCATTGTTGGTGCATGCATTTTGGCATATGGTTGGACTAAAAATTGGGATATGTTGTTGGTGAGTTCATGAGAATATCATGTTGTACATCATTGATTATCTTTAGTTGATGCATGATTGGCACATTGGTAGAGGCACCTACTAGCAATTTGATTGGCACATATTTTATGGAAGCTTTGGCATACATGTATGAGGATTCATCATGTTGTGGTATTGGTGCATGGTTAATGTACTTGTTTGGTACACTCATAGATGGCATATTATTGATGGTATTACTTGATTATCAAAAAAATTGGTATTATTTTTAGATACATGGTTATGACACTTGGTTCATAATGGAGACATATCATGAGTGATATGACACTTTTTGGCATGTTGATAGAAGCATATGGCTGATTCATTCCATTGGTGAAATCTTATGGCACATTGTATGGTATTGATATACATTGATGATGTACATGGGTTTTGTCCATGATGGGCACAGAATTGGTACATGATGTACTTGGGTGATGTTCTACTCATGATTCTCTATTTTATTGTTGTTTCATGATGGTTGGTATGGCATTCGTTTGATGCATAGATAGGTCAAAGGATTGTGATATGGTAGCATATTGTTCATCTTGTAGAGAAGATAAGGGTATATATACCTATATGGGGAGTCACTCTTCTTCCCATGGTTCTAGAAGGAGAAAAGATCCCTATACTTGAAGAAAGAGCACAGAGGCATACTTCCAGGGGGAGCAATGGTCACAGGGGGAGTATGAGCGACATATTACATCAGAGTGATATCCCTTGTTCAAAAGGGGAGAGATTATTTAAAGGAATATCAAAGACATCAAAATAGGGGGAGCAACCCCAGGGAGACATAGTCATGACATTCAGGCAGGGGGATCAGCCCCAAGAGGAGAATGACCCTTTTCCATTGATGTCAAAGCAAGAGAGATAGTCACATTGATGTGATTGATGATTATTGATCGGGAGATATAGTCACATTGACTGTTGATGTAGATATTTCCTTATCTACATGTTGACATCAATAATTGGTAATTGGTGTTGACATCAATTTTGGTATTTCCATCAATGCCAAAGGGGGACATTGTTGGATCATGTTGTCAATGATGCCAATGGTTTGATTGATTGATGTCATTGATTGATGTCAAGTGATTTATTGATGCCAAATAATTGATTGATTGATGTCAAATGTATTTTCCTTGATGATAATGTATAGATTTCAAGTATATGATTCATGTGGTGTCATGCATAGATGAAGATGGATCAATAACTTGTCATTGATACATGATGCAAAGATGAAGATGGATCAATGTGGTCTCCTTGATATATGATGCATAGTTAGATTGATCATTATAGTATTATCATGGTTGGTAAAGTGCATAAATGTATGAACTCCAAAGTGGTCCCATTATGGTGAAATACCTCATGGGAAGACTCTTTACAGTTGATTTATCATAGAAGAATGGTTGACGAACACATGATTGATTGGAGAATAATGAATTGAAGATCAGTGAATTTGTTGGTGAAAATATCCTAGATGGATAGTGCTTGTCATGTCATTTCTGGTGGTATGTGGAATGTCACATAACTCCTCATGGTTTGATAGCAATGGCATTACGAAGTTGGAGGACCCTCATATGTTGGCTAGAAGCCCCAAAAGTTCAAAGAAGTCAAAGTGCTTGAAAATGATAAAGTAAAGTGACAAATAAAAGAAGATTATTTAAATAATAAAGTGAGGTGACAAAGTCAAGGAGGAATATTTAAATAATAAAGTAATGGAGAACTTTCTAATTATGGAAAGTGGTTAACCCTAAAAATGAGGAAAATAGGTTAAGTGACCTAGAAATGGGTTAAGTGACCTAAAAATGGGTTAAGTGACCTAGAAGTGGGTTAAGTAACCTAGAAAATGAAGAGTATAAGTAAGAGCAAAGGGTGTCTTGTGAAAAGTACATTTTTCGGAGGAATCTCTTGTGTATCTTTGGTGAGCATATTGTGTGGATATCTTAAGCATGATTGAAGATCTATTCTTAGAGAGAGAGAGAGTATGGAGGATCTCATGAATGCATCAAAGTTTCGACATGTCTGAGATATTGACAACAAAAGTTTCGGAGGTTTAGAAAACCTAGTTTCTGAGGTATACATGGGATGCAATGGGCCATGATGCATACATACAGAGGTTGTATGAAGATAGGGCGCATACAGTGGATGAAGTCATGGAAATTGGTGTTTAAGATGATGATTGGATACTGAAGACTGAAGCATGTTCCAGATCTACAGTCTATGGGCTTATATCTGCCACTGAGACTCTGGTATGGTTACATTGTTATCTTGATGGATATTATTTGTTGTTGTGTGTTGAATGCATAGGGAATTATTGGTATGTTGTTGTGATGTGGTTTGTGTTGGTTGATAGAGTGAGAAGCACTCTTCTGATTCAGTGATGATATGATATGTTGATTTCTTATACATGATTGAGTAGCATTAATATTGTATGGTTGAGAAGAATGACTTAGTTATTGGAGATCTTGGATGTGTTGTGACTGGTTATGAGTCATACTCGAAAGTGAGAGATAGAAGAGAATGATGAATTGGTTGTAGAGGATATGAATTGATTCTAAAGAGAAAAACTCAGAAGGCATACACAGGATGTAATGCAGACAGACCACGTACATACACGAGTTGTAGTGATCCAGTGCACGTATACACACAAGATTCACTAGTGACAGGTCATGTGCCTATGACAGATTGATATATGTGGAGGATTGTTTCCTTATCTCAGTTGGTGCTGAGGATGTAAGTTGAGTCTTGCATATAGAGATGGTGCTCTTTTAGAGTTGTACTCTATTGAGTTGTTGCTGCAAAACCACAAGGATTGAAGTTTGTAATAAAAATAAAATTGTACATACATCATGTGGTCTTTGTGTTCCTTGTGGTGATGATTTGTTGATGATATATTTCTGATATATGTTGCTAATATATGTTCACATCTAACTGGTTATAAATGACAAAACTAATTAATGGTACAAATGGTGAATGCTAACTAATGAGTTTTGTGTAAGAGGGAAGTTTTTGGGAAAAAGAGATCCACACTAATTCACCCCCGCGCTCTAAGTTGCTCGGTGTGTTCAACAATTGATATCAGAGTGGGCCTTCATTATAAGCCTTAACAAGCTTGGAGGAGATCCATAGACACACAAATGGATGATGAAGTTCCAATTCTTGATGAGGAAAACTATTATACTTGGAGAATAGAGATGAGAGTACACTTGAAGGAAATGGGAGTGGGTATTTGGAAGGCAACCATTGGTGGATCAGTTTCCTTGAAGAACAAGTCAAATTTTGCAGCTCCAAGGGAAGGAAAGAAGAATGATGCATTGGCTCTCAAGACCATTCTTTGTGGAATCTCAAGACTTATCAAAGAGAGCATGGGACAATGCACTTATGCCAATAATCTATGGCTAAATCTAGAGGAGACATATCAAAATAGGAAAGAATATGTTGAAGACAACTCCATAAATATCATTAAAGGTAAATAATCTCCAAAAACTCTTGAACGCATTCTTTCTAAATGTGATATTGAAAACACTTCAAATGAAGACAAAGAATCAAGTGATGTTGTTAGCACAAATGAATATCTTGAAGACATTTCAAATGAAAGCAAAGAATCATGTGATGATGTTGGCAAAAAGGAAGATCTCGAAAGTAGTTCAAATAAAGGTAAATAATCTCCAAAGACTCTTGATTGCAATGATTCAAAATGTGATGATGTTGAATTTTTCTCTACAAGTGAAGAAGAAAATCTAGAAATAGTTTGTGTAGAGTTTGATGGTAGTTATCCCATGGAAAGAATAGAAGAATATCTATTAGAAATTCAAAATAAAGTTGAAGATGGTTTATATGAATATAACAATGATCATTATTATATAGAATATAGTTATCTTTCAGATAACACTAAGAAGTTTCTTAGGAGGATTCAAAGGCACATCTTGAAGTTAAAGGGAATGATCAAAGAACAAGAAAAGAGTAATAAGACTCAATTAGAGGAAAAGGAAGAAGATATCACAAGATTAAAGAATGAAAATTAAGATATGAAGGTAGATGATGAGATTAGCAAAAGTTTTGAAACTATTGTCCATCTCAAGACCTAAATTGAAGAAGCCAAAAGGGTAGAGGAACTATTGAAGAATCAAATTAATGAAGAGGAAGAGTCATGTCATAAGTTATAAGATGAAGTTGTTGATCTTAGAAAGAAATTATAGAAGTCAAACATATTCTTGAAAATATCGCTAATCTTGAATGAAATCTTGGAAAGTCAAAGATCACCAAATGATAAATCAGGTCTTGGATACAACAAAGAAGCTACACATGCTGAAGCAAGCACCTCAAAGAAGCATGAGGTAAAGGATGAAGAAAAGGTTACAAGTCAACCATATACAAAAGAAAAGGAAATTTTCAAAAGAACTAAGAAAGAAATACATCAAGAATCTACCTTTACACCTCAATGAAATGGACACCAAAGAAAAGGTATGAAAGTGTTTTTCATGGTCAATGTTATTCATGTAATGAATATGGTCACAAAGATTTGGAATGTAGATCCTATGAAAGGAGATATAATAGAAGATTTTATAACACCACAAGGTGTTGGATATGTGGTCAAGTAGGACACATTGTTGTTCACTGTCACAACATGAGCTGCTACAGTTGTAGTTTATTTGGCCACAAGTCCCAGGAGTGATGGAACACAAGAAGAAAGTCCATGAAGAGGACTTCACATAGCATGACTAGAAAAAGGAATGAAGTAAGAAAGGGACACATCTTAGAAAATATGGAAGCTCAGAGATCAAGTTCTGAGAGGCAGGGTCACCTTCAGAAGTGAGTAAAGAAGACTAAGAAAACATAGAAGAATGGGAGCCTTAAGGGAGGCTCAAGTGATACATCTATAGAAGAATACGCGAGTGACAATGATGACAGTAGCGTACATACACAGCCTGACCTTGAATAGGTCACATAAATACGCGAGCTATATATGAAGCAAACCAAGTATATGTGGTAAATCCTTGGGAAAAAGGCAATTCATATGGGTTACTGTTTGATGTGATGGTATAACACTATGTTGCAAGGTCTGACATTATTTGTTGTATGTTCTGATATTGTTTGCCACAGGTTTTCATGATTCTATATTGAATTATGTAAGGTGATGATGTAAAATAAAATATTGGGTACATGGCACCAAACCATGAGTATGGATTGAGGCACTTTCTATGGAAGAACAATGATGTCTATGAAAACAAAGTTATGTTACCTTTGATTTGTGATTTCATTGATCTATTAAAGCACACTACTAGTACATGCATTGTTGGTGCATGCATTTTGGCATATGGTTGGACTACACATTGGGATATGTAGGGATATGTAGTTGGTGAGTTAATGAGAAGATCATTTTGTACATCATTGATGATCTATAGTTGATGCATGATTAGTGCATTGGTAGAGGCACCTACTAGCAGTTTGATTGGCACATATCTTATCGAACATTTGGCATACATGTATGATGATTCATCATGTTGTAGTATTGGTTCATGGTTAATGTACTTATTTGGTACACTCATAGATGGCATATTATTGTTGGTATTACCCGATTAGCACAACAATTGGTATTTGTTTGAGATACATGGTTATGAAACTTGGTTTATAATGGAGACATATCATGAGTGATATGACACTTTTTGGCATGTTGATAGAAGCATATGGTTGATGCATTCCATTGATGAAATCTTATGGCACATTGTATGGTATTGATGTACATGGGTGTTGTGCATGATGGGCAGACAATTGATACATGATATACTTGGGTGATTTTCTACTCATGATTCTCTATTTTATTGTTGTTTCATGATGGTTGGTATGGCATGAGTTTGATGCATAAATAGGTCCAAGGATAATCATATGGTAGCATATTGTTAATATTGCAGAGAATATAAGGGGAGACATACCCATAGGGTGATTCATTCTTCTTCCCATGGTTCTAGGAGGAGAAAATAGCCCTATACTTGAGGAAAGAGCGCAGAGGCATAGTTCTAGGGGGAGAGATGGTCATAGGGGGACTATGAGAGATGTATTACATCAGAGTGATATCTCTAGAGGAGAGATTATTCAAAGGAATATCAAAGGAATCCAAACAGGGGGAGAAGCTCCTGGGAGAGATAGTCATGATATTCAGTCAGGGGGAGCAGCCCCAAGAGGAGAATGACCCTTTGCCATTGATGTCAAAGCAGGAGAAATAGTCACATTGATGTGATTGATGATTATTTATGGGGAGAGATACTCGCATTGAATATTTATGTATATCTTTCCTTATCTACATGTTGACATCAATAATTGGTAATTGTTGTTGATGTCAATGTTGGTATTGCCATCAATGCCAAAGGGGGAGATTGTTGGATCATCTTGTCATTGATGAAAATGGTTTGATTGATTGATTGCAAGTGATTGATTGATGACAAAGGATTGATTGATTGATGTCAAATGTATTTTCCTTGATGAAAATGGATAGATGTCAAGTATATGATGCATGTGATGTCATGCATACATGAAGATGGATCAATAAGTTGTCAATGATACATGATCCAAAGATGAAGATCGATCAATGTGGTCTCCTTGATAGATGATGCATAGTTAGATCGATCATTATAGTCTTATCATGGTTGATAAAGTGCATAACTAGATGAACTCCAAAGTGGTCCCCTTATGGTGAAAGCCTTCACGGGAAGACGCTTTACGGTTGATTTATCCTAGAATAATGGTTGAAGAACCGATGCTTGATTGGAGAATAATGAATTGAAGATTAGTGAATTTGTTGGTGAAACTATCCTAGATGGATAGTGTTTGTCATGCCATTTCCGTTTTTATGTGGAATGTCACATAACTCCTCATGGTTTGAGAGTTATGGCCTTACGAATTTGGAGGACCCTCATATGTTGGCTTGAATCAACAAAAGGTCAAAGAAGTCATAGTAATTGAAAATGATAAAGTAAAGTGACAATTAAAGGAAGATTATTTAAATAATAGAGTGAGGTGACCAAGCCAAGGAGGAATATTTAAATAATAAGGTAATGGATAACTTTCTAATTATGGAAAGTGGGTAACCCTAAAAATGAGGAAAATAGGTTAAGTGACCTAGAAATGAGTTAAGTGACCTAGAAATGGGTTAAGTTACCTAGAAGTGGGTTAAATAACCTAGAAGATGAAGAGTATACGTAAGAGGGAAGGGTGTCTTGTGAAAAGTACATTTTTGGGAGGAATCTCTTGTGTATATTTGGTGAGCATATTATGTGGATCTCTTGAGCATGATTGAAGATCTATTCTGATAGAGAGAGAGTATGGAGGATCTCATGAATGCATCAAAGTTTTGGCATGTCTGAGATATTGACGGAAAAAGTTTCGGAGGTTTAGAAACCCTAGTTTCTGAGGTATATGCGAGCTACAATAGGCCAGGATGCGTACATATTGCATGCACATTGGATGAAGTCATGGAAATTGGTGTTTGAGATGATGACTGGCTGCTAAAGACTGAAGCAGGTTCCAGATATATAGTCTATGTGCTCAAATATTCCATTGAGACTCTAGTATGGTTACATTGTTATCTTGATGGATACTATTTGTTGGTGTCTGTTGAATGCCTAGGGAATTCTTGGTATGTTGTTGTGATGTGGTTTTTTTTGGTTAATAGAGTGAGCAACACTGTTCTAATTCAGTGCTGATATGATATATTGATTTCTTATACATGTTTGAGTAGAATTCATATTGTATGGTTGAGAAGCATGAGTTAGTTATTGGAGAGTTTGGATGTGTTTTGATCGGTTATGAGTCATACTGGATAGTGAGAGATAGAAGAGAATGATGAATTGGTTGGAGAGGATCTGAATTGATTCTGAAGAGAAAAACTCAGAAGGAATATACAGGCTATAATGCATATAGAACGCGTACATACACGGGTTGTAGTGAGCCAAGGCATGTGCACACGCGGGCTACACTACTGACAGGTCATGTACCTGTGACAGAGTGATATATGTGGAGGATTGTTGCCTCATATTAGTTGGTGCTGAGGATGTAATATGAGTCTTGCATATAGATATGGTGCTCTTATAGAGTTGTACTCTATTCAATTGTTGTTGAAAACCCCAAGGATTGAAGTCCATGATAAAAATAAAATTGTACATACCTGTTGTGTTCTTTGTGTTCCTTGTGGTGATGATTTGTTGATGATATATTTTTGATATATGTATCTAATATATGTTCACATATAACTAGTTATAAATGACATAAATGAGTAATGGTAAAAATGGTGAATGCTAACTAATGAGTTTTACGTAAGAGGGAAGTTTTTGGGAAAAAGAGCTCCACACTCATTCACCCCACCACTCTAAGTGTGGTCGGTGTGTCCAACAATTGGTATCAGAGAGAGCCTTCACTATAATCCTTAACAATCTTGGAGGATATCCATAGAAACAAAAATGGATGATGAAGTTCCAATTCTTGATGAGGAAAACTATTCTACTTGGAGAATAGATATGAGAGTACACTTGAAGGAAATGGGAGAGGGTATTTGTAAGGCAGCCATTGGTGGATCAGTTTCCTTGAAGAAAAAGTCAAAGTTTGAAGCTCAAGGGGAAGGAAAGAAGAATGATGCATTGGCTCTCAAGACCATTCTTAGTGGACTCTCAAGCCCTATCAAAGAGAGCACGGGACAATGCAATTCTTCCAAGGATCTATGGGTAAAGATAGAGGAGACATATCAAAAAAACAAAGAAGATGTTAAAGACCACTCCATCAAGATCATTGAATGTAAAGAATCTCCAAAAAATCTTGAATGCATTATTTCTAAATGTGATCTTGAAAACACTTCAAATGAAGACAAAGAATCAAGTGATGATGTTAGGACAAATGAAGATCTTGAAGACATTTCGAATGAAAGCAAAGAATCATGTGAAGATGTTGGCAAAAAGGAAGATCTCGAAAGTAGTTCAAATAAAGGTAAAGAACCTCCAAAGACTCCTGATTGCAATGATTCAAAATGTGATGATGTTGAATTTTTCTCTACAAGTGAAGAAGAAAATCTAGAAATAGTTTGTGTAGAGTTTGATGGTAGTTATCCCATGGAAAGAATAGAAGAAGATATATTAGAACTTCAAAAGAAATTTGAATATGGTTTATATGAATATAGCAATCACCATTATTATATAAACTATAGCTATCTATTGGATAACACTAAGAAGTTTTTTTGGAGGAGTCAAAGGCACATCTTGAAGTTAAAGGGAATGCTCAAAAAAAAATAAGAGTAATAAGAAACAATTGGAAGAAAAGGAAGAAGAGATCACAAGATTAAAGAATTAAAAAGAAGATATGAAGGTAGATGATGAGATTAGCAAAAATTTTGAAACTATTGTCCATCTCAAGACCCAAATTGAAGAAGGCAAAAGGTTAGAGGAACTATTGAAGAATCAAATTAATGAAAAGGAAGAGTCATGTCATAAGTTATAAGATGAAGTTTTTGATCTTAGAAATAAATTAAAGAAGTCAAACAAATTCTTGAAAATCTCACTAATCTTGAATAAAATCTTTGAAAGTCAAAGATCACCAAATGATAAATTAGGTCTTGGATACAAGAAAGAAGCTACACATGTTGAAGCAAACACCTCAAAGAATCATGAGGTAAAGGATGAATAAAAGGTTTCAAGTCAACCATCTACAAAACACAAGGAAAGTTTCAAAGAACTAAGAAAGCAAGACATCAAGAAGCTACCTTTACACCTCAAAGAAAATGGACACCAAATCAAAGGTATGAAAGTTTTTTTCATGTCAATGTTATTCATGTAATGAAAATGGTCACAAAGCTTTTGAATGTAGATCTTATGAAAGGATATATAATAGAAGATTTTATAATAGCACAAGGTGTTGGAGATGTGATCAAGTAGGACACATTGCTATTCACTGTCACAACATGAGATGCTACAGCTGTAGTGGATTTGGACACAAGTACCAGGAGTGTTGGAACATAAGAAGAAATTCCATGATGAGGACTTCACATAGCATGACTAGAAGAAGAAATGAACTAATAAACGGATATATCTTTGAAAAGATGAAAGCTCAGAGCTCAAGTTCTAAGAGGCAGGGTCACCTTTAGAAGTGGTTAAACAAGACTGAGCACCTAGAGCAGAATCGAAACCTTAAGGGAGGCTAAAGTGAGACATCTACATAAGCATACAAGGGTGACAGTGATGACAGTCACATACATATGCAGGATGACCTTGAATAGGTCGCATACATACGCGAGTTGTATGTGAAACAAGCGACATATATGTGGTAAATCCTTGGGAAAAAGACAATGCACATGGGTTGCAACTTGATGTGATGGTATAACACTATGTTGCAAGGCTTGACATTGTTTGTTGCAGGTTTTGACACTATTTACTACAGGTTTTCATGATTCTATATTGGATTATGTAAGGTGATGATGTAAAATAAAATCTTGGGTGCATGGCACCAACCCATGAGTATGGATTGAGGCACTTTATGTTGAAGAACAATGATGGCTATGACAACAAAGTTATGGTACCTTTGATTTGTGATTTCATTGATATATTAAAGCACACTACTAGTACATGCATTGTTGGTGCATGCATTTTGGCATATGGTTGGACTACACATTGGGATATGTAGTTCGTGAGTTAATGAGAGTTTTCATGTTGTACATCATTGATGATCTATATTTGATGCATGATTGGCACATTGGTAGAGGCACATACTAGCAGTTTGATTGGCACATATTTTATGGAATATTTGGCATACATGTAGGAGGATTCATCATGTTGAAGTATTGGTGCATGGTTAATGTACTTGTTTGTTACACTCATAGATGGAATATGATTGATGGTATTACCTAGTTAGCACAACAATTGGTATTTGTTTGAGATACATGGTTATGACACTTGGTTCATAATGGAGGCATATCATGAGTGATATGACACTTGTTGGCTTGTTGATAGAAGAATATGGTTGATGCATTCCATTGATGAGATCTTATGGCACATTGTATGGTATTGATGTACATGGTCGATGTACATGGGTTTTGTGCATGATGGGAACACAATTGGTATATGATGTACTTGGGTGATGTTCTACTCATGATTCTCTATTTTATTGTTGTTTCATGATGGTTGGTATGGTATGAGTTTGATGCATAAACAAGTCCAAGGATCATCATATGGTAGCATATTGTTCATCTTGCAGAGAATATAAGGGCAGACATACCAATAGGGGGATTCATTCTTCTTCTCATGGTTCTAGGAGGAGAAAAGAGCATTATACTTGAAGAAAGAGCACATAGGCATAGTTCCAGGGGGAGCAATGGTCACAGGGGGGGTATGAATGATGTATTACATCAGAGTGATATCCCTTTTTCAGAAGGGGAAAGATTATTCAAAGGAAGATCAAAGGCATCCAAACAGGGGGAACAACCCCAAGGAGAGATAGTCACAACACTCAGGCAGGGGGAGTAGCCCCAAGAGGAGAATGACCCTTTGCCATTGATGTCAAAGGGGAAGAGATAGTCACATTAATGTGATTGATGATTATTTATGGGGGGAGATAGTCACATTGACTATTGATGTAGAGTTTTCCTTATCTACATGTTGACATCAATAATTAGTAATTGGTGTTGACATCAATGTTGGTATTGCCATCAATGCTAAAGGGGGAGATTGTTGGATCTTGTTGGCATTGATGCCAATGGTTTGATTGATTGATTTCATTGATTGATGTAAAGTGATTTACTTATGTCAAAGGATTGATTGATTGATGTCAAATGTATTGTCCTTGATGAAAATGGATAGATGTCAAGTATATGATGCATGTGATGTGATGCATAGATGAAGATGGATCAATGTGGTCTCCTTGATATATGATGCATAGTTATATTGATCATTATATTATTATCATGGATAATAAAGTGCACAAATGGATGAACTCCAAAGTGGTCCCCTTATGGTGAAATACCTCACAGGAAGATGCTTTACGATTGAGTTATCCTAGAAGAATGGTTGAATAAACCATGATTGATTGGAGAATAATGAATTGAAGATCAATGAATTTGTTGGTGAAACTATCCTACATGGATAGTGCTTGTCATGTCATTTCCGGTGGTATGTGGAATGCCACATAACTCCTCATGGTTTGAGAGTTATGGCCTTACGAAGTGTTGGCACAGGGGTCGACCCACGGTTCAACACTACAAAATCGCACCAATAAAACCCTAACTACCAGCCCTTTTGGCAATGTCTATGAAGCAGATGAAGTCTCACCTGAGGTAGAGGCAGGGGTGGTTCCAAGAATCAGGTGTCTGCAACCTTATCTAGGACATAGATTTGTGATTATAACACTTACCAATCACCTAGCATAGATTATTCATCTGTATTCAACCCTTATGATACTTTGCAGATAGCATAGAGCATCGCAGTATGTACTTATATCTAAGATAATTCAACACTTAGCTACAATAAGATAGATTAGATTCAGAAGATCAAGCACTAGGCATCTTACATATCAGATCTAACATTCATTCATATCTCAGAAGCACAAAGCATAAATATATATATCTAAACATATCAAAGCACTTAGTAAAGGAAGAGACAAACACATCAGGTCAAGGCACAGAGCACAACACACTGATTTACCATGGTTCACCCCCACCCTAGGGCTACATCCACAAAGTCTTCTTCTTTATTAGCTTTAGTTATTCAGGTTATAACACAGAGACATCCAAATCCCTCTTCGCATAGGACAAAATATCTGTGCAGCTCGCTAGATCCTTCTTCCTTGCATTACAACACTTAGCTTCCTATAGCAACCTCAGAGTAACTTGTAATTAGCCTTGCAATCCATACAGTAACTTGCACTTAGCCTTGCAAGCCTTATAGTAACTTGCACTTAGCCTTGCAAGCCTTACATAGTTCACACAAAGAACTTATTCAACATCACATAGATGCACCACCAATTTCACTAAGCAATCACACCTACTTCAAATCTACTTCACATTTATTTATATGTACAAAAGTGGGCCTAACTATCGATAAACCCCATGGGCCGACATCCCTTTCCCATTACATTATCCCCCAAAACCCAAAAAGGACCCAAAAAGGGGTCTAGCTTCCACGATTTCTGCTTCATTTTGGGCTCCATCTTTGACAAGTTGTCAAAGTTCCAAAAACGGTCAAATATGACCAAGTGTTCCTCAAAACTTGGTCAGGGCCAATAGGCCCCCAACACTCACTTGTGACTTGTCCCGAGTCACTCAGGTATGGGTAAATTTTCCTCAAAGGTCTCGATCTTGGCTCGAGCTACTTCGACTTATCTTTGTGCTACTGCTTCTTGCTCAGTGAATTCCTGAACAACCGCTTCACTAATAGGTCGTTCCATTTGTTGCTCGACTATAACAACTACTTGTTCTAGTAGTGTTCCTTGGCCTTCAATTCTTCAAAAGGTAGGTAGGCCGCCTCCTGGCTCGGTTGGAGTTTCTGGGTGACTTCCATCACTCTGTTTTGCATGGTAAGAACGATTTGTTGGGCAGTGCATTATTCCTGGGATCTCTTCATCCTCTAGATGGGTGATAGGAGCTTGAGATGTGCCTGTACTGTATCTGTGTGTTGTTTTGCTTCCTGAAGTTGGGACTCCAGTTTCTTCAACTCTGGGTCTTCATATAGTTTTTCATATATCTGCGCGCTTCTTCTACTTAGTTGTTTACATTTTGTAGCAAGTGTTTTAATCCTCTCAACTTCTCTCTGAGAAGTCAATTAGCATTGGTCAAGCACTTCTTTTGGAGTTTGTGGTATGGTATGAAGCTCTAACTCCATGACCCTTTGTTGAAGTTGTTGAATAACTTCAACCAGCTTCATCACTTGACGCTATGTGGGCTCTTCAGCCTTCTTCTCTAAGCCGGTCATAGAGAGAAATGCTTTGTTGACTACTTCTTCAATTCCTATTGGCTTTGCAAGTAGCCTCTCTTTCTCTTTTTGTATCTTCATTTTGTCTTCTTCAAATTGTTCTTGGAGAGCATTCTTCTCTTGTTGTGCAGCTTGGTGTTGTTCAATAATTTCCTCCTATGCTTTCTTTAGGGCCTGGGTGGACTGTGTTTTTTCTTCCTGAGCATGTCGAAGGCATACTTCGACTGTATCATCAATCCTTCAGAGATGAACTAATTCATCTCCTACTTCTATTGTTCCTTCTAGCAGAGGTGCAATAGAGATTTCTCGGCTAGAATGGAGTGCTTGTTGTACTCCTTGGAGCATGATCTCAATTTGGCTATACATTTGTTCCTACTTCACCTCCTACTTCTCTATGATTTCCTTTGAAGCATCATTGACCACTACAACAATGAAATCAAAGTCATCCAACGTGAGGTCAGTTCACATCTTGGTTACAGGGGTTCTTGGTTTCTGTCTGGAGGATTACTTCAGAGGTGAGACCTTCCTTTTCTTCGATGAGTCTTCTTCGTCCCTAGGCGGTGGTACTTTGACTTTCTATTGTTCAGTTTCTGTACCTTCTTTGTCATCACCTTCTTCATCTAGTGTAATGGAAGTCGTCCTTACAGATAGGCTGTCAACATCCTGGACTTCATCAATCTTCTTTGTCATCTTTTCTTTCTTTGTCTTACTGGGCCCATGTGTATCCTGCATAGTTTTGGGGCTGTCAATGTAGGAAATTTCTGTAGGGTTTTTTGAAACAAGGAGGTTCATTGACCATTCCTTGGTGATTTCTTCCAGGTCTTCTTCTATCAGCTTATAATAGGAATGAAGTTGTTCCTAGTTCTCATCAGTGCGTGGGGTTAGGTATATAAAGTGGCGGTTCGTGCTGAACATTATCATAGGTCGGAATATCTATAAAGTGTTCGGGGTTATTTGAGGTTCACTCCTTGTGGATACTTTCAATTGGTTATAATACGCATGGAAAATGACATTCGATTTCCATTGCTTTCTCATGTCGTTCGAGTACCATAATGTACTGAACTTCACAACTAGTGGTTCAAAGGGGTTAAGGTCCTAGAAGGTTGTGCCTTCCGGTAGCTCCCATGCAACAAAAGAAATCAGTATCAGAAGCCAGCTAAAATGTAATTCATTCCCCTGATCCTAGGCTTCTCAACAGTCAATCTCTAGTTGATTCACTAGGTACTTCACCCAGTTCATCTGTAGTCCCTCTGTTCACTTTCCTGCGAGTCAACTACAAAGCCAGATACTTGTGTTGGTCGATTATTGCATACAAATTTCCCTGTGATCATTTGGCATTCAAGGCGCACTACGCCACTTTCAATAGAATCTACCTTGTAGCCTCTCGCACCTTTCTCAACATCGCCATAGGCTTCTTTGATCTTCTGTGCAAGAGCGTGGTCTCTGGTCTTTCCAAGATAGTACTCATGGGGATTATAGCCCTGCATGCTAATCCTGTTGATCCTATTGATCAATGCCGAATCAACAGTTATGCGATGATATAACCACAGGTATCCTCTGTGGTAACTTGCTAACAGTAATTTTACACAAGCATTCACCTCCTGGTGTCTGCTGAAGTGTGGTATTTTCATAATGGTGAGAAAAGTAGATTGCGCTAGGTTCATCGTCCATTGCTGAGGGATGACCTTCAAATTCTTTCCCTTAGTTCTCATCAAGTACTTATATGGGGCGAGCATGCTGTAAACTTTACGGTCCCCTAGGTTGAAGTCACAAAACTTCAACGCTGTAACCTTGTCTTGATCTGTATGGTAGGTGCTTACTCCTTTCAGTAGATATGCAGTGAATAGGGTGTATTCAAAGTCTCTAGGGACACTATCCCTATTAATCTCACTATTCAAAGGGGGTATGTAAGCTGGTAGGATGGATGGCATTAACTTTGTGTTGGCTATGTCGTCTTTATGCTTATTTCTTCTCTCTTTGTCATCTCGAGATGTTCCTGCTAGAGTAGTCGATGGGGAGGCCTTCACTCCTCTCATCGATGATGCTTGGACTCCGGTGGAAATTCTTCTTTCTGACATGACTCTCTCAGTCATTAAATCGAGAAGAACCTTTGTGACGGATTCCTCAAGTACGGTGAGATCATCGTACATATGCACTCGAGAAAGGTAATCATGGTCATGATGACCTCAAAATACTACACTAGGATGAACAATCTTCTTGCAATGATCACTGTAGACAATCACTAGTTCTGCAGGCTTCGATTTTTCAGTTGGAAAAAGTGTTCTTCGGGCATGATGCGACGAGCTAAATAGGAAATTCTTCAACGGTCTTCTTGCAATGGGTACGAGGATTCCATGAACGTTGATCCATCCATTATGGCATGGTCCAATGGTCCATTCATGATCCTTTAATTCTTTTCTATCTGTTCGGGGCAGAAGTCGAATGGGTATATTGGTCCAATGGCTATATTGCTTCGCCACGACGAAGTGCCATATTTCGTTGTTCTGATATCCTGCCGAAGCTCAATTCCTGTGATTTTTCCTTCTGCAAAGTTTCCTCTGGAATCTTCTGTAGCTTTTTGATCTTGGATCTCTTCTTACTTAGCTTCCTACCCTTCTTCCCAGTGAGCTTCATCTCAGTCATTCTTTTTCCATTCTGATTCTTATCTTCTCTCGACATAGTCACTTCATGATGCTGAGATTATTTCTTTAGATCCAAGGGTAATAATCCTCCATCATATGGATTAGGTATTTCAATCTTCTGTGGTTCCTCTAATGCTCTTATAGCTTCGACATCCAAGTCCCTAGTTTTCAATATCTTAGATCTGTTCTCTTTTTCTTCCATCAAGTAGGCAATCCTTCTAGTCATAAATTCCATGAGTTATTTCTTCTTCTGTTTCAGGGATTCCTTTTCTTCTTTTCTCTGGATCTGGTATTTTTCAATTTAGATCTTTCCCAACAAAGATGGAAATGAGGCATGGTCCTCAATAAATTTAATAACTTCGAATTCTTCCTCTGTCGAAGCTCCATGGGTACTCATATCTATCTGGGTAATTATACCACATAGGGTTACCATTTTCCATTTAAACAACCCTATTTTTCCTAGTGAAGGAACCATAGTAGGCCTCCCTAGGGTTTCCCAAGTACCTTCTATCATAATTTTCATCTGTGTTCCCTCATCCAGAGCATAGTCAATGTCAAAGTCTCCTATTCTTACTTTGATTTTCTCCTTTTCTTTGAAGATCTCTGACAAACTGGCATCTCTAAGTCCATCCAGGGTTTCTTTCATTTTCAGTAACATAATCTATGATTCTTTCTGGGATTCTTCTATAATCTTAGTCTCTTGATCTCCTTTAGAATTTGCTTTCTTCATATTCATCTTTTCAAGTCTAGCAATCATTCTAGGGAAATCCAGTACTTCATGGTATGTAGCTTTACAACATAGGCAACTAGGGTTTCTCCCAGGGCATTCCTTAGCAAGATGTCCTAGTCTTCTGCAACTATAACAAAGAGTTAATCCTCTCTTTCTCTTCAACGATCCCCAACTTTTCTTGTATTTCTTTCTAGGGTCATAATGGCTAGCCTGTAAAAATTTCTTTCTAGGATCCTGCATCCATTAGTTAGTCCAAAAATTCTTTCTATGCATAGGTATAACATATCTCTCATTATTCTTATCAGATCTATTCATATCAAACGTTATTTCATCTAACAATGCCCTAGTTTTCAAGATAGGAAAAAATCTATCAAGCATACCTAAATCCATACTTTAGAAACAGAAATGTCCACTTCTTTTACTTCTACAAGGCACAAAGCTTCCATATCTAATAACTTTTAACTATTCTTACCTTTATCAAAGCACAAAGCTTACAGATCTTACTTTTTTTCTTCAGTATCAACCTCTTTTCTTGCAGATCTAACTTCTTTCCTTCATATTTGTCCTTCCTTCTTTAGCACAGAGCTTTTCGGATCAAGTGGATCACTGCGCACTAGGGAATATATCCACACATAGAGATTTCACAATTTTAGGGTGAATCTTTGCACAAATCTTCTTCTTCTCAGTTCCCAACAATCACAGTTTCAAGTCCCAGCAACGGAACCATTTGTTGGCACATGGGCAGACCCAGGGTTCAATGCTACAATAACGCACCAACAAAACCCTAACTTCCGACCCTTTCAGCAACACCTGTGAAGCATATGAAGTCTCACCCGAGGTAGAGGCAGGGGTGGTTGCAAAACTCAGGTGTCTGCAACCTTAGCTGGGACACATATCTATGATTATAACACTTATCAATCACCTAGCATAGATTATTCATTAGTATTCAACCCTTATGATACTTCACAGAAAGCGMAGAGTATTGCAGTATGTACTTAGATCTAAGATAATTCGACACTTAGCCACAATAAGATAGATTAGATTCGGAAGATCAAGCACTAGGCATATTACATACCAGATCTAACATTCATTCATATCTCAGAAGAACAAAGCATAAATARATCTATCTAAACATATCAAAGCACTTAGCAAAGGAATAGACAAACACATCAGGTTGAGGCACAKAACACAACACACATATTTACCATGGTTCACCCCCACCCTGGGGCTACGTTCACAAAGTCTTCTTCTTTATTAGCTTCAKTTAATCAGGTTATAGCATAGAGCCATCCAAATCCCTCTTCGCATAAGAAAGAAGATCTGCACAGCTCGCTAGATCCTTCTTCCTTTCATTATAGCACTTAGCTTCCTATAGCAAGCTCACATTAACTTGCACTTAGCCTTGCAAGCCTTACAGTAACTTTCACTTAGCCTTGCAAGCCTTATGCAATTCGCATGGAGCACTTATTCAACATCACATAGATGCACTGCCAATTCCACTAAGCAATCCCACCTACTTCACATCTACTTCATTTTTATTTATACATAAAAAAGTGGGCCTAAGCATGGGTAAAACCACAGGCTGACATCCCTTTCCCATTACATTATCCCCCAAAAACCAAAAAGGGGTCTATCTTCCATGATTTCCACTTCGCATTGCGCTCCATCTTTGACAAGCTATCGAAGTCCCAAAAATGGTCAAATATGACAAAGTGTTCCTAAAAACTTGGTTAGGGCCAACACGAAGTTGGAGGACCCTAATATGTTGGCTTGAAGCCCCAAAAGGTCAAAGAAATCAAAGTTCTTGAAAATGATAAAGTAAAGTGACAAACCAAAGAAGATTATTTAAATAATAAAGTGAGGTGACAAAGTCAAGGAGGAATATTTGAATAATAAAGTAATGGATAACTTTCTAATTATGGAAAGTGGTTAACCCTAAAAATGAGGAAAATTGGTTAAGTGACCTAGAAATGGGTTAAGTGACTTAGAAGTGGGTTAAGTAACCTAGAAGATGAAGAGTATAAGTAAGAGGCAAGGGTCTCTTGTGAAAAGCACATTTTTGGGAGGAATCTCTTATGTATCTTTGGTGAGCATCTTGTGTGGATCTATTGAGCATGATTGAAGATCTATTCTGAGAGAGAGAGAGTATTGAGGATCTCATGAACACATCAAAGTTTTTTCATGTTTGAGATATTAATGGAAAAAGTTTCGGAGGTTCAGAAAACCTAGTTTCTAGGTATATGCGGGATGCAATGGGCTAGGATGCATACATACGTGGGTTGTATGAAGATAGGGCATGTACAGTTGATGAATTCATGGAAATTGGTGTTTGAGATGATGACTGGCTACTAAAGACTGAAGCAGGCTCCATATCTACAGTCTATGGGCTCAGATCTTCAACTGAGACTCTGATATGATGAAATTATTATCTTGATGGATATTATTTGTTGTTGTGTGGTGAATGCCTAGGGAATTCTTGTTATACTATTGTGATGTGTTTTGTGTTGGATGATAGAGTGAAGCACTCTTCTGATCCAGTGTTGATATGATATGTTGATTTCTTATACATGTTTGAGTAGCATTCATATTGTATGGTTGAGAAGCATGAGTTAGTTATTGGAGATCTTGGATATGTTGTGACTGGTTATGAGTCATACTAGACAGTGAGAGATAGAAGAGAATAATGAATTGGTTGCAGAGGATCTGAATTGATTCTGAAGATAAAAACTCAAAAGGAATACATAGAATGTATTGCAGATAGACCGTGTACATATGTAGGATATAGTGATCCAGTGCATGTACACACGCGGCTGTACTACTGACAGGTCACGTACCTATGACAGATTGATATTTATGGAAGATTGTTGCCTCATATCAGTTGGTCTTGAGGATGTAAGTTGAGTCTTGCATATAGAGTTGGTGCTCTTGTAGAGTTGTACTCTATTCAGTTGTTGCTGAAAAAACCCAAGGATTGAAGTTTGTAATAAAAAGAAAATTGTACATACATATTGTGTTCTTTGTGTTCCTTGTGGTGATGATTTGTTGATGATATAGTGTTGATATATGTTGTTGATATATGTTCACATCTAACTGGTTATAAATGAAAAAATTGAGTAATGGTAGAAATGGTGAATGCTAACTAATGCGTTTTGTGTAAGAGGGATTTTTTTGGGGGAAAAGAGCTCCACACTCATTCACACCCCCCCCCAACCTCTAAGTGTGGTTGGTGTGTCCAACATTTTTTTCATTTTCTTGATCTTTAGAGGGATCATATCCTAGTCATGTCTTATCATTTGATCATCTCTTACTGTTAAGAATATTATTCAATATTTTTGAGTTGTTTTGAAACTTAAAATATTCCTTTTCTAGTTTCCTTTTTAGTTGAACTATTTCATCCTCCAACAGCTTACACATTTGTTGATTTTCACTGAGTTCTTTATTTAATATTTATTCTTTACTTTTGGTTTCTTGGAGTTGAGTTTTTAACTTAGTAATCAATTATTCTGAATCATTGATGGCTTTGGAAACTTCCTTCTCTCTTGATTTAGTAGCTTCTTCAATCTCTAGAAGATCTTACCTTAGTAACTTATTTTGTTTTTTAGTTTTTCTTAGTTCTTCAATAACATGAAGGAATTATTCTTCGAAGTTAACTTCTTCTTCATATTTCAAATGATTATCATCTTGAGTTTTTATTCACATAAATAGAAGCTCTGGCTCCTCTTCTTCATTTTCTTCCGATGAGCTATTGTCTTCTTAGGTAAAGAATGTTTTATTTTTCTTGTATAACTTATTTTTATCATTAGTTTTGCTTTTCTTCTGATATTTGAAGGTTATTTCATCATCACTTTGCTCCTGCTTAGGATGCGGATATTTATTGGAAAAGTGTCCAATTTTTCCACAGTTGAAACATTTTATAGGAATCTTTCCTTTGTATTTCCCTAGTCCCTTTATTGAGATTATTTATGAATTTGGGAGTTTCTTCATCAGATATATCTAATAAATCATCATTGGTATTTTAATCCTTCCCCATGTTTGTTTTAGATGATTTAAAGGTTGTTTCTCTTTTTGATGGTTTTTCATTCCATGCTCTCATCTCATATTCTATGAAAATTCCATGAAGTTGATCTACTATGAGTTTATCAAGTTCTGACCTATCTTCAATTGTAGAAATATTGGCATCATATCTCATAGGTAATAACCTTAATATATTTTTTACAATAGGTTTGTCAGTAAGGTCTTATCCCGCTTCTCTAATTGAATTAACTACTTCATCTACCCTATGAAAATATTCAACAATGTTCTCTTCTTCTTTCATTTTCAAATTTTCAAACTGAGTTCTATATGTTTGTAGTTTGGCTTATTTGACTTTGCTATTTCCTTCATATAGAAATTCCAATTTGTCCCATATTTCCTTAGTTGACTGACAATGCATAAACTTCACACATATAGAATTTGTCAATCCTCCTAGAATAACATTAACTTCTCTTGAGTTGTCATTGAAACTTTTCTTTTATGCAGTATATGTGGGTGGATTGGCTGGTGTAGTGTAACCATCTACAACAGATTGCTAGACATCAAAACCAAGAGCCAACAAGAAGCTTTTCATTCTTATTTTCTAGAGAGCATAAACACCTACATTGAACAATGGCTCTTTGTTGGAAGACATTCCCTCTTCTTGATCCATTTCTTTCAGGATCTACCTTCCAATTATTAGACTTTGTTGAAGTCACTCGCTCTGATACCAATTGTTGAAAGTATTGATAGGGGGGTGAATTAGTATTACCCTTTTTTCAACAAGTAGGAATTACTTTGATATTTTATTAATTACCATAGTATATCAACAACGATTTTCTATTTAAAATTAATTATATAAATATAATTAACATGAATTACAAGGTTTGATAAATAATAATGAAGGACTTCGATCATTTTTAGAGCACCAACTCTGAGAGACACAAATCTTTTTCTTCAGGGCACCAACCCTAGGAAGCACCAACTCCTGTGTGTTTAGGGAACCAACCCTATGAAGCACCAAATCCCTTGTCTTGAGGTCACAAACCCTAGGAAGCACCAACTCCCTTGTATTTTAGGGAACCAACCCTAGGAAGCACCAACTCCCTTATCTAGTAAAGGATATGAATCCTTCCTTTCTCCTCCCTTCCACCCTCGTTGCATAATTATCAGCAGTTCCTCTTCTTTCACTATGATTATGTTTTGATCTTATGATATGGACTCCAGAGACACCTCTTCTTCACCATTCCTTATAATTTCTTATATAGTATTCCAACTGGTGTGATCCATGAAGGATTGTGTTCCTTTGTTTGGACCATTACACTTCTTCATTTAAATTAACAATAATAATGTTTGTTTTTCTATATTATTGTTTAAACATTATCGTGAAGGATTTTCAATTTAGTGAGAGTATTTTTCATAAATCAATCACTGATATGGATCGATTTTGTTTTTAACTCGATACCATGACTCTTTATTTCACTCTCAATTTTTGTTGATCAAATCTAATCTATTTGATCATATTTATTTATTTTTATTTTTTTTGTGTCTGGAGGAATCAGCAACTAGTTGGGCACGTGCTCGTGTTACACGTGGCCGTGTTATCCAACTTCTACACTATAACCTCCAGGTGTGCCCACGATGCCCCTTACGTGGCACACAAGGTAAGTCAGGGGGAATTGAACTCGAAACCTCATGGAACTTCATTTTCACGGCACTTGCCAATTGAGATGCCCCCCCGGGGGTTATTTGATGATATTTTTAATCCATTGCAAGTATTGGATTACTTAATATAAATCAGGACAGAGTCCATATCCTATCTGGTTCAACGTTCATTCTTGACTGAGATAAACTTCTTATTATGTGTGTTAAATTTTGCACAGAAACACTTCAGGACCTCTATTCCATATGACCATAGGTGGTGACCAGGAGCTAAGCCAAACAAGTGCTTAATCACTTATCAATATCAACAGTCATGTTTTAATTGCATGTTGAGATGGACGACTGTCATTTACTTCAGAACTTCATCCTTTGGGACTTCGATCCTTTGTTGTCATTCAACCTTCCCAGAGTGCATTTCACCGAAGTGCGTATACTATTTTGGACGATCAATAGTTAATATTCCATTGGATGCACGATCATGGCTTATCCAAAGGTTTTAAACAAGTCAACGATCAAGACTTAATTTGTAGTTGAGAGGACAATTCTCATTTAGTTCAGGATTTTAGAGTTTTGGGACTCCATCTTTTGCAGTTTTCCAACTCCTCCAGAGAAAATACCATCGGAGTGCTTATCATCACTTCCCTTCTTAATAACCTTCACAATTCTAGGAGCTAGGACTGTGGGCTTAGACACAAAGGATCTCATGCTCTTTGGGTATTTATATATTTGTGACTATAGGACTTCGAACTACTCGAGCTATGAAGTAGTTCAATCCTTCAGAATCTTTACCTACCAAATAAGTCACAGAATGGAAGGGATCGCTTGTTGTCAGTCAATCATACACGTTCACCCTATTCCAATAGCTTAATCCAACGTCTGTGAAATATTCTTTATAATCATAAATCAATGACCAACATTATTTCATGACTTCAGTCTTCAGCACTTCAGGTATTTGCTAGTAGGAGAAACTAGATATCCTAAAAGAACATACTCCCAGAGTGACGTAACTTCCTAACGTCACTATTGATGTGGCACTACCTGAGTGGCTTCCACGTGTCACCTAGATTTGTGACTTACATATACCTAAAGTGACAACTCGAGCTTGAAACTTGTCACTGTATGATTCTGTCACGTGCCCTTAGCAACGTGGTGTTGCTGACATGGACTATGATGATGTGGGCTCTTAATGTGTGTGCCACGTGTCAAATTATTCTTTTTCCACATGTCTTACTTCGTGACTTTGAAGCTCCGGCCTTCGGGTGAACTTACATTTTTTTAAACCCTTTTCCATCGAAGTGGTCAATGCCAAGTTTGACCACAATTGGACCTGCCTATCCTCATCCAATAGTCAACATGCATTGTCCAGATCTAATGGCCCTCAATCACTTCGAAAATTTTGTGCTCTAGACTTTAGGTGAACTTACATGTTGTTGGCTTATTTTCTCCGGAGTGGTCAGCATTGGAGTTTACCATCTCCTTCCCTTTAATTTGATCTAACGGTTCCCATATTTCACTATAGATCAACGGTTGACGACAGTTCGTAATTTAGGGCTTTGGACTTCAGGTAAACTTACATGTTATTGGCTTCTTTTCACTAGAGTGGTGAAGTTCTGGAGTCCTATTGGTCTTGATATATGGTTGAGGATTATTTTTCTCTATTTGATGGTTGGGATTTAATTTCTCCCAGCTTCTAGATTCATCTTGATCTAACGGTCCTGGACTATCCCAAAAACTTCATCAATGAACATGATTCTTCCTTGATTCTTTTGGAGTTTTACTATGGGGATTTCAATCTCGATACCATTTCTGCAATGTTCTCTCCCTTCTGAGATTCGATTAAGTTTCTTCTACACCATGTTGACATCAATGACAATATCGTACCATTGTGTCCAACATTATATTCCCCTTGGAAAATGAATAACCTTTTGAACTAACATAGGTAGGTGAATTTGGAAACTAATGATTCCACAAATATTCTCGTTGACCCTTTGTTATTACACATATATCAACATTACGTCCACTTTCCAGATCATTGAAGATTCCAGAATGGATAGATTCACAAACCATCTGTACTCCCTCCTCTCTAATAATTCATTCTCTGTATTTTGATTCAAACATAGCCATAACAACAAGAGAACTAGAACCCATTGTAGAAAAAGGTAGAGTGTCAATTGATCCATGAGGATAAATTTTATGCAAATGTGGTCCTGTAAAATCCACACCACCAAGTACCAGAATTGCACTCACATAACCTGGGTAACTGTAAATATGATATTTGAGAAGAGTAAGAATAGTGAAAACCCTCGATCGTCGACCAGTTGCATAACAGTGTAACTCTAGATGGGATCTAACCATGTATGTCACTACTTCCATATCAATAGAATTTCCAGTTCTAGAAAAATATATATTTGGTGCCATATAATGTATTCAAGTTCATAATAGATTTGTCATTATGGAATATATCTCATACACAACAAGTTAAGAGGTTTTACAATATTTATATAACCAAGTGGCGATACCTTTCATCGACACATTGTGCTCGATATTTTCATCCCTTGGGCTCTTACATTGGTGCACTTAACACATGGACTCAGTCCTGGGGACTAACTGATGGCTGTGATGTTTGATGAAATTCAATGTGGGATTGGGATTTGTAGATTTCAACTAAAATATTGGGTTTGATATAAAAAACACTTTTTTTCCCAAAAATCATTATAAAATAATCAAAAATTAATTTTTAATAAAAATTTGAAAAAATGGATAAAGGTCAAAGAACATGCAAAAAGACACAGGGAGGACATTGAAAATATAATGGAATTTCAAAAAGCTTCATCAAATTTCAAGACTCCTGGAGTGCACTAGAATCTAAAGGTGGGATTTATCATTTTCAAATTCAATTAAATACACCAAAGGTAATGACATATTGCAAGACTTGAAAATTTGATGCTATGGGAGACTTTGAATAACTAGCGAATAACTTGGAGGATTTTGGTAAATGATATCATGTTTTATGATGGTGCTGCAAGAATATCATTTTTCTAGTAGAGTGCATGTATTTGACACAAAATTTAACATTTTAAGACTGCAACTTTGGGTTCTAACATTGGCTCCATCTGGGGAAGGTTTCCTCCCTGTGAGACACCAAGAACCGTAGACCACTGCTCCTTTTTCCTGTTTCAATATAATCGTCTATCCATCCCTATTGAAAATCCCACACTGGAAACACAACATACTACAAACCAAATTTTCCAACAATATGAAAAAAATATTATTCTGCACCAGTGCCACTATTGGGATATGGAGTCATTATTCCACCTTCTTCACACCAAACTAAAAACAGACTGTTCAGATGTGAGATTATTAAACCATCCTACTTATTTCTAACCATCCAAAGTAAAATTGATTACTTGTATGAAAAATTCAATGTAGACATGTAATCATTTTGCTTACAAAATAGTATTTGTCTTGATTGCAGAGAAATAACAAAGTGTAGAAATAATAAATGTTTTGCAATAGAATTAACATCTCATACTCATTGTTTCAAGTTGTGTGTATTCTGAATGATACAACATTGAAAACCTTTGGAAAAATCATCTCCATGTAAATGGCCATTGATTCATGAAAATCATGACAAAATTCCAGCTGATATGAGGAATAAAGTTGTTGTTGTAACTGCATAGGCTGCTTCACTTCCAAGATGATTTTTTTGTTCTGCAAATCTGAAAATGAAACAAATAGGGGATGCAAACTGCCTTCTTCTTCCTTAATATTTTGAATGGGAATATACTCTTGGTAAAAGCTTCCTTTAAATTCTACATTATGACAGTCACATACCAGTTTTTTGCTATAATATCTAATAATTTCTAATGGAGAAATCTACTCATCGGAATCATTTTCTAACTCTAAAACATAAGTGTCAAAGACATCTTTTGATTCCTCTTGGACCACGGATTCAAATCCTTCACAAAATTGTTGGTCAAACTTTCTCAAATCAAGGACTTATGGGTCTAAAAATTCATTATCATCATCATATTCATCATAGATAGGAATATTTTCATAAATATTTGGGGCAGCAAAAAACACTTGGAGTTGTTGATTATCATCTTGAGCATAAATGAATTAGCAACGTTCATAACAACAAGGTTATCATGATCATCATAATACAACAACTTAATTTCATCAATTTCAAAAGAAGAAACCTCATACTCGATGTATCCTTATTTTTGTTAGGTTGTCCCTTCATGCATTTGATAGGTATTAACATATTGGGCTTCATCTTCTTGACATATATTTTCATGAATTTCATCACTAAATTTTTCCCAATCGCTAGTTCTAAGGGGTTTAATTTGTTCACAAAAATCATGAAATAGGAGCTCAATAGGATAAATCCTCTTACAATATGAATGAAGAATAGCATGGGAATCCTTTAATGATGAAAGACTAGAAATAGCTAGAGATCGGTACCATTGCCTCGCCTTTCCTTCCAAGGAGTACATAAACATTTTCATCAATACACATTCATGATGAATATTGTGTTGGTACATGTATTTATGAAACTCGATCAGGATGATCATGATCATCTCCTTTGAACCTTGGAAGGTGGTCTACCCACTCATATATAGTAGGCACATCATTTGGGAATTTAGGAACAATAGATAAATCGAATGGAGAAAACCTACAAGCCAAAATGGCTTCCATAACCATTGTTGATTAAGGTTGGTTTTCATTGATGTCAACCCTTGAAGAAAGCCCCGTAGCACAAAGGCTTGGGTAATGGACCCAATATTGTTTGATGTAAATATGACTCATTATTGTTTTTTCATGGTTGATAAGAAGTAAATATGGATGAACTCCAAAGTGGTCCCCTTTATGGTGAAAGCCCTCACAAGAAGACGCTTTGTGGAGTAAGAGAATCCATGCTTAATTGTGGAACAATGTGATGAAGTAAAGTGATTTTGTCAGGGAAAATATCCTAGATGGATAGTTCTTGTCATTTCATTTCCAGTGGTATGTGGAACGTCACATAATTCCTCACGGTTAGAGAGTTATGGCCATAAGAAGTTGGAGACCCCAGGTTTGGGTAAAGGACCCAAGTTTGTTTGATCGGTAACAGTATGAGTTATGAGATATTTTCATATAATACTATTCTATATGGATAGTACATGTCATGCCATTTCTGGTGGTATGTAGAACGTAACATAACTCCTCACGGTTTGAGAGTTATGGCCTTACGAAGTTGGAGGACCCTCATATGTCATCTAGAAGCCCCAAAAGGTCAAAGTAGTCAAAGTGGTTTAAGAGATTTTAAAAGGTAAATAATGTTAAGAACCAAACATCAATATAGCTTAGAAAAACCTCAGGAAAAGTACTCCATGCCTTGAAAAAGAGATAATTTCAGATAATAAGCCTCTTTGAGGGGGAAACCTCCTTTTACCCCACTTAAATGTTCAAGTACAAGATGATTCAAAATGAAAATGTCTCCTTGGTATATATAGGAGACTAGGAGGTATAATT
>JASDQU010101214.1:178927-195331 GCA_032191745.1 Picea mariana | reverse complement strand
AGTTGATGAGTAGTTGACACATGATTGGCACATACTTGGTACATGTTTGGATGCACTTTTTTATGGTACAGGTTGATTACAGGTTGGTGCATGGTTGATGCACTTATTTATGGTACAGGTTGATTACAGGTTGAGGTACAGGTTGATGCATGGTTCAGATTTATTGGTACAGGTTTGCAGCGGTATATCTCACAATGATAGTGTGATAGTGGTTCCATCATTCTACTTCTACTTCAGGTTGGCAGGATGGGGCAAGGACAAGTGGTTGTAGCCACCTTCTGGTTGTAATTGGAGAACATTGGGGGTTGTAGCCTCCTTCTGGTTATAGCTAGAGAATTGGGGAGTTGGAGCTTCCCTCAGGTTGTAGCCTGAGAAACTAGGGGGTTGGAGCCTCCTTCTAGTTGCAGCTAGAAAACAAAGAAAGTTGGTGCTTCCAATGAATGTAATTCTTCAATACATATAAGAAAAAGCATTCCGTGGTTTTCTCCCAATTTGGGTTTCCACGTAAAACACTGGTGTAGTGTGTATGCGTGTGATTGTTTATTTCTTACTTCTCATTATTGGACAATAATTCTACATTGATATAACATTTGAAGAAAAAGGATTATAATTACGCTATTACTGATTCACCCCCCCTCTCAGTAATCCAACATTCGCCATCCTAGATCAGTGGAGTCATCAACAGATCCTTCCTTCATGGAGTCACCAGGTGAATGATGTAGTTAGAAAAAGTGTCCAACTCTTGTTCACCATCAAGAGCTAGAACTTATTGTTGTCATTCTCCTAGGAATAAATTCTTTGTTCCTCCATCCACGAAAATAGTGCCAGAAGATGATGGTCCCTAAAGTTTCCCTTCAATGCCAAAGGGAAATCTAGGGCATAATCAAGTTATTTCAATGGATTTTATAGATAAATGTATACGGGTTTTTGAAAAAGTTTGATTTTTCAGCAGTGGATGAAGAAGGACAACATCAATATCTGATCACAAATTAAGTTCCCATAACACTTACTTAATCAATGATAGTCAATCTAATGAGGAATATAAAATCATTAGAGGAAAGAAATATGCAGGTTCCTAATTTTTTCACTCACATAGGAAGATTCATGATCCTAAATATCATTCAAAAACAAAAATAATGTACTCAAGAACAAGTCTTGTAATGGGTAAGAAAACATTAAATTATTCAATGTGTTACCAACATAACAATATATATTAAATGCTTTGCAAAGATAACATGTTTTTGAAGTAAGAAAATGAAGAATAAGATAACATAATAGATATTCTACTCATCATATAGCCTTTAACATTGAGTGTAAAGTGAAATGAGTCCTATATTTTACAATCATTAACAAAGTCTTCATTTTTCACACCACTCACCCCTTAACCAACCCCCTCTCCCCTCCAATTTATATCATTACAGTATCTTAAACTGTTACCAATATTTGGAATAAAACTAAAAAATGAAATAGGACTTGAATCCAATCCAAGAAAATCCAAAGTTGTTGGAATTGATCTTGAAAATATGGAACAAATCCTTTAACTGGAAATTCTCCTCTTTACAATTTGGTACAAGCTGATCTCTTTTATCCTCCTTCAAAAAGTATCTGACCTTTCTTTCTTCCATATACTATGTTCTTTGGTTGACCGATCTTCTGCCACTTTCTGCTCGATATGTTATCTTGGAGTTTTGGGATCATTTCCTTGACTAAAGACTAAGAATATGGAAATGATCTTGATCTCTAGTCTTGAAATATTCAAATGCTTTGTCACCTGCCAGGTTATTTCTTCAAATATAGAATGAACTCCTTCAATGATGATATTTGAGGAAAACGTGAGGGAATGTAGCAGAAATTTGAGTTCCTAGGTCATGTAGTAACATGCCAATTCTAGAAGCATGCCAAATAGGTAATTTATGATGACATGTCGATCACAATCCTTTATTGTCTTTCAAGATGTTGGAAAAAGCTAGAAAACATTATCGATGATCATTCTTTGACATGTTCCATCATTTCAAGAATGTATCCATCTTTTTGAAAGAAGGAATGATAATATCTACAACTTTCACATTAGATGCTAGCTTAAAATCTCTCTTGTAAAAAAAGAATGGATTCTCAAGCATGTTATACATATTGAAGAGTAATTTCACATAAAAAACAAACCCATATTATCGAGGAAATATGCAAAATACCTCCTTTCACTAGGTTTTCTTTCAATTTCTTACTCTACATCACTCTCTCTTCCATAGCATCCCCTTCAATAATTTGTGCATGCTCTTTCAAAGGGGTTATTTTTGTTGAAAGAACCTTTGTATGCCCCTTGGAAAATGAATAACCTTTTGAACTAACATAGGTAAGTGAATTTTGAAACTGATGATTCCGAAAATATTCTCTTTGACCCTTTATTATTACACATACATCAACATTACTTCCACTTCCCAGATCATTGAAGATTCCAAAATGGATAGCTTCACAAACCATATTTATTCCCTCCTCTTTGGTCATGCCTTATTTGTATTTTGATTCAAACATAGCCATAACAACAAGAGAACCAGAACATATTGTAGCAAAAGATAGAGTGTCAGTTGATCTGTGAGGATAAATTGTATGCAAATGCGGTCCTATACAATCCAAACCACCATGTACCAGAGATGCACTCACATAACTTGGGTAACTGTAAAGATGATATTTGAGAAGGGTAAGAGCAGTGACAACCCTAAATCCTTGACGAGTTGCATAACGATGTAAATATAGTTGGGAGCTAACCATATTTGTCATTTCTTCTTTATCAATAGAATTTCCAGTTCCACAATAGTATATGTTTGGTGCCATATATTATACTCAAGTGCAAAACATATTTTTCATTGTGGAATATAGCTTGCACGCAACAAGTTAAGAGGTTTTACAATATTTATATAACCAAGTGTTGATACCTTTCATTGACGCATTATGCCCAAGATTTTGATCCCTTGGTCTCTTGCATTGGAGCACTTAACACATGGACTCAGTCTTGGGCACTAAGTGATGACTGTGATGTTTGATGGCATTCATTATGGGCTTGGGATTTGGCGAGTTCAAATAAAATATTGGGTTTGATATAAAAAACATTTTTTTCCCAAAATCATTTTAAAATAATCAAAAATTAATTTTTAATAAAAATTTGTCAAAATGGATAAATATCAAAGAACATGCAAAAGGACACAAGGAGTACATTGAAACGATAATGGCATTTTACAAAACTTCATTAAATTTCAAGACTCTTGGAGTGCACTAGAATCTAAAGGTGGGTGAGGTAACTATTAGAGTTACTTCACACACACCTAGGATTTACTTTTCCTAAGGTTTTTCCTAAGAATATTCCTCTAGGGAGAATATTCTCTTCAATTTTCACTTTAGTTTGATCAGTTGAGTGGAGTCTAGATGCTACATTGGGATTATCACCATGAAACATTGGGATCATCACCAGATAATGTGCACCATCCTTGGGATCATCACCAGAATAGCACATTAACCATGATTCCTTGATCTCCTCCTCACTTCACTATGTTTCAGTTAGTTAACTGAAGACTGATAGACTAGTTAACTTAGCTAGGTGGAAGTTCCCTCCTGTAACTTCCCGAGAGACTAGAATAGGTGGCAGTTTACTCCTGTAACTGTTGGGGTGTGTCCAAATCACTCTCTACCACCACTATGGTTCATTGGATTCTCCTCCAGTGTGCATTGGTTGAGTTATACAAAGTATATCATGTGTAAATTATCATTCATTCATTTTGGTTAATGAGAATTCTTCTATTCTTTCTCTCATGTTTCTATTTTCTCTGCAGCTGTGTATGTCAATTCCCAACTCGATCTATTTTGTGTAGTTTCACCACATTTATATGGTATCTGAGCCAATCAACTTATAGGTAAAATACACACCAAATTATTTTTGCAGGTACCAAAGATTGAAGATAGCTGAAAAATGGAGTTTTCAAAAGAATTCATTCTTACAGCTTACAATTAATTTGCATGGAAGGAGAATATGATCATGAATATTTGAAGCATAGGTGTTGTTGGGGAAAAACACCCTATAGACTAGAAAATAGAGTTCAAACTTTGCATGCAGATATGACCGAATAGAAATTACTTTCTACCTTCATCCCTAGATTTAAATCCCCTTTTCTTAGTAAATGCATGGAAAGATCAACCTACCTCGTTACCGGCATTTGATGTCGATCCTTCGTTGTGCTTGATTACTTGTTCACAATACTCCTTCCAAAGATGACCTGCATTCAATACGAGCAACAACTATGCATGCATACTACTTATATACTCATGGGTTAGATATCAAACCATAAAATATTCATGAATTGGGACGGGAAAAGTATTCTCTTTATTACTTAAAATGAGTCAACTTACAAAAGTTGAGAGCGGCCACCGCTCCTTGAACCTAATCCTGGGCTCCTCTTCTTCTGTCCTTCAACTTCTTTGCTTTAAATCTCCTTTGGAATTAGGAAAGGCTAAAGGGTTGGGACAATGGGAATACGTAAATGGGCAGAGTTTCTTTGCTATATTTTTCCTCCTTCCAAATGGTACCCCTACCCCTTCTTTTATAGGCTAGAAGGAGCTAGGTATTTGGACGAACCCTCGGCCATGCATGGCCAAGAGTTTCAGTTAACTCACCCATATCTTTTTGTTTCGTCGGAAAATTTCCTTTTTTCATGCTTTTGTCGGTCCACGCAGGCTGTTTTGGGTCAGTCAACATGTACACATGTGCAGTAATGGGTTAGGGCACGTGGGCCTTTACACAAGAGGATTTTCAAAGAGTTGTTCAGCAGTGTTTTTGGCAAAGAAAGGATATGAGTTGGCTTGATTCCAGGTAAGCATGTGTGGTGAAATTTAAGGTTATATCAGATGCCCCCTAATGTGTGAGGTCAGAAGAGCATCTGATGGCCGAAATACATTACCAATATTTACTGATGTGCCAAGCGATTGAGCCCAAGGATCATGAAGCAGGAGGTGTCGTCTACAAAATAACAAATGTCTCACCGAGGCAAGCATACCCATGCTTGGGATAAAAATAGTACCATGGCTACCAATCAAATACATTGTAGATCCATGTCAAATAACTATAAAGAGTAGCCATGAACAATACACAGTAGAGTTACATCTCAAACTCAGAAAGATATACATATAGAGTATCCATCTTCCAGAAGTTGTTTCGGCCTGATGGCTAGAGATGATATCTTCAGAGCTCGAGCAACAACTTCAAAATATTCAAAACTCGGGTAGGAGTGTAATATGAGTGTACGACTGCACTACCCAGAGGTCTTTGACGGCTTGTCAGTCATGAACTTGATAATCTTGATGATCAGACGGAAGGCTTCCTTGATTTCGAACAAGGACTTGATTGGATGTTCATGATGGTTGGGTATGCGGACAAGAGACATATTGCAGAGGGGCCGACTCAGGCTTAGTGACAAACTTCTCTTGGACAATAGGAAAACAAATGATGAGACTCAGGCAGCATATATGTTAATCATAAGTCTATGAAGCAGGAGGCAACGCAAACTCTCCATATGTTTGGAAGAATAACCAAACGGTGGAGGACACAACTCTATATGGCGAGAAAAGCTTCCTAAGGTTGTACTACATCCCATAGTCTGATGAACACACAGACAGATGTGCTTTATTCAAGGGCGACTCATTATGCTACCAATAAAGAAAATACTTTTCCCTTCCTCTTTTTGGGGTATATTTGATTTTTTTGTTCTTTTCAATAATTGTGGAAAAAGAATAAAGAAATATTACGTTACAATGGAGGAACGAGTATTGCAAACATACAAGCTCAAGGCACAAGGACAAGACTGATATTCTAGTAAAATGATACTCGGGAAAAATCCTCCGACGACCAAAGGTGTTAAGACGCAGAAGAAAACTATCACAAGGTTGGTGGATAAGGTATGCAAATGTGGTTGATAAAACACACAATGGTAACATTCTTCGATGTAAGTTTAACGAGCCCAGAGAAGGTAAGATTGGTGGTTTTTCATATTTAGAGAGTCTGAAAAAACATAAAAGGAGACTCCATTGGGGTATCTTTTTCGAAGATAGTCTAGTCGGTTCGAAAAAGGGGTAAACTAGCACCGATTAGACATCGATTCAAAACCATTTTAACGAGTGTGACAAGGACAAGATCACTCAGCCATTTTTTCATTTTTAAGGAGTCTGAAAAAAGCTTAACCATGGACTCCATTAGGAATATTCTTCAGGACCAATTTTAACGAGTGTGAAAGAATAAGGTCACTCGATAATCTTTTCAATTTTAGGGAGTCTGAAAAGAGCTTAACTATGGACTCCGTGGGGGTTTCTTTTTCATAAGTTTAGTCCCTTAGGCCTGAAAAAGGGATAAAATTATACATGAGAGTACTCTTCTAAAGAATGAGAGTTTTATAGAGTATACCTTTGTTCATACAGTTGACCGTCCAGACCAAGAAAGGGGTAAACTACCGCCAGACAGACGTGACTTCAAATTTTAGTTTAACGAGCGTGAAAGGCCACAAGATCGCTCGACAGTATTTTCATGTTTAGAGGGTCTGAAAAGGGATTAAAATGAGACCCGTTAGTTTTTTGGGAGTCCTGAGGGTGAGATCAAGAGCGAAGAAGAATCATGCAAATGAGGCTCAAACTCATATCCAGAAAATACTATAAGGACTCTTGAGCCTACAGTGTTTTAGAGATGGCATGGACACCATAATGCAACCAGGACCTATCTAGGGCATCCATGTTCTGGTAAGCTCTACCGCCAAATTGCGACACTTCTAAAGTAGAGATGATGGTTCCGTGTCACAACCTGATGGGATTGATCCTATGGCAGAGGAAAAAGACAACGAGACACAAAAGTCGGGGTAGTAATCTAACTTATATGCTCAAGTTGATTCATGGAAAAAATTTCATGGATCGTCAAAATTTTCTCAAAACTCAAAAAAAGGTGTCCCAATACCCGATCAAAACCCCTCCCATATAACTTCTAAATCACTCTAAATAGTTTTTGGTATAAAGAAACCGATAAGCGAGGCCAAAAAAGTGACAAAAAGAGGCCAAAAGTCTATAAATAGAAGCTGGTAGCTCATTATCACTATTGTTGATTTCGAAATTGACTCTGGAGCCAAAAGACCCCCTTTCCTAAAAATGGTGATTCCGGGAGCTACACTGGACGAAATGAACTTCTGCTTGGACCAAGTAAGTACAAACTCACCTATATCTCTATTCAATTCTTCAATTTTTCATTTTCTTTTATTTTTTGGGTGGGCGTCGACCTTTAAAAGGTCATCCCTAGGTACACGCGGGCTGTCTCTGGACAGGCCGCATGTACACTCGGGTAGAGTAAAGGCTGCCCACGTGTACACATGAATTTTGTCTCTATAGAGTGCGTGTACCCCCATTTTATAGAAAAAAATAACTAAAGAGCAAGCACTGACCCTCCTAAACTTTGTTGTGTTGGTAGGATGTATGTCCAGTGGAGGGAAAGGGAGCATGAAGCAATCAGTGAGTTGGTTGCGGGAGATCCGAATGTCATGGCAGTGTTGATGCAATGTGGTTTACTGAAGTTCTTCCTGTGTTCATTTATGTGAGTGCAACCAAGGCTAATAAATGCCTTGATTGACTACTAGCACCCTGATGCAGAGGCCTTCATGCTAGAGGGGTAATCACTAGTGCCCACCACCAAGGATATCTACTTTTTGATTGGCCTTTCAAGGAGAGGGGAACCAGTCAATTTTAGGATGTTTCCTGCGGGACCACATAACATAGCGAAACTGATCACCGAGCACTCTGAGGCTGGGACAAATTGTGTGAGCTATTAGGTTCCCATAAGTAAGATTACTAACCTATCGCTGCAAGCGATATTGTTGCTTATTGGGCGGATTACCGGTTCAACAGCCTTGCATCAGGCATCTCGCGCACAGATGAACTGTGTTATCCAGTGCTTGAATGCACAGATTTTTGACTGGAGTACCACACTGCTCGAGTGCATGAAGAGGCAATTGACAGATTGTCGACAGCGGACACAGAGGAACTTCGGGTTTGGGATGATTCTGTGTTCATTCTTCTTTGAGAGAGTTTCGAGCTTTAGTCCTCAGGAAGTGGTATGAGGACATCAGGCCTTGTTTCCTGTAGTATGTAGATGGGCAGTATTACTACCGCGACAGGGTGGTGGAAGGACCAATGAGTCCTTCGACGATGACTTTTTTGCATGGCTATTGTGACAGATCCCTGTGATCGAGGATTACCCATATGCAGGGATAGACTTTTCTAGAGATCCCGAGATACCCGTGCCTCCTACTGAGGAGTGAGGGGAGATGGGTAAGTCTCCACCTTTGTAGTTTTTTTATTTGTATATGTAATTTTTATGTCATTTTCGTTATATATATCATTTTTTTTTATATATATGCCAGAGTATTTCACGGGTATATGTTTGTTGCATGCATATGTGGGACCCGTGTGACCTGTCAATTATGCACGAAACAGATGTCATCCTCAGCCAGAAGACGCAGCTACCGCCGTGGGACTAGAAGTAGTAGGGAACCTCCTAGCTGAGGAGGCTGAGAGGGTCCTTAGACAAGTTGAGCGGAACTTCACTGCACTCACTTGCACAGTCCCGATGGCAGAGATAGAGGACTTGCCGCCATCCATGCAGCCTCATGTAGTGGGGGCGCCTCGGACGTGGGTCTGATTGTTTAGGCGTTTAGCCCATGCTATGGACTATTATAACATGGACCATAGGCCTTGAACCTATGTAGACTTTTTTCGTGCCACGAGCACTTCTTGTATATATTTTTTGAGGGCATAAGCCCTATGACTCGTTATTATTCCCATTTTTGAGGTGCTTGCATCCATATATGTACTCTGGTTATTTTATGATGTTATATATGCTTTTTTGATCTTTTGTGTCTTATGGATCACGTGTGAAAAATTGTATTCACATGCTTATGTCAATGTTCTTTCATATGTGTGCAAGATGCCAATCTAAAATTTGATTAGCTAGAGTATCTGTAATTTGGTTTAATCTTCTAGGAACATCAAAATTTGTAATATAATCAAAGTTTCATTCTAAGAGATGTACCCTAAGGAATCGTCGATGTAAAGTTGGATCATGAACCTGGTATACTTTGTTTAGCTATGACACAACCAGTTGAGCGTCGAGATAGACCCAGAGATGAGAGATACCCAATGACAAGGCATCACAAAGCAACTCAATAACTGCACTATACTCGGTGACATTATTTGTGGTGTCACCTAAGCATATACCTATGGAAGATAACAAATGGCCCTGAGGTGTAAAGATTACCCAAGCTGCGGAGGCAAGCCTTCGAGTGTGCTGACTAGCACTGTCTGCATACCCAACGAACACCTTGAAATCACTTGACATCTGCCATATTGACAAAAGATAATCATCAATGACACGCCCATAACACTTAAAAGAAGTTGAAAAGTAATAGTACAAAGACTATACATATGTTATAAAAAGTTACCCATAGTGACCTACCTATGAGTAATACTTCTTGAGGTAGAGCCCATTTCTAGGCTCTGCCAAAGCATTCCCTTCAAAATCGACCAAATAATAAGTGCCCTTTTTTAATACCTCTTTTATGATGAAGGGTCCGAACCACATGGGTTTGAATTTTCTTGCCCCCAGGGGATCCTTATCTTTGTCATAAACCAGGACAAGGTTGCCTTCAGAGAAAATCCAAGGACGAACGGACCTATCATACTGACACTTGACCTTATGTTTGTGAGCCTCGTTGGCTAGGGCCGCATCATGACGCTACTCATTGAGTTTCTCAAGGTGTACTAACCATTCTTCAAGTGGAGAAGTGTTTGTCAATAATTGTACTGCCAATTTAAGAGATGGGATCTGACATTTGATGGGAAAGACTGCCTCCAACCCGTAAACGAGTTGAAAAGGTGAGAAACCAGTTGCAGTCTTAACAGATGTTCGGTAAGTCCAGAATGCCGAGTATAACATCAAATGCCAATTTGACTTGGCTGAGTTGATAGTTCGCCGTAGAATAGTCTTAAGAGTTTTGTTTACAGCTTCCACCTACCCATTGGCTTGGGGGTAGTAGGGTGATGAATTCTCTTGCCGTAGCCCAAGCTTTGATGTTAATTCAGTCATCATTTGGTTCTGAAAGTGACTGCCATGGTCAGTAACAATCTCTCTCAGGACGCCAAACCTTGCTATGATCTGGTTGAATAAGAAGAGAGTTGCAGTATCTCCATCATCTTTAAACGTTGGCATAGCTTCAACCCACTCAGTGAAGTAGTCTACAACTACAATGATAAATCGGTTCCCCCTTGTTGACAGGGGGTTGCAAGTAGTGTAATCAATCCCCCACTTGGTGAAGGGACCAACTATGATGACAGGAAACATAGGAGAAGGATGTGCTCTCATATTTCGAGAGAAGACTTGGCACGGATGGCACTTCTTGACTGATTCTATACAGTTTTTTATAAGTGTCTGCCAGAAGTAACCTGCTCGTAGAATATTTTGGGTTGTTTCCAACCTAGACAAATGACCGCCACAAGCTCCAATATGGAAATCATTGAGCACGATGACTACCTCCTCATGTGTGAGACATCGACGTAAGATGTTGTATACACCTCTCTAATACAATGTATCATTGAGTATGAGATAATTCTTAGCCTAATGGCATATACGTCGATGCTCATCACGAGAAGCAAAAGTGGGGCACTTCAAATTCTGGAGATAGATAAGTATATATCCGTACTAGGGATCTGAAGATGTGATAAAAAACATATCTCCCCAGATAGGCGATTCTTCAGGCTCAACGTCACCTAACTCAACCAGAAGTTCTGAAATAAGCTCTGCGAAGACTAATGACTTTTTGGACTTTGTTGAAATAAATTCTAAGTCAGATTCCTGGAGGATGACTATCCATCTACTAATTTTTTTGCCTATAACCCGTCGTGTCAACATGTACTGAATGGATTCACGACAATAATGACGATGGTCTTGAGAAATATAACATAATGACGGAACCGTTGAACAACATGAAATGCTTCCAACGTAACTTTTTAGATATGAGAATAATTGATTTCCTATCCTAAAAGGCCTTGGCTCAGGTAATAGATCACGTATTCTGAGAACGAATCATCTTCCTGAACTAAAACCATGCCAATGGTTGACTCTACGACAACTAGATATAATAAGAAATATTTGTTATAGTTAGGTGGTCGTAGTAAAGGCACAATTGTGAGGGTGTGTTTTAATGCATCGAAAGAGCATTGAACGGCTTCGTCCCAGTAAAAAGGAACGTCTTTCTTCAGTAGGTGCATAAATCCCTTGGTGATTTTGGCATAGTTGGCGATGAAGTGTCGTAAAAAGTTTGCCTTGCCTTGTAGACTCTGAAGTTGAAGAATTGTGCGTGGGGGGGGGAAACTGGATTATTGCCTCCACCTTGAGAGGATCGACCATGATCCATGTTGTTGATACGATGAAACCTAACAAACATCCTAATGTTAGGTAGAAGCTGCACTTGTTTGGATTCAAGCAAATCCTAAAGTAGCGACAACGTTCGAAGATTAGTCTAAGTTGTGTGGGATGATCCGTTCTCTTGCGATATGGTGATGATAAATCATCTAGATAGGCCTCGACTATATGCTTGAGATTGTGAAAGGCAAAAGACATGGCCCACTGGAATGTTTCTCCAGCATTTTTAAGACCAAATGGCATTTTACGATATACGAATGTACCCCGCAGAAAAATGAATTCCATTTTGTGTTGGTCTTTGGGTTTGATTTGGATTTGAATATATCTCAAAAAACCATCCATGAAAGAAAAGGCTTCGCAACCAGCACATTCATCAATGATCTGGTCAATGAATGGTGTTGGAAAATTATTTTTGGGACATGCCTTTTTCAAATCACAGAAATCGGTACATACACGAATCGTGCCTTGTTTTTTATTGACTGACAGAGGATTTGACACCCATTGAGTCAAATGGAGAGGATAGATAAAACCTGCCTTTAGCAATTTCTCAACCTCAATCTTGTTGGTTATTTCCTTCATGGGATTAACTGGACAAAGCTTCTATCGAATAGGCTTGGAATCAGGATATGTTGTGATTTCATGTTCAACTATTTTTGGATCAATACATAGCATTTTTTCATAAGACCAGGCAAAAACATCGCGGAATTCTTTGAAAAGATCTATGTAGATTTGAATCTCTTCGGGGGAGAAATATGCTCTGACGAAGACATTCTCCACGATGCCAGGGTTTATGGAGATGTTGAGTGGTATAGTTTCAGTGATAGTCGCCATATTGACCTTAGCATAAATTTCATGTGTAGCTAAGAGATGAATAGGACACGACTGATCTCCCTTCATGGTCATGGTGAATTCTCCTTCTTCGATTCATATTAAATCTGGGAGAAAATATGATCTGTGATGAAGATCTTCCCAAGGTTTGTCTGGACTAGTCATTGCTTCGATTACTACTTTATCAGAAGGCAAGACTAAGTCTAACGAATCGACATTAGCAAGAGAACTTTGAGCCCAAATAGGCTCTAGAAGTGGATCTAACTCTTGTGCCGGAGTTAGATGAGTGTTAGCTGAAGCTTGCTGGACTAAAGAGTACGCTACTTCAATGGTAGACAAGGGCATGGACATGTCTGGGTGCCCTGTCTCATCCATCATGGATGATGGGGAAGGAAGAATCCATGGATCCTCGAAGTAAGTCATGCGGAACGATGAAACTTGAAAAATCTCAACCTTATGGTGATTAGATATAAATTTGATATCGCCGTGAGGAGGTGGGTAATCAAAGGTACCCATCAAGGATGGGCACAAACCAACTCCTACTTTGACAACACCTGGTTGAGGATTATCAATCATCGGGACCGTGGATGCCCCCAAAGTTGGGTCAGGTCTGGAGAAAGACAATTGATCGATGGTCACTATCCGGCCCTCATGTGGAAACAACAAGACCCGAAAAATTGTAGCAACCACAGCTTGCATAACATAAGTCCAACTCCGTCCTAACAAGAGGTTATAGTCTAGGGGAGCATCAACTACCTCTACTTTGACACACATGGTCTTCCCTCCTAACTGCATGGGGAAAGAAGGAACGATGCCATGTGGTCAGAATGAATGACCATTGAAAGAAGTGAGGAGAGTAGGTGATGGAGACAAAACGGGATGGCCAATGGCCTTCCAACATGCCAATGACATAATACATGTCGAGGCGCCATTGTCAACCACCGTGTGGAAGATATTCCATGTAAAAGTTTTCATGGGGTAAGCCACTACTATCTGAAACACTACGTGGTAAGGCAGACGAGGTTTTAAGTCAGTTGTATCTAACATGATGGTACTCGGATTACAAGTCTCAGTAGAGGCCAAAGTGGTTAACAAGGCTTTCCTCTGAGAAGGGAAGCTTTGAAGGACCTCCAAAGCCGACATCGCATAAGGGGTTTGTGATAAATCCTCCACCACGGAGTAGTTATGGGCAACCCTTGCATTTGGGTTATGAGAAGCTTTTTTAAATGCACCTTTTGGAATGCGTGTCATTGTTTCTCCCAACGTCTTCTCAATCTATAGAGGAAGAGATGGGAGGTCAGCTTCTTTACCCTTCTCAGAAGCGCTTGGTTTACTATAATTGTGTGCTCTAGTTGATACAAAAGCATCACCCCTAACCATATAAACGTTCGTGGATGAGGGTTTGTTCGTAGGTGGGTAGGTTTCCTGGCTGCCCCCTTCCGTGCTTGCAGAGGATTGAGTGAGATTCTGCCCATGTTGAAATGGATTAGTCAACACTGCCTGATGTTGCTGTGTGACAAACGTTTGGGCCTCTACAAGTCGATGACATAGATGGGTCGGGTGGTCTTCTACGCATAAGTTGCAAGGATACCTCAACTTCTATTTTTCAGTGTTTTCCCTACCAGCATTATCGTTGGGTTTTTTATCCCCCTTACCCTTATTTCGTTGTTTTTTCTTCCCTTCAGGCTATTGGGTGGTTTTTGGGTTAGTCGACTGCACTGTGTGTACCTCCGATGTTTGGGTAGGGGGAGCATCCAAAGTAGTAGTTTGGCTAGCCGGTGTGTGTTGTATGGATAACTGTTGCAACTGCTTTGTCAATTGCTCAACGGGCTTGGTTTGTGCTGAAACGATGATACCATCAACATGTGGTCTAGCTCTCTGTCTAGTTTTATCCAGTATTGAAAGTGGCACATCTGGCAAGATGTTGTATAATAAACCAGATTGAGAATAGATGAGCTCAAACTGTTGATCCCTCATGATGGCGTCTTCTTCAGAGAAAACTCCTAACATCATGACGTCTTTGGATAACTACGGGACCAAAGACTTAAGGAACCACTCAAGCAGGAATGTTGGTGGAACTGGTACCTTGATTAAACTCTTTCGGCATCTCCATTCTCAGATGTGATAAGAGATATGGTCCACTGTTGTCTGTTCAAAAGTAGCGAGTAGCTCTGTGCCAATGTCATATCTCATAGATAACTAGAAATGGTTAAGGAAAGCCATCGCCAATTCACCAAAAGAAGAGTATCTTGAGCAATCGAGCTCAATGTACCATTTCGTGGCACTCCCAATGAGAGTACGTTGAAACAATCGCAATTGTATGGAGTCATCCTTCAATGAGTTAGATGAGCACCATAGATGAAAGGTAGTCACATGATCTACTGGATCTTCATTAGGCTTGGCTTCGAACTTTGGAATGTCCGGAGGAAACTTCGTTGGCATAGGAGGCCAACGCAGATCCTGACAAATAGGGTCATTCAACAACCTTGTCAAATCTGGCAAATGTAAAGTTGTCAGGAATGGTAGTTTGGGTTGTTGCCAATAACCTGGGAAAAAGGGTCCTGGAGTTTGAATGGCACCAGGTTGCCAGAAAAAGTTTGGTTGTTGGCCTGGATTCTGGTAGAAACCGTGGCCCTGGCCAGCGTAAGGATTTTGCATATGTGGAGACATCATCGGCTGATTTCTCAAATAGGACATAGATTGTTGGGCATGCATTATATTCGAAGGACTTTGGGAAGGATTACCCCATGTCGGTCCCATGGGGATAGGCATGGTATATTTTCCGGGGTTCCATTGATTGTGGAAAGAATTAACCCAAATCAGCATTCTAGAGGAGGGAATGGATCCTTGCCCTGAATTCCAAGGTTCTATTAGGTTTTCCCCCTGTGCAGGAATAGTACCCTGCACAGGAGTAGATTGTCCAAAAATGGGGTTGCCCCCAATCGGGAAAGCGGCTGACGAGAAGGTGTTGTTACCAAATGTTCCATTCCAAGAAAATGGATTCAAACATATGGACATACTATGCGAAGGTGGTCCTTGACTCCCCGCTCCAAATAGACTATTGTGTGTAGGTTGCTCGGCGGATTGCTGATGCAAACCACCGAGTGAAGGGGATGAAGGAGGGATATGACCTCCTACGTAAGAAAAAGMATTAAAAGGGACAGGAGTGCCCCCCATGTGACCTTGCAGAGGAGCGCTAGAGATCCATGTCCCCAAACCCAAAGTCTATAAAGTGGATTAGGAAAGTACAGGACTAGTACCCAAACTAGGCATACCGTATGAGAACGGAGGGCCTGTCGCACTAGGTGTGAAAGGGGTTGTGGCCGCCGCCAAAGATGGGTTCGGACCACTGTGAAAAGTAGTTGCAGTCGAGACCATGGTGGCTCAAACCAACGATGGTAAGTTAGGAGATGATAGTTCTCTTGTGGTGACAACCGTGGTGGGAATTGAAGAATTCCCAGAAGGAGTAACAACATTTGTTTCCATTGCTATGTGCGACACTGTCTGGCGCTCATGAAATTGAATTGGTACAATAAAAGGTGCTAAGAAATCAGTGGTTGGGGTTTCAACCGAGCCAAGAGAGGTTTCTTCAAGGTCCAAAATGTTTGATTCCTTCAGGGGTTGTTTGGGCACAATGGTTTGTAACCCGCTCGCTTTAGAAGACCCTTGTTGGTCTAGCTTCCGCCTTAATGGTGGCGGGGGTGGTTCCAGTGTAACCGGCGGTAGGCCAAGAATCCTTCGTGACCAATGGAGCTTGGGATCCTCCACTGTGTGAGAAGATACAAGACACTCTAAGGTAGTCTAAATGCTCAAAAGTAACACACACTAAGAAAAAATTCCCTAGCAGATAAGACAAGCAAACACTAAATTAATTGGAAGAGCAGTTACAATAGCCAACACTAGAGAAACTTACTGGTGCAAGTGCAACTCGAAAACGGAAGCACCCTCTGGGTATACTCTACAAAGAATGACCCGATGTCTATCCTAGGTACTGTGGTATACCCCTGCAGTCACCTGTTTATGTCCCTAAAAAAGATTGGCAACTAGGTTGCGAGCATGCAAACAGTCACCAGGCGGGTACAATCGAA
>JASDQU010101214.1:164400-178907 GCA_032191745.1 Picea mariana | reverse complement strand
TGGTGCAAGTGCAACTCGAAAACGGAAGCACCCTCTGGGTATACTCTACAAAGAATGACCCGATGTCTATCCTAGGTACTGTGGTATACCCCTGCAGTCACCTGTTTATGTCCCTAAAAAAGATTGGCAACTAGGTTGCGAGCATGCAAACAGTCACCAGGCGGGTACAATCGAACGTCGGGTAGATCACAATGAGCAGGGTATCGATCCCGATACCTGTCAAGGGTATCGAGAGAAAATGATCCAGAAGACAACTGAGGACCTCAAATGGATTCGAGACCCATGAAGCCCCATGGCAAATTCAAACGACGAAATCCCAAAACAAGCCCTCTATATGTGTTCTCCACTACGATTGGTCTGGCTTTGGAGGGGTTATCTCCGCTACCTTTCCACACGCGACCTCGTGTTTATCCCCTGTGTTAGAGGGGGGTCCCAAATAACTTCCATGAAACTAGACTTAGACACTCCCTATCTCATACTCCAATGTTTCATTTTAAATGGCCTTGAAGAGTTTCCTCTCCAACCTAATCCAAGGCCCTAGTTCTGAACTAGTTTGTGAACCCTACAAACATAAAAGTCTAGTAGATTTTAAATTTAGCGTTATTTTTATGGCTTTGTCTTACTTCAATGGGTATGAGGGTGAAACTAACGATGTGTAAAATATGAAAGAAAAAAATGAATAAAAAAGATGGAAACAAAACTTTTACTGAATGCAAAATTTCGACAATTTTTCAAAAGAAATATTTTTTAATTTTTCTAAGATTTTGGATAGCAAACTCAAAGGAATTTCGCTCGACTACGAGCTACTTATGATCTAAGTGAACTACAAAAACTTATGAAATGAAAGACTTTTCCCTAGATAATGATGCAGAAACACACTCTTCAACCAAAGAAGAAAATGAAAAGAGATTTATTTATTTATTTAAGTGTTAGTAAAGCAAGAAAGGGAAAATACTGACAAGCAAAAAACCAAGAAAAACAATTTTACCGTAAAATTTTTATTTTTCTGACAACGTTTTAAATGATAAAAAGCAGTTTAAGGGTAAAATTAATCCTAAGCTAATGACTGTTCAAACAGAGATTCAAGCACCTGAGAGGAATAATTCTTATCAAGGGAAAGGATGATTGTCTTACCCTTAACAAACAGTATCTTGGACAAGCACGCGATTGTTACTCAAACAACACACGTGTGAACGCGTGCTGAATAGAGACAGAGGGCGTGTACACATGGGATGACCTTGTACAGGCCGCATGTATATCTAAACTCTAAGAAAAAGTGAAAACAAACAGACGAAACTAGGAAGAGACCACTGATATTGATAACTAGGATCCCTTGAAGGCTTGGATACTCTTTCTAATATAAAAACAAATAATGCAAGGAAAAAATAATAAGGAAAAAACAATTTGAGATAGGACTGCTAACAAACAAGACTCAGAAAAAATTCTAGAAAACCCCTTGAGAATGTGTGATTATGACAGGGAAGAGGAGGACTGCCTCTGAAGTTCTCTAAACTCTACACGCTACTACTACCTCTACAACTAGCATTCACACGCGGGTTGTAAGAGGATAGGGCATGGGTACATGTGTGTATAACTTGTGTAGGCTGCGTGTACCTCTGTGGGTCCTGAAAAATACAGTCAAGCAAAAGTTAGGGAAAGCTAGTATGGAAAACCAGACTCCCTGCTAGCGCAGACCTTACAGAAACGAAAAAAAGACAGGCAAGAAAAACTAGTCTTTAACCTACCCAAAAACTAAATAAAATTCCAGGAACCCTAGAGAGTCTCCCCAGTACGGTCGCCAATTCTATTGTTGGGGAAAAACACCCTACGGACTAGCAAATAGAGTTCAAACTTTGCATGCAGATATGATCGAATAGAAATTACTTTCTATCGTTGTCCCTAGATTTAAATCCCCTTTTCATAGTAAATGCATGGAAAGATCAACCTACCTCGTTGCCGGTGTTTGATGTCGATCCTTCGTTGTGCTTGATTACTTGTTCACAATACTCCTTCCAAATCTGACCTACATTCAAGATGAGAAACAACTATGCATGCATACTACTTATATACTCGCGGGTTAGAAATCAAACATAAACTAATCAAACCATAAAAATTTCATGAATTGGGACGGGAAAAACATTCTCTTTATTACTTAAAATGAGTCAACTTACAAAAGTTGAGACCAACCACTGCTCCTTGAACCTGATCCTGGGCTCATCTTCTTCTATCTTTCAACTTCTTTGCTTTAAATCTCCTTTGGCATTAGGAAAGGCTAAAGGGTTGGGACAATGGGAATACGTAAATGGGCAGAGTTTCTTTGCTATATTTTTCCTCCTTCCAAATGGTACCCCCACCCCTTCTTTTATAGGCTAGAAGGAGCTAGGTATTTGGATGAACCCTCGGCCATGCATGGCCGAGAGTTTCAATTAACTCACCCATAGAGTTTTGTTCCATCGACAACTTTTATTTTTCCATGCTTTTGTCGGCCCACGTGGGTTGTTTTGGGTCAGCCAGCGTGTACACGCGTGCAATAATGGGTTAGTGCATGTGGGCCTTTACACAAGAGGATTTTCGAAGAGTTGTTCAGCAGTGTTTTTGGAAAAGAAAGGATATGAGTTGGCCTGATGCTAGGTAAGCATGTGTGGTGCAATTTAGGGTTATAACAATAGGATTGTACCATTTAACCATCCACACACATACATAACCAAGACCATCCATATAAAAATCCAAGTATATAAATCGAATGGATGAAGCATTCAGAACAATCTACAGTCTCATTTCTCTTGATCTCCTTTTTCACATATCTTCCTTTAAAACCCTCAATGAATCTTGGAAAACAATGGAAGGGATTTTTGGAAAATAGGATTATATGAGGGGACACATGATCTAGGTGGAATTTCTCACATTGCATCCAAAAATCTTTGACAATATCCACGATTTATTTACAAAATACAAGGATTTACTGTTGCAACTCAAGGCTTGTGGGGTTGACAAATATAAGGAGGAGAAACAAATGGTTCTCACCATTCTCTCCAAACTTGTTATTGAATTATCAATGTTTGTATCCACATTCCATTTAGTTATATTCTCCTCTGGAGCCACCTGGAAGATGAATTCGATTGAGGAATTTATCGAATCCCTAACATAAGAGTAGACCAAGCTCATCAACATGGGAAAAATCAAAGGATCAAAGGAACATACACTTAATGTGAAATATGGAAGCAATTATAAGTATCATAAATTTAAAGAGAAAGACAAAAGGAAATATCATGCAAATCCAAAGAACGAAGGGTACTCAAAACTCCTCAACGATGCCTCTAGATCCAAAGGTCGAAAGGGAACAAAAGGGGAGAGATGCACATAATGAAAAAAATGATTCCATCCAAAATCTTCATGCATGTATAAAAATAAATATAATGACTCAAATATGTTAGAAAAACAACCTTGGAGATCACATCCCCAAGGGTGCCAAGAAGAAGAAGCTAGAATATCGGAATCCCAAGAAAGAAAATTCTAGCCATGCCTTGATTGCCATCAACTCCTCTCTCAATGTTTGGATCATAGATTCAGGAGCATCACATCACATGAATGCCACAAAATAAATCTATTCTTCATTGGATGCATGAAAAGTTCCTCCTATTCTGATGGGGGACAACTCTCCATTTGAAGTCATTGTTAAAGGAAGGATTGAACTCACCAATAGAAGCTTCGAGAATGTGTTGCATGTTTTCAAACTTTCCATCAATCTTCTCTCTATGTATTAGATGAAAAATTATAGAACTAGAAAGAAATTCATATTCACACATGATGCAGTGGACATCTATGACATGTAAACCAATTCTAGGGTTTCTACCGATGAGGTAAATCATCAATCTAGGATTTACACATTTTTTGAATTTATTGAACCAGATTCTTCTTTACTGCTTACCTATGCTGATGATAGCAGTAGGATATGGAATAAAAGGTTTGGAAATTTAAATTTCATATATATGAAACAGATTAGAAAGAAAGGATTGGTTTATTGTCTACCAAACATCCATTTCTCTAAAGGAATCTGTGAGGGACGTGTTCTTGGAAAACACCCTCAAGAGAAATTCGACAAAGGAAAGACTCAGAGAGATTCCTCTCCTTTATATCTAATCCATAATGACCTCATGGGCCCTTTTATGCATCCATCAATCAGAAAATCAAGGTACATTCTCATTTTTGTTGATGATTTCTCACATTTCACGTGGATTTTCTTTCTCAGGAAAACATAATATGTCTTTCAACACCTCAAAGATTTCAAAGCCCTAGTTGAGACATAGATAGGAAAGAAAATAAAAATCCTCTGAACCGATAATGGGAGAGATTATTTCAACCATGAGATCCAAAATATTTCTCATGAGGCAGGGATTTAGTTGCAGCACACAGTTCCCTATACTCCGCAGCAAAACAGAGTTGTTGAGCGGAAAAATCGATCTCTAAAAGAGATGGCATCTTACATGCTACATGCAAAGTCACTTCCACAGATATTATGGGCTGAAGTACTTAATTGTGAAACCTACATCAAAAATATATCTCCCCATAGATATGTCAAGGATATTACCCCCTACGAGGCTTGGAGCGGCCTCAAACCAGAAGTGACCCACTTTCATATTTTTGGTTCACGTGCATGGGCCCATATTCCCTCTGAAAAGAGGAAGACACTTGATCCATAGAGCACAAAGTGTATCTATGTTGGATACACTAATGGTGTAAAGGGATACAAAATTATTGATCTTTCCTCGGATCGACTCATCATTGAGAAAAGTGTCCAATTAGAGGAAAGTGTCTTGCATGTACCTCAATAGCTGCATGAAAACACCTTTGTTCTTCCACCTGTCAGAGATGATGAGAATGCAATACCAACTCTTCTTCAGATGAGAGTTCTGATTCATAGGATTCAAATGATCTAGATATAGAGCCAGTATAGTCATATGTAGAGTCATTGAATGCAAATACAAATGTAGAGGCAGAGCCAAGGCCCAAGTAGGATCGAAATACTCTTCAAGATGCAGGGGATCTTGTTGGGGATCCATTCGATACCAGGAGGAATCGATATGATTTCGAGGAGCCTCCTCTTCCTCTTACTTCCACTAAACCATTTCCACACAGGAATATTTTCTTGGTTTAGTCCTCAGATCCACAGTCTTATGGCGAGGCTGCTAGAAATCCACCATGCAGGAGGAGTATAACTCCCTCCTCGAGAACTAGACTTGGGATCTGGTTCCCCTTCCTTCCGGAAGAAAAATTGTCAGGTGTTGATAGGTCTATAGGACCAAGAGTGCAGCATATGGACATATTAGCATATACAAAGCCAAGGTAGTTTCCAAATTCTTTCAGCATGTGCATGGCATTGACTATGATGAGACCTTCACTCCAGTAGTGAATATGGATTCCATATGTTTGGCACTTTCCATTCCGACAGTTGTTGGTTTATTTATTTGAGGTTATATATCTAACTTAACTGACCCAGGGTTCAGGTATTCTAGGGTTCCAACAAATCCTCTAAAAATATTGGCCCTCCTAGTAAACTAGAAGACAACACAATGCACAAAGTTCATTGCACAATCTCACCCGAGATATTCTGAATGGGTGATTGAAATACTCAACTGTTTACAGTCTAGGATTGAGTGGAGATCTGAGAAATGTGCGTTGAGAGTTCTATTTAAATTATTAAAGCAATATACTGTCATTCATGATTATGCATGGAATATAATCAACTCATTCATTTAGCATTCTAATATCTACTCAGAAATAGTAAAGAAACACATGCATTCAATCACATAACATAGGTTTTACCATGGTTCACCCCCTCTTGGGCTACATCCACAAATATTTGGCTCTTAACCTCTTCTATTATAGCAGTTCCAAAACTACAACATCATGTGCTTTACAACTCCTCTCAGTCGAGTCAAGATCTATTATGAGGCGGACTAGATCACACCAAGCTCCTCACCCTAGGATCTAACCATTGAGATCTACCCTCCTGACTCTGTTCATCTCAACATATTACAAAAATTTATAATATTACGACATTGGTTCTCCAAAATTCCCTAACAAAATTCTCTATCTCCGCTTCATCGACTCTCTAAAACCTGACCCTATTCTCCCACTATGAGACCTAGGTATCTATATTTATATGTTTCTAGCATGTCAACCATTACAATGTATTACAAACACCCTAACCCTAATGTTGTTAGGTATTCCATGTATGTGCACACACTGCTCTTCCTTATAGATGTCACTTTCCTCGTGCATGCTTTCCTTCCCAAAATAGCCTTTCTTTCCACTTTGTCCTACTTCCAACAGGCCCCCAACATTGACATGTGGCTCATCCTGAGCCAACTAACCTTTGCGTGCTTTGTCAATCTCCTTGYTGATTTCTTGGAACTTCTCCATGAGTTCCATTGTGTGCATTTGGGCTTGCATGGTATTCTCCTTGAGTGCATTCAATACCTACACTGCAATCTCACCACTGACCAAACTTACACATTCTGCCTGGGTTTTTTCCATATATTTCTTGGTTTTTTCTTCTTGTGCAATGAATTTTTTTGCTCACTTCTAGAGTGGTTCCATTTGAGCTTGGTGATCCTTTTTCTGCGTCTATGTAGTTATGAGTTCTGCCTTCAATATATTCATTTCTTGCACCCGTTTGACGTGCTCTTTGATTGATATTGTCTTCAGCCTTTGCTTGAGGTCTTGGATAGCTGCACTTATCCTTTCTCCTTCCTAGTCCCACTGTTGGACCTGTTGATCCTCTTCCAGCTTCATCTAGAGTTGTGTTTCTTTGTTGAACAATTCGTCCGCTGCATGGACCTATCATTATATATCCTGTATCTACTATGTTCCCTCTTGATTCCTTTTCTCCCTTACCTTTGGTGGAGTGGTAGGTGTGAGATGCTCACATAGATTCTCAATATTATGTTGGTATTAATCAATTGTCTACAGAATCTGATCAATCCTCTCTATTTCCATGAGTTCAATCATCTGTGCAGTCTTTGAAATATTCTCATAGGCTATGACCACTTTCTACTCCATTCCCTTCATGTGTTCCCTCTCCTCTTTGGTCTCGAGCTTGACCTGCTTAAATATCAATTCCAGCTCATCCCATTTATCTTTTATCTGCTACAATTCAGAGGTATCTATGTGTGCATGAGACTATACCTCTTGTGTAATGTTGACCTACTATTTATATAGGGCCTTGACTGGTATTTGTGGAAATACCAATTGAAATTGAGCCAAATCCTTTAGGGGTGTCTACCCCACGATCCCGTCCATGCGCAACATGTTGGGTGTAACATGAAACGTTGCACTCGGCTGTGGTATCATATGGATTGTATCCCTCTTTCTTTCTTTAGGTTCTCCTCCTATCTATGATGAATATGGGCCCATTTCTATGTTTCTATCGGCTGCATGTGCTTCCCTGATCTACCTGAGGAGTTGTCGCATGTCTACCACCTCTTCTTCAATTCTATCCCTTTGGCGCACAACTTTCTCAAAATCCTTGAACATTCAATCCTGGACCATTTGGGCTACCATTTATTCATCATCCTCCATGATCGTGTATTCTAGAGGTTTTCTACATGTCGTCATCTTCTTGCGCGCACCCCCCGTCTAAGTAGTTGGCCACTTAGTCGGGACTGGCTCTTATGGAGTAATACTTGGTGTGGTCCCCTGTGTTGNCCCTTTGGCGCACAACTTTCTCAAAATCCTTGAACATTCAATCCTGGACCATTTGGGCTACCATTTATTCATCATCCTCCATGATCGTGTATTCTAGAGGTTTTCTACATGTCGTCATCTTCTTGCGTGCACCCCCCGTCTAAGTAGTTGGCCACTTAGTCGGGACTGGCTCTTATGGAGTAATACTTGGTGTGGTCCCCTGTGTTGCCTCAGACTATTTCTGCTATACTTGGGCCGCCTGTGTATTGTTCTTCTTCCCTGTATGGAATCCTATATTGTATGTCCCCCCTTTCTTCTATTGTGGTTTGGTCTGGCCTATCCTTGGTTTCTTGGGCATAGTGATTTCTTGGGGTTGTGTCTGTTCCTGCCCTACCTCCTCAACATGTGTATGTTCCTGTCTTGCCTCCTCCTCCTCTACCCCTACAGGTATGTCTCAAGTGAGGATTGGAATTCTCCAATAGTCTTCCCAATCCTTGATGGTCATTTGTATGCCCCCGCCAGTAATGCAATAGCGCAGTTGTAGCCATTCCTTGTTGGGGTATTTTCGTGTCTGGATCCACATCACATGTCTAGTGACTTTGAAGTTGGCTATGCCTCGATAGTTTACCAAAACCTACAGTGTTATCTTTCAAATGTTGGAGATGGTATCCTGTAGGTTGCAGAGACATCCTTAGAATATAGCTACATTCATTATTCTATTCTTGGCATCTGAAGCGGCTCCAATCGATAAGTATCTCGCTCTGTTATTAGGTTTGGATCTGGTGGTGAAAAATGCATAGTTCGATTCCTTCCATCCCATAATGGCTATCAGAATGATCAACCATGAATAATGAAAATTTGTCCCCAGATCCTGTGCATCCTTGCAGTAATCTAGAAACAAATTCAATAGATCAGGGGCCCAGCTGATTGTGGTGCCCTTGGCACACTGTGCTACAGCTGTGACAACCCCAACCAGGACTTCCTCTTTGTGGAATTTTCTGAGCAACTTGCAGGCCATAATGTTTTTTGTCGTTTTGGTCACGATGTCACTAGTCCATTTGATAATGATTCTGCGTGTCCCCCTTTCATTGTCGTATTTATTTTTTTATCTCCTCAGTGAGTGTTTTCTCCTTTTTTTTTCCTTGAGAAATTGTGCAGGTTCCATGCCCCATGATGAAATCCCTATGATGTACACAATGAGCTCTACATCTATTCAGGAGAGCTTATCTAGCCACAGATATTCACCATCTGTGACCACCATCAATTGATTGACACAACTGTTTGCATACTGGTCTTTGCCAAAGTGTGGTAGGTCCAATAGGCCTAAAATCCTAGTTTTTTCTAGTCTTGCTACCCACTGGACTGGTTGATGAATCAGTTCCCCAAAGGGATCTACACCCACAGTCTGTAGGTAGACTTGCTTCACGAACTTCGGGAACTTATCCATGTATGTTACATCATGGTATGAGTACCTTAATTTTTCTAAATAACCTAACAAATCTTATTTCAACCGTACCCCTTCTGGTATGTGCGGTAGAACAATTGATGCGATAGGTTGTCTGCGTGGTGACCTAGGTACTGTCTTCTTATCCTTTCATGGTGTTGGCTGACTCGAGGTTCCCACCTCCATTGGTCATTCTTCGACATATTGTTCTGGTCTGCTAGTGACATATTCCACTGCTCCCTCCTGTGGGTGTTCTGACACGATTGTTTGTGACTCTTCTGGCTCAGCCACTTCTTCCTGATTTAGAGCCATCCCATTAACTCTCGAGGCTTCTTCATGGTTTTCTGGTTGTACTTGACTGCCTGCATCCTCATTATGTCGGTCTTGCCCCTCTTCTGGCCTCTCGATGTCCATGACCATAGGTTTTTCCTGTTGGATTTATTCTACCACGAGTGTCAGGATTCCAGGTGTTGTATTCGATGATGGGATTTCGTCCACATTGATGACTTTTGGTGGAGGAGATGGTTGTTGTTCACTTCCTTTCGATTGCGTTTGTGCTCTGGTCCTAACTCATGGTTGTCTTATTTTCTAGCTTGGTTCTTCTTGTTTGGTTGGTTCCATGGTGGTAGGAATTTATCGTTCACCAAGCTCAGTAGCCTTTGCAACCTCTATAAACTTCACTCTTTACTTCATATGCTCTATCGCTCTCTGCCTTTTCCAAATTTTCATTAAGGTTTTCTCTCTCGTAGATTTTCTTTGTATGTGTGTCATGTGAAGCTTGTTGAATATGTTACCTCAATTATGGATTCAATTAACCTTAGGTTCCTTCGTACTTTCCATTACTTTCCTTCACTGCCTCTAGTTAGCGTGATTAATGCAACGTCCTGTCAGTCGTTTCTGACATTCAATTCCGCTAGCCTTCGTCACTTATCGCTTGTTTTGTTGTAGCTGCCTTTCTCGCTTGTTTTTTCTTTGCAATGACCATTGGCCTTGTCTTTGTCAGGCTCATTGTTCGCGTTCAAATGGTCACCAGGTGAGCAAATACAGAGTGCTTGCATACCCTGTTGGGTTAGCAGGGCAGAACAGTTATCGAGCATATGGTTAACAGAAATAAAACAAACTACAATCTAACTATCAACTGAAAGCAAATAACACTGCGAAAATAAACAAAAACATCAAACATAAGACACAGGGGTCATCAATGGTTTCAGGCTGGTGTATTAATGAAACTAGAGCACACGCTGAAGAAAGAGACCAGAGATTCCTTCTCCCTCCAGCGGAAGGTTCTTCGGGGCCCTCAACACAATGCTTTCCTTATAAATGAAATGAACTGCACGCGGCAGTGAACGAACTCTGGGTGATGCAACTAATAAATTTGTTTTCAAAGGATGAGCCCTTAACCATCTAAACAACATAACGGTGCTTAGAATTCCTTTCCAAAACAGTGAATCCTCATGGCCTTTTATAGCAACTTCATGGGCGGTCACGTAACCTTCTCCAAGTGTGAATAGGGGCGCATTAGGGTTTATTTAGGTCATTAATCTGTCGATTTTGCAGAGCCGACTCTGATTTGAGATTCAAATCATCTTGGGGGCTGGTCCGTAGGCAGTCGGGAGGTCGACTTATGCAATTAATGCACCGTATTAGCAGATGCGCGGATTTTTGTGTGTACAGTCGCGCGTCGGGTGTGCATGCGCGCATAACACGTTTTTGTCCTGCGCATATGCGCGCGCACCCTACTGCTGTAACGCGCCCTTCAATTTTTGGTTACTTTGTAATGTTTTTGGCCCTTCTAGAGTGCTGTGAATTTAATTTAGTGCCATGAATGACTTCATTGCTGTTTTGATGATGTGGAGTTCTTGTCGCCATGTGCAAACGAAATTTCAGTGATAACAGATGCCCCCTGATGGATGAGGTTAGGAGCATACGTATAGCCAAAATTCATCAATGTTTCTTCTACTGAGAATGTTTTTGTAAGGGAAAGCAATAGTGGGACCGTTCGGAGTGATCCGTTGGAGGAAAAAGGAACCGGTATCTCAACCTTCTGAGAGACGTGCATGAAAAAAATATACAACTGTGTACAAACGAGGCGGGCATGCCCCATGCTCGTGTGATGTAACTCTGAAAAAAGATGACAGAAGTGTTGGTGTAAACAACTGCAGCACCCTCTTGGGCGGTAAATGATAAAGGTAGAAGACAATTCTGCAACGGAACATACTCTGAATAACAAGCAATGATCACTGTAATAAGCAGTGATGATGATGTGGGCATTGATGGCCCTACCAAGTTCAGAGGTCTTCGGAAAATGACAAAAACAACTGCAATAGTCACAAAGTAAGACCCACCATAACATGAGAGAGTGTTGGTGTCGAATGTTATGGGGGCCAACGACAGCAGGGAGCAATGTTGTTTCTCCCTGTGCCGTCTGAGATCTCTCATTAATAGAGAATGAGAATCAAGATATTGTCTCCCTTCTGGAAAAGTGTGTTGATGTCGACAAAAGGGGGATGCAACTCCTAGAAGCAAAAAGGTGCTCCGTGGAATCTACTGAGGTGAGGAAATGGCAAAGGTACATAGACAAAGTCAAGAAGTGGGATGACTCAAGACTGCCCTTGGTTGGAGGATATATAAGAGAAACAGTACCCGCAACCGTGTGACAAGGTTGAGTGTCAGGGGGACGACAAGACCGGTGCTAAGTTGTGCCAGAGGCGGGGCAAGGTAAACAAATTCAGAGGGTAGAGGTAACGGACCGGTGGGGTACTCTGAAGGTATGGACGATGCCAGCAAAGGTAAATGATAAGTACTGCTCCAATCCAAGGGTGACATGGGTTGCGTGTGGCCAAAAGGAAGCAAGTCTCCAATGGTGACGACAAAGAATGTAATGACTAAAGGGAAAGGTGTTTGTACAATAAATAATAAATAATAAATAATTTTGGGGAAAAATGTACAAATACAGAAACAGGTGCCCCAGTGTGAAATGCGTGCCCCAGGGAGGGCAGAATTGTCATGAGAAACTGATGAAGGGTGGGGGCCCCATTGGTGAGTTTCTGTATGAGGTAGGTGAAATGAAGATAGGTTCGTAGATGGGAAAACTGATGGTGGATGAAATGGTGGGTTTGTGATCCTGTGGAGGTGCAGGTAAAACAGAACGTAACCAAAAAGTGATGATTTGGGAGTCCATATGGGAAGCTAGCAAAATGAGGAGAAGAAGTATGTGGTTAATTCGCAACATGATGTAAGACTACCGGGACTCCCATCCCTAAAGGGTAATGAAAAACAACATGAGTGTCAAAAGTGCAAAAAGGTGCTATGAATGGGACAACTCATGTGGGTGAGAATGCTACCGGGTTGCAGTACCGGATATGCAAATGGAGGTTTGGGTACTGTAGAGCCAGGAATGAGGATCCTAAAGGCTAATATCAGAGGGTGTGACTGGAAATATAAAATGCAATATAGTGGGATAGACTACATGCCAGTGCTGAATATATACGTGAAGGGATGATGTCGATGATCGATGAGCAAGTATCTGCACACATAACAACCAAATACCCAAAGTGAACAATATCTGAAGAGTATCAAAGATATGAGCTTGTATTTGACAAATGTGACTATATGTGTGCGTACCTGGCCATGATGGGAAAAAAAGGTGCCCCGGGGGCTCAGGATGAAAAGTGGCCCATGGACAGCCATGATGTAGGTGGTGGGACGCTGATCCCGTGGCTGAAGACGGTTTGAAAAATGGACATTCTGAGCTCTCGGAATGGTGAGTGGAAGGTTGGCAAAAGGCCAATATATAGTTGTAGGGCCCACATTGCCACCTCATTTGTACCTACTGCTACAGTGAGTTCTAGAGCAGATCCAGAGGAGATTGAGCGATTCTGAGAGCACGAGGCATCCGTTTCCCGGCGTGCGAGTTTCAGGTTAGTGGTCTGAACATCCTGCATAGCTATAGGTTTCCAATTTTTGGGCAGGGTAGGTACGGGGGGTCATACGGGGGTTTTAGGGGGTTTTTGGGTAGAGGGTGGGCCCACATGCACGGGCGACTCAGTGGAAGGCGCGCATGAGTGCGCGCCTATACCCTGAAGAAGCGCGCATAAGTGCGCGTCTGTGGGATGAACAGGCACGCTCAGGAGCGCGCCTGTAGGTATGACAGGCGCACTCATGAGCGCTCCTGTGGGAAAAACAGGCGCACGTGCATGCGCTCCTATATGGTGAACAGGTGCGCATGTGCATGCGCCTGTGGGTGGTAAAACCGCGCCTTTGAGGCAAGGTTTCAGGGGAAAAATTTGCTTACTTTGATGTTTTGGATGAGTGCCTAAGCTAATATGTGACTCTGGGTTGTGTGCAGGCGGTGATTACTGACCATGGAGGTACGGTGGCGCGAGAAGGACTGGGAGCCACTGTGAGAGGCTGTGGTCCATGTGAGGCCTGCAGTTCGAGCTTCTTTAGCAGCCAGTGGTTTGCTAAAGTTCTTCAAGTGCCCTTTATTACGGGCCCAGAAGTACTTGCTCCAGTTCTTGATTGAGATGTGGAGCCCCGATCAGCACTGCTTGCTCGTGCGAGGAGAGTAGGTTGCCTTCACTCCGGTGGAGGACGTTTATTTCCTAACTGGGCTCCCCTTCCGGGAAACACTATTGCCGGCGGATCCTGTGCTGCCGAGAGATACTCCTCTGGAGGAGGTCGCCGAGCGATACTGCTCAGGCGAGCACTATATGACTGGGTCATCAGTGCGCATCAATGAGATAGATGCGCTGCTGCATCGTTGCGTAGCAGCGATAATAGTGCAGGTGTACGGGACCCGAACGCCCCACCGAATTAGTGGTGGCGAGCTGTTGCTGATGGAGAGGGTGGTGGTGGGCCGTGAGCGATTCACCTGGGGTCTAACCCTACATGCACAGATGATTGCGCAACTGGACCGTTGTCGGTCCACAGGCAGGGGGGATTTTGCTTTTGGCTCCATTCTGGTGGCCTTCTTCCTGGAGAGGGTGTTGATGTTGTGCCCGCGGGTGCTGCTAGAGGTACCAGGGGTACGAGAGTTTCATTTGAGGTGGTGGGCACAGATTTTGGTTCTCCATGGCGGTGGCGAAGGTGGACACTACTTCACTGAGGAGGCAGCTCAGATATGGTGGTAGATGTCGTAGTTTATACTCCAGTTCCCCTATGCTGGGGTGGACTTCTGGGGGGACCCGGATATGGTATTGCCTCTTGGGGAGGTTTTTGACCACAGAGGTATGTTGTGTATTTGTATGTTGTGATTTATGATATATCAGTGCATATGTTTGATGTATAGAGACTGATACCATCTGTTGTTGCTTGTTTGGTGCATGTGCAGATTTGGCACCTCGCGGGCATGAGGTGGAGGTGTTTAGAGCGCCAG
>JASDQU010101214.1:77857-138836 GCA_032191745.1 Picea mariana | reverse complement strand
TACCCACCCAGTGAGAGAGGTCGACCCAGCCAGTTGGTGACTCTTCACACGTGCCAGATTAGTATAAATAAGAGGCTAGCGCCTCACTTCTATCACACACTTCACTTGCTCATGTTCTTATGAGGCAAGTTGATATTTCAAGTTGGTGAGAGGAGAAGAAGGGTGGTGCATCTCTTGGAAGAGGATTTTATGTATTGGTTGAGTTATCTCTTGGACATTTGATAAGCTATTTATGATAAGGAAGTTTTTGCTGGGTTTTCTTCCCCTAGAGGGTTTCCCAGGATAAATGTTGTGTCTATTGTGGATGTGTATTTTTCAGTGATCTTGTGCTTATTATGCTCTTATCTTTATGAAATGCAAAGAACTATAATATCAGCATAAAACATTAACAAAGAGAAGTACCAACGCTGTTATGGAATGTATTTACAGATTTGTAAACCAGTTTAAAAGCAGTTGCCAAGCCTTGAGTAAAATTATTCAATATGAGACTTATTCTTGAATAAAATTATGGCATAAAAATTGTAATATTCCCATGTAGTAGAGTTAAGTGACTTCCTCAAATGATCGTTCAAAAACCATAATAGTGTTCCAAGAATAAAATGTGCAATGTAACTGTGTTCAATTTCTATCATTCAAGGAAAAATAACATCCATGTTATGAGACAGAATCATACTCATTAGAATTTTTTGGAACCCTGAGATATTGATCAGATTAAGGAGTTAACATCAAACCAAAGGAAACATCATAATTCTTCCAGAGCATTAAAGAGTGGTTTTTGTAATGAAGTGTTGTTACAAAGGATTACTCATTCATGTAGTGACAGGATATATATATCAACTCCAATCAATAATATATGTCAAACCCTTACGAAAGTGATACTTCAGCAAGATAAATGAGACTTTATTACATTATTGGCAAATCGTTCAAATATCAACACTTTAATTTAACATGAGCGTATTATTAGACCTTGAATACACCCAAACGAACTTGAAAGTGTGTAAATCTAAATTGGTTATACTCAACTCGTGAACTTATTCATGAGAGACATCCAATCAAAATTACTTACTAAACATCAAACTTTCTCATTTATTTAAGTGCCAAAACATTGGATTATGGAGTGCGAATCACACTTTATGAATATACTAGCACAATAAATGTTTGTGGTTACAATATTGAATTGATTTCCAATTTATATCATTCACCATTCAAATCTTAAGAGACCAAGAATTTAAGTATATCTTTAAATCATATTCCAACAGCTCAAAATTGATTAAATCTGAGAATATGAAGCTACTATAAATGAGTTTCAGATCTATTGAAACTAAAACCTTTAACTCAGAACTCTGAAATCAACAAGTTAGATTAAAAATGAACTTGAAATCTTGGATATATCTAAGAGTTTAAACATAGATTCGGTTTAAAACATCAAAAATTTAGATCTATGCGGATATATTAAACAAGAATGTTAGACCTAATATTATCCATCCTTGAATAAGTGTCTAACCAAAACCCTAGGGAAGACACACTAAAAATGAAATTCAACTTAAAAATGAGTTACTTAAAGGGAGCGACCTGCAATAGAAGTCCATGTTAATAGCTAAATATGGAAAAAAATTATCTCAACTACTTGGACAATGCAACCTAACTCTAAAGATTTAAAGCTACAAACCTTAGGTTTCTCCTAAACAAAAATGAAATGGAAACATTTGAATGAAATGGCTAGAAAAACAATGAAGATCAGTGTCGACTCCATTGGGAAATGGAGTCACTTGATCAAACCCTAAGTGATATTCTTTGCATATTCAATACTTGGAGTCATTAGCACCATCAAGGATTGCTAATGGATTTCAAGTTTAGATACTTGATACACTACAAGGTCTCTAAGGAAGTCTAATCTAAAATAGACTTAGCCTAAGTACTACAACAAGTATTCTAACCACCACAAAGTAAAAAAAGATAGAATCCAAAAAATTCTATGCCCTAAACAATTATTTAAGTCTAGAAAATGACAAACGATTTGAGACAGGCAACTTCCATTACCTCAAATGCATTTGTTGTATGTTGTAATAGCTCCTATAGATATGAGATAGGCAACTTCCATTACCTCAAATGAATTTGTTGTATGTTGTAATAGCTCATCTCTTCATAGAAACCTCCAATGTCAAGATATCCTCCATGTAGCACTAGAACATATACTCAAGATAAGAAACGAAACTAACACCAAGCTTAGCAAGACCAACTAGATTTTCCAAATGATTTCTGACACAACCGCACCCTCACTGGAACGTCCACTCCCTCAGGACCTTCTTCCTCCTCACGGCCCGAAGAACTCAAAGGTTCCTCTAATTCCCTATCGGGAATTTTCCTTACCCACAACAACTCTTCCAAGTGATCTCCCTTAGTGATCGGGAAATCGGACCTCACGATTTCGCGAGTCTCGTGGTCATGCAACTCGTGCTTCACAATACCCCGAAACCCGATGGGTAAATGTTAACACTTTTCTGTTCCTATCAGGAATCTTTCCATCGGGATTTCGGCACCTACGATGTTGATAACAACTCGCCTTGCTGATCCCTGATTCCCGATAGGGGGTGACACCTGTCCTCCACTTCTTCCCGTCGTGGCCCACACTGCCCTTCTATCGGGATATCACATTTCACGATTTCCAGTTGCATGAGTTCTCTGCCTTTGAAAACTCCGATGCTCCGAACTTCGACTCTCCGGGATCTCCTGACACGCGTCCAACCGATGGATGGCCCTGAGTTCATCGGGATGTCGCGGATCGCTATTCCTGATGTTGCGATTTCTTCGCTCCCGGAATTCCCGATGGCCTCAATATCTCGATGCTCCTCCGGGACTTCTCCTCTGTCCGCTAGGGGTTAAACCCCTTGCAACTCTTGCCAAATTTGATGGTTGACGGGATTTTCATGAATTCCCTCCACAGATCTTGACCGTCGCTTCTCCCTCCTTGAGAAATTCCTTGCGTGAAACCTCCTGTGCGGTCCTTCAACAGAATTAAGACTCTACCCCTCTTGAGCTTGTTCTAGCTTCTCAGCCTCTTAGAAATGGGAACCCTTTGCTCGCACTCCTTGCGACAACTCTGCAAACACTTCAAGTGTTCAGTTTTTCCTGACTCTGTGCACACCTGCGGCAACAATCTTTCGATGCTTCGCTCAGAATCGCAACTCTGAGACCTTTCCCTAGCCTGCGCACTCCTTGCACGACACTGTGCCACTACACTGTCTGAGATGAACGAGAACAAAAGCTATCTCTAATTGAACCTCTTCTGTCAATGCACTCCTTGCGGACAATTCGACTGCACTCCTTGCAGAAATTCTCTAGCTCAAATTAGAGAAACAATTGAAACTCATTCACTCTTCCTTTCAGACTTCAATTCAACCATGAAATCACATACACATCATATAAAAGCAAATGTATGACAGGAAATAAACATTCATGAGCATAACATCAATTACACAGAGAAACAACACAAACCATGAAATTGAATCAGAGTTCTTCTATTAATTCAAATGCCTGTACATGGGTGTTCTCTACACAGTTCTCTGCATGCTCTTCTGCTCAGACTAATGTTACAATGATACAATGAGGGTGTCTATATCCGTTTTCCCTCTTGGACTCTAAAGATATCAAATCTAGAATTAAATTCCTATCTACCAGCATTAACTATATTAAATGCCATCTATCTACAAAAGGACGAGAGCTATCCACTCAAGGTCCATTACAATATACAAGTGTGCCATCTCTTAAATGACTCATTTAAGATCTGTGCAACAGTTCCAAAGCATTTCCAAAAATTCGTGCTGGCTTGTCCAGTTGTCCTCCGCTTCCGTGCTGACTCACTTGATGTGTTGGCGATGCTCCTGCATCATACTCCTCGGCTTGAAAACTTTCATGGGCTCCTGTCCATGAGCTCCTGCACGGTCTGTCCATGCTTCTGTATCTCCGCTTCACTTTCCCAGCTGGCATCTTCAACTGGGTGGCCCTTCCATTTGACCAAATACTCGAAGTATTCCTTCCTTCGGGTCTTCTTACCCACTCTCTTGTCCAGTATGCATTCCATCTGTGGTTTCTCTGCAACTGGTAATTGTTTCGTCCACTAGATGACTGGCTGTTCAACTCCAGTCTTTACTTCTCCAGCCTTGTATGGGTATAATTCTGCGATGTTGAATATCGGAGATATTCCGATACCATCTGGCAACTCGATCTCATAAGCATTTTCTTCGAATTTTCTTAAGATCTTGCATGGCCTGATTTTCTTCAATTTCAATTTATTATATGTTCCCTTCGGGGACCTTTCCTTCCTCAAATGCGCCAGAACTAGATCACCAACTTCAAACTGAAGTTGTCTCCGATGCTGATCCGCTCTGCGCTTGTATTCTTGGCTTATTTTCAGCAACCGCTCCTTCACCCTGCTGTGAAGTTCCTTCATCGCCTCAACGAATTCTTCTGCACTAGCGCTGCTAGTAGCAGTCTATTCTGAATCCCTCAGTTCGGAAACCCCTCTTGGTTGCATCCCATATACAACCTGAAATGGACTTCAGCCTGTACTTCTGTTCACCGAATCATTATACGCGAACTCTGCCTGTGGCAATATGCTATCCCAGCTGCTATGGTGCTCTATCACCAAGCTTCTCAGCAAGTCTCCCAGACTTCTGTTGACCACTTCCGTTTGTCCATCCATATGAGGATGATAGGTAGAACTAAATGCCAAGTTAGTTCCCAGCTTCTTCCATAGCGTCCTCCAAAAATTCCCTATGAATTTTGTATCCCTGTCTGAAACTATACTTTTCGACAATCCATGAAGTCGAATGACCTCCTTGAAAAACAAATTTGTGATGTGAGTCGCATCGCTGGTTTTCTGGCATGGAATGAAGTGTGCCATCTTTGAAAACCTATCCACGACCACGAAGACTGAATCAACCCCTCTTTGTGTCCTCGGAAACCCCAATACAAAATCCATGCTTATTGCCTCCCACGGCCTCTCTGGTATGGGTAATGGCTGATAAAAACCTGCATTTTTCTTCTTCCCCTTCGAATGCTGGAAAAATCGACATCTGTCAACGAATCTCTTGACATTTGCTTGCATGCCTGGCCAAAAATATGATTCTCTTAGCTTCGTGAATGTCTTGTCGTGGCCAAAGTGTCCTGCTAATCCACCACTGTGTTTCTCTTTTAACAAGTTCTCCCTCATGGAGCATTTCAGAATACACAGTTGATTGCCTTTGAACAACAATCCCTCCTGGATCATATAGTCTATCCAAGGACTTTTGTCTCTGAGAACTGGATTCTCAGCTGCTTCATACGCTTCTCCAAAATCTGCATCACCTGCGTACATGTCCCTGAGATTTTCAAAACCCAATGTCTTGACTCGGAACTCCTGCAACAACAAACATTTCTTGCTCAAAGCATCAACCTCTTTGTTAACAGTACCCAAAATATGCTTAATCACAAATGTGAAATTCTGCATATACTCTACCAATTTTGCATGTTTTTGATTCAACTTCTCCTGTTGAGTCACAAACTGTAATGCATGATTATCACTATATAAAACAAACTCTTTCGGGATCAAGTAATGCCTCCTCTTCTTCAACGCCTGTATGATATTATAAAATTCTTTATCATACGTGGATTATTTCAATTTCACCTCGTTCAGCTTCTCGCTGAAATATGCAATTGGTCTGTCTTCCTGACTCAAGACTGCTCCTATGGCAAACCCACTTGCATCACATTTCACCTGAAATGTCTTCAGGAAATCCGGCAACACCAACACTAGTTGTTCCGTGATCTTCCACTTCAACAGATTGAAGCTCTCCTCAGCCTCTGCTATCCAGTGAAAAGACTTATGCCACTTCTTCACTGTGTCCATCATCGCTGCACTAATCCCACTGAAATTCCTAATGAATTTTTGGTAGAAACTAGCCAAACCATGAAAACTTCTCACCTCGAAAATATTTCTCGGTGATGGCCAATTCTTAATTACTTCCACTTTATCTGGATCCATCCTCAACTCATTTGCCGATATAACAAAACCCAAGTAGATGAGCTCTGTCTTCATAAATGAGGACTTCTTCATATTTATCAACAACTTCTCCTGCTGTAGCTTCCTCATCACTGTAGCCAAATGATTCAAGTGTTCTGCCACTGATTTACTGTAAATCAGTTTGTCGTCCAAATACACAATGACGAGCTTCCCGATGAATTCCCTTAGGACTTTGTTCATCAACCTCATGAAGGTACTCGGTGCATTTGTCAAACCAAACGGCATGACTAGCCATTCATACAAACCTTCGTTTGTCTTGAATGCTGTCTTCCACTCATTGCCTTCCCTCATGCGAATATGGTGGTATCCGCTTTTCAAATCAATCTTTGAAAAACACTTTGCCCCACTCAGGCAATCCATCAAATCATCCATTATTGGCAGTGGAAACCTATACCTGATGGTTATCTTGTTGATCTCCCTTGAGTCGGTACACATTCTCCAACCTCCATCCTTCTTTGGACTGAGTACCGTTTGAACGGCACATGGACTCAAGCTCTCTCTGACTAATCCTTTGTCCAATAGCTCCTGGACCTGCTTCTTGACTTCTTCATTCTCTTGCGACGTCAACCTGTACGTGGCTTTATTTGGCAAACTAGCTCCTGGTATGAGGTCAATGTGATGACTCACACTCCTCATCGGTGGCAACGAATGAGGTAATTCGTCCACTATGATGTCAGTGAACTCTTCCAGCAGTTCCTGAACCTCATCTGGTAAATCATCCACTCTTGTGCTAGTCAAAACAATTCTCAGTTTTCTGACCACAAAGAATTGTGGATCTTCCTTCTTCTTAACTTCATTGAGAAGTTCCTTCCCACTCATGTGAAGTACTATCTTGCTTACTTCCGGCTTCACCTCCTTATCCTTTATCGGAAGCAACATATGGGTTCTCCCATTCTTCTTCAGGGTATATGTGTTCATTCTCCCATCATGAATCACATTTCTGTCATATTGCCATGGTCTACCCACAATAAGTGACATACATCCATGGGAATAACATCACACAGAATCTTATCATTATATCCACCTATTTTGAATTCAACCAAGCATTGTTTAGTAACAGTTACCTGGTGTCCTTTCTGTAGCCATGAAACTCTGCATGGACTGGGATGATTAGTCGTCCCCAGCTCCAGATTTTCTAGCATCTCGGTTGAAATGAGATTATCCGTGCTACCACTGTCTACGATAACCTTGCACACCCTGTCCTTGGTCTTGCAATATGTTTTGAAAAGTATGGTTCTTTGGACTGAACTCTCCACCTCCTTCTCAGGTGTTAAAAGGACTTTTCGCATCATCAGCGATCTTCCGCCTTCAGCATCTTCGGCTTCAACATCTCGCCTCTGCGCTTCGGTGATGTGAGCTTCTCCAATGTCCTTCTTTTTCTCTGGACACTCATAAGACTTGTGCCCATTCTTTCCACACGTGAATCATGTGATGACTCCACCTCTGGTACGAGTAAAAGTGTTGTTGTCAACATATCCTTCGCTCTGCTCTGTATGCTGTCCTCTCTGTTCAACATATGGCCCTCTTTGTGAGGTCCCACCTCTCTCAACTTTACCCTGAGGTTTCTTCCATTCCTCCTTGGGCTTCTGGTATTTATCCTGGGCAACTGCCTTGCCTCTGGGCTGACTTCTGCCTCGCCCTCACTGACTCTGCTTACGACTCAGCTTCTCTTCAGCTTTCAGAGCCATCTGATAAGCATCCTCCATTGTTCAGATGGTTACCATGCTCAATTCATCCTGAATGTCGTATCTCAGACCATTCAGATATCTAGAAACCTTCTCATAATCGCTCTCCCGATGACCGTCTCTGATGTTCAGTTGATAGAATTCCTCAATGTATTCTTTCACTGTCATCAGCTTCTGTCTCAGGTTCTGCATCCTCCTGAACAGAGTAATTTGATAATCTCTAGGGATGAATTTCGCCTTCATCTTCACAATAATTCGATCCCAACTCTTAATCTTCTGCTTTCCTTTGCAGCATCTATCAGCTTGTAGCTCGTCCCACCATAATGCTGCATGTCTTTTCAAGAGCGTGACAACATGCTTGACCTTCTTATCCTCTTCGATATCTTCATAATCGAAGTAGGTATCCAGAGCTCTAATCCAATCTAGTAGCTCCTCTGCATCCAGATTTCCCTCATAGACTGGAATGTCCATTTTTGCCTTTGCACCCATCCGTGCAATAGCTTTGATCAATCGCTCAGTTGAGGCATCTTCGGCTACAACTTCCTCCTCACGTTCAGCTTCAACTTCACTATCAGAATCACTTAGATCCCCTACACTAGCTGTGCGTCTCTGCGCTGTCTCCATATCTTCAAGCCTTGCTCGGAGATCACACATTTTCCTTTCCATTTCTGGATTTGCTACTTGCCTGCCTCTTCTCCGCACCTCCCTGTCTTTTGGGTCAGGTGATTGTCTTTCTCTCCTTGGCGGCATGGTGAATTTCCTTTTTTTTTTTTTTTCCTGCTACAGATAGCAAAGAACTATTCCCGCTCTGATACCAGACCTGACGCAGCCGCACCCCCACTGGCACGTCCGCTCCCTCAGGACCTTCTTCCTCCTCACAGCCCGAAGAAATCAAAGGTTCCCCTAATTCCCTATCGGGAATTTTCCTTACCCATAACAACTCTTCCAAGTGATCTCCCTTAGTGATCGGGAAATCGGACCTCGCGATTTCGCGAGTCTCGTGGTCACGCAGCTCGTGCTTCACAATACCCCGAAACCTGATGGGTAAATTTTAACACTTTTTTGTTCCTATCGGGAATATTTCCGTCGGGATGTTGGCACCTACGATGTCGAGAACAACTCACCTTGCTGATCCCCGATTCCCGATAGGGGGTGACACCTGTCCTCCACTTCTTCCCATCGTGGCCCACACTGCCCTTCCGTCGGGATATCGCATTTCATGATTTCCAGTTGCACGAGTTCTCTGCCTTCGAAAACTCCGATGCTCCGAACTCCGACTCTCCGGGATCTCCTAACATGCATCCAACCGATGGACGGCCCTAAGTTCGTCGAGATATCGCGGATCGCTATTCCTGATGTTGCAATTTCTCCGCTCCTGGAATTCTTGATGACCTCAATATCCCGATGTCTCCTCCGGGACTTCTCCTCTGTTCGCTAGGGCTTAAACCCCTTGCAACTCTTGCCAAATTTGATGGTTGACGGGATTTTCACGAATTCCCTCCACAGATCTTGACCTTCACTTCTCCCTCCTTGAGAAATTCCTTGCGTGAAACCTCCTGTGTGGTCCTTCAACATAATTAAGACTCTACCCCTCCCGAGCTTGTTCTAGCTTCTCAGCCTCTTAGAAATGGGAACCCTTTGCTCGCACTCCTTGCGGCAACTCTGCAAACACTTCAAGTGTTCAGTTTTTCCTGACTCTGCACACACCTGCGGCAGCAGTCTTTCGATGCTTCGCTCAGAATCACAACTCTGAGACCTTTCCCTAGCCTACACACTCCTTGCACGACACTGTGCCATTGCATTCTCTGAGATGAACGAGAACAAAAGCTATCTCTAATTGAACCCCTTCTATCAACGCACTCCTTGTGGAAAATTCAACTGCACTCCTTGCAGGAATTCTCTAGCTCAAATTAGAGAAACAATTGAAACTCATTCACTCTTCCTTTCAGACTTCAATTCAACCATGAAATCACATACACAGAATATAAAAGCAAATGTATGAGCATAACATCAATTACACAGAGAAACAACACAAACCATGAAATTGAATCAGAGTTCTTCTATTAATTCAAATGCCTGTACATGGGTGTTCTCTACACAGTTCTCTGCATGCTCTTCTGCTCAGACTAATGTTACAATGATACAATGAGGGTGTCTATATCTGTTTTCCCTCTTGGACTCTAAAGATATCAAATCTAGAATTAAATTCCTATCTACCAGCATTAACTATATTAAATGCCATCTATCTACAAAAGGAGGAGATCTATCCGCTCAAGGTCCATTACAATATAAAAGTGCACCATCTCTTAAATGACTCATTTAAGATCTGCACAACAGTTCCAAAGCATTTCCAAAAATTCGCGCTGGCTTGTCCAGCTGTCCTCCGCTTCCGCGCTGGCTCGCTTGATGTGATGGCGATGCTCCTGCATCAATTTCCAACCATGAGAAATTAAGGAGGCACCCTCCTTATATAGATAAGGTTCTCCTAGAACTACGAGTACAATACCACAAGCTAATACAATACCAAGTCCTCATACCATGTTCTCAAGTGAAAACCATGAGCCAATACCATGTGCTCAAGTGAAAACCATGGAAAAATACCATGGATGGCTACAAATAATCCTCAAATATACAAGTGCCCTCTACAAAATGAGAAAATGCTAACAATATTCCACACGTGTGGTGCATTAGAGTACATAAGCAAGTGATCCCTCCTAAAAATGTGCCAACAACCTCTCAAAATCATGTGTAAAGTCAAAAGGAGGCCTAAGAACAAGGGTGACCTCCTAACCATCCCCAAGAATCATGGAATAAATCCTCTTCAAAAAAAAATGTGCTATCAAGGAATGTGATATCATGCACATGTATGGGACATTAAGCAAGAGAATCTGAGGATGAGTAGCACATCTGGCACCTCAAGCTAGGTTCTCCTCCAAAGAAGTGATCAATTGGGTCATAACCACTCACAACAACCTGTAACTACACATAACCACCTATAAACACCTCCTTCCCTAGTTTTGACATATACCTGCTCAAAACTCCCACTGCATGTGCAATGTTCTCTTTATAACCAAAATGACATAAAAACTTTCAGAAAACTTTAGTTTTGAAGTCAAACTTTATTATCATGGTTAGTTGAGTGGAATTTGCTAGTACTAGAACATGAGAATACCATCATTTAATATTTTTCTAGTCGATATGAAAGTCATGATCCATTTTATTTTTATCATTGATATTCTTGAATTTGAAATTATGCTTGAAAACTCTAGTTTCATGCATCTAATTTCTTTGCATTAAGTGAACTAGTGATATGGGGAAATGAGACTTTAAATGCCTAGCTTGAGAGTAGGTCGATTTTGAGTACCATTCAAGGGCACACTTGAAGAGGGTTAGACCGAAATGGTCCCATAATCTACTACAACAATATGCAGAGTCTACATCTTGAGTAGTTTCTTTAAAGGCCCTTTTAGCATGCCTCTTCAATCAACATAGCCAATTATCTATTTTACTTACCGCAATATGTCTTGGATAGAGAATAATCTTGTATCCTGCCATCAGGTCAAGCCAATTTCTTTTTGTAGTCTATAGATGCCTAGTTTTACTATGCCAAAGAGATGACACACACCGAGGTTATGAATGATGATGAAAATACAAATTGATGATGGATATGATTTATAGGAAAAAAATAAAAAACAGGTAAGTCTTCTGAACATTAAGACTTAGGGTTAGTGTAGTGTCCCACATGGATACTCTACCAACATCTCTAGTTAGGAATCTAGGCACCTCTCATCTACAAGAATCCTTGTTGGATACTGTTGTTCCTTTATATTTGGATGCCTAAGCTCAGTCCAAGATTTCATTCTCTTAAATTGAAGGTTTTATCATAGTTGGATTGTTGTTATGCATTGCTTATTCAGAGTGAGAAATCAGAACATGTGGATGCATTCTCTGTTTCTCTATTCAGTTCTTTTGATTTTTTTTTCTTTTCTCTGATTAGACTTTTCCTACTGCATCATAAATTCTCTAGTCTGTGTTCTGTGTTGGTATACATTTTCATCACTTCATGCTGCATCATCTCAGCCATAATAAAAAGAGGGTGTTTCTAATGTGGTTGTAGAATAAAAACAGTTATTTGAGACTCAAACAAATAGGTCTTGTCAGTTTTGAGGTCTGATCTCAGAGAAGACAATGACACATGTATAGTCATAATGCAAAATTAGCTAATTGATGCCATTATAGCTACTATTTTTTTTGAGTTATTTGTAAATTGTAATATTAAAAGTAAACCATTCTCTCATTGCAACGTTCAATCCATCTCAACTTGGATGGGGAATCAATTTATTGCAATCTCTTGGTGTACAAAAACTTGCCACCATGTAATAGCCAAACTGTACCTAACAGAGTGATCAATGCTCCTCTTAACTATGATAGTAAAAATCACATTAAATGTTTTTGGGATTATCTTTTTCCATATTGGTATGTTGCTTCTAGAAAAAATATGGAAGGCCATCACTTACCTACTTTGTTCCTTTCAGGGCTACAATTGATGACAAATTCGAATTTGACAAAGGAAACAAACTCTGAATGGTGCTACCAAATAAAAACAATGTGCTAAGAACACATTTTTCAAGTGGGATATAGTCAAGTGCTAAAGCATGTGAGAATTTTTCATAGACCAGGGTTTTCTCCCATTGAGAACATATTGTTGTCCTAATACAATCAAAATTTTTATGCCTCGTGATAGAGAAGCACATGATTTTGCTTTCTTCACAAATAAAAATCTATTGAACCATTGCATAGAGGCTGAAACCACAACAAAACTTTATGCATATCATGTATAGACTATATACCTACTAATATCCGAGTAACATACAAAAAAGAAAAATGAGTTGCATGCTGACAAGTTTTTCTTAAAATAGGATAATCATGAAATTGTTGATATCTTTATACATAGTCCAACTAATAATTGTTTTATGTTTGAAAAAAAATTCCAATGGGCACAATTTGGATACATATATATATATATTGTTTAAGATGTATTTTTGTTTACATTTTAATATGGGTACATTACACCCCCTGCTGACTCCATTATAGTCAGTGATAAAGGAGGAGTCTAGGGGAACTTTTGTCGTTATCATACCTCCTTACTTGAATTTACCTTACCTTACTACTTATTGTTGTTCATACATCCTTATAATACCAAGAAGTCGTGCAGCAGGGTCTCGACATCTGCAATGTCTTCGATTCCACCTCCTCTAGTTCCCCTGTATGTACCCACCATGTTAGACATTCAATTAGAGTCCATTTTTTTATGCTCAAAGTATAGTTGCGCATCCTCCTCTATCCCCCACCTATTTGAAGTAAGGGCAGCCCCCCTCTCTTATATAATAACATGCTTATTGCAAAGGATCACTAAATATTTTTCTTTCTTTTACTAAAATATCTCTTCCTATGCCCACTGTCCTCTCCAGAATTCCTCATGGGGTTTCATATTTGGATTTGGGCTTGAAATTCCTCACCCTACTGGAATATCTCTTCAATTGACAAGGTCTTGACTTCATATCTCCACCTTGTTGATCCTTTGCAATTAAGAGGTCAATCTTTGCCATCCTCCGTGACCTTAAACTTGGAGAGGTAATTGTAATTCCTTTATTAAATGAGGGGTAGTGCCTTGGACATTCTCCCACCAAAGAATCAATCTTAATAAGCCTTTGAAACTTGAAGGTTTCCTTCAAACAAAAAATGTAGAACATGAGAATTGAAAACTTTAACATTGTAAAGTTGTAAATGACAGAAAAAATAATTTCTTTGGGAGTTGATGCAAAGACCTTGCTGAGTTAGCCTACCACTCTCCCTCTCCAATTCCATGTGGGAATATTTTTTTTTCAGTTATTGATTCCTCTATCACAGGGATGGTTCGAGGAGATATGCCACCTACTTTATGGTCCTCTTCACATGCTCAATGATTACCTCTTAAAATTTGTTGATGGCCTCTTCGACCTAGGATAGTTTTCCTTCCAAGTCCCATGAGGGGTTTCAACATCTTCCTTAAAAAGTGATTATTTATTTCAAGTCTCCTTGGAAAAATACCTTTTTGAATCCCAGACTCATACACAATTTGATTCCTCCTATTAGCCCCTCCATTTTTTCTTGATTATTGTTGTCAATACTTATGAATGTGGTGTATATTGCTAGAATAAGGAACGTGCTATATCTAATCACCCCTACAACTCTTGCCTTGCCCAGATTGTCCATGGAAGCTCCAATAAAGTTCATTTTGACCCATCCTTCTTAGGGTGGAGACCATGTTTGGTGGTAGTTAGTGGATCTCCGGAAGGGCAATTATTTATCAGGTGGGATATTGTCTCACCTTGGTCTATAAGATGCAACTTTTGATGGATCTAAAGACAATTCTGTAAAATGAATTGTCATCAGTTTTTACATGACCTAGCAATTCAAATTATTGCAAAGTTCTTTGTCCTTAGGAAGTATATTTTAGCCGCAGATATTGGGGTGCAGACATAAGTGGTTTCTCTTTTACCCTGGGTTGGAAGGGGATATGTTGTAATTTAAAATCTTGTTGTGATGTACTATATTGAATTCATTATAATATCGGAATCAATTTTCTTGCAAAAAAATGTTTATTATCTGTTGTAAGAAATGATTCTACTATCATTGGCAACTTTGGAACCATCATGGTAGAATTTCAAAATCATGTATGTTGAGATAATCTCACTGTTTGGAAGGGGTAGTACTTGCCACTTTGTTTAAAAAGTTCCTTAGATCTTGAGGGATTATATGCATGGAATCACTTTTTGCAAAGAGAGTGTACTTGAGGAAAATCACTAATTGCCATTAATAGATTTGACTTGTGTGTAACAAATAGGTAGAAATGAATCGATTGTTTGAATTTGTGGCTGGATTGAATGTACTTGTAGATTCTTTGGATAGAAACAACTTTTTAACCTCAAAATGTAAGGCAATGGAGGATTAAAATAAGCAAGTAGCTTCATTAGAGGAACTTCAGGAAGTACAAAACATGTCCAACATTTCAAGAAAAGAACAAAGTATCTTTATTCAATAGCATGCATGATTGTTTAGATGGAAAAACCTTTCAAATGATTTGGATATTGTTGATTGTTAAAATAGTAGCCACACATCAAATGGTGCTACTATATAGAAGCTAGATATATCCTATAATTTGAAAAGTGAGAAATTTTCTAGATGGGCACTTCAAACAATGTTTGTAACTTGGTATTTATAATTCATTGTCAATGTCCAAACAAAGTCACGCACTTTTGGCATGGCTCATTGACCATCGCTATTTTTTTCTTCCAATAGGAACAACTATATTAATAGATTAGAGAATAGTACAGGGGTGCCCCAACTGTACCTGGAGGTGCTTATAGTTACAACTTTGGAGTTATCAAGAAAATTTATTTTTCTCCAAACAATAGATAGTCTACTAAAAAGACCAAGAGTTCTATAATAATGACTACAAAGTTACAAACATTACAAGAAGTTCTGAAATTTGGAAATTATTCATCCCTGGTAGAAGACAATGAGAGATATTAACCATTTCATGATACCTATAGGGCTCATGGTCAACAAAACTAGGAAATATGTTTTCTTTAGTTTTCATCCATTTTGTCACTTTCTTCTTTCTTAGTCGTGTAGCCAAAGCTAGAATGATGCATCTTTCCAAAGATAGACAATAATCATAGCACATAAATTCTCCAGCTTCAGAAGTGGGAAAGAAGTAATATAGAGAGATTAGAGCTTGTTGGGAGGATCCTCCCCCCCCACTGTGCTCCTCAACCTGCAACATTCCTTGAGACCCCACCACAACCTATTTGGAGAGGTTGTCCACATATCTAGCAAGTTAGAGGATGGACAAAACTTTTGCTTCTCTTGTTCTTTGGTTTCCCATTTCCTTTGTATGATACAATTTAAGGAATTCTTTTGACTTATAAATGTGTATAAATATCATAAATCCAACATCAAACCAATGTAGATTTTAGGAAACATATCTGAATTGAACTCAAAATAGATAAATGTAACACATGGGCTCAATTAAATTCCAAAAAACATGCCAAGAAATAAAATCAATTTTTTCAGGGGAATAGTTTGAAAATGTCTCAAAGAATTTCACAATCAAAGAAGGCTATGAATGATATGGAATTGGATCCATAAATAAATGGTTGCAAAAAGAAGGTAAAGGGAAACTCTGGCGCTGAGCTTCAAGGGAAATTCATGCTCAATATGCAATTTTTTATGCACACTGAGCACCATTGCTAAGTTCTTGAAAGAAACAAAGATTTGATTTCTTTTGGATTGTGAAGGACATTGACAATAACGGATTACACCATGGACAATACATTTCACTTCTATTTCAACTTCCATGTTTGCATACCAAAAACCCTTCCACGTCAACATGTAGGGGGCACCATTTCAAAATGATTTCTAATGCATTTTAAGGGACATCATGGCATGGTGTGTTGGGTGAACATGTGTTACTACCTCATTGATTCCTCTATTTTTCTTTGGCAGTGAGATGCACATGTAACTACCATCATGGATTTTCCTGTGATGGCATCGAACACCCAACATGGATTTCATCGGGTGATAATCAATTCTATGCATTTGAATCAACTGATCTATTGGAAAAGACAAATGTTTTCTTATTGAGAAGTTGAATCATTTCTTGGTGGAAAACTATTGGCATCTAATGATGAATTGAACCTATGTTTTGGGGAAGCATTTAACACTTTTATGAGCTGGAAATGAATCTCAAGGCTCCAGTTCACTCCATCAAAATATCAAGGCTCCAGTTCACTCCATCAAAACAACACCATGAAGAAACCTTGCATGATAAGGACCATGTACATATTGAGGCTAGCATGGCAGAGCATGAGGTTCATAAATCAGATGTAGATATTATCAAAGAGAAACAAACACAGTTTAGACAACTAAAAGATGATCTGGCTAAAGCCAATCACATGGTAGGATTCTTGTAGAAAGAAAATAGAGATCTAAGACAAACCCTAATGCAACAAAGTACCTCACAAGAAACTCCATCATTCAGCAAGGAAGATGAATTTGACAAAAGTGAAAGATTTTTTTGTCAATAATAGACCAAGGAAAAAACACGTCCTTCAGTTTATGCACAGGTGTTATGATCTGAGAGAAATGCTCAAAATACAGTTGCTACAGGTGGGTTGCTGCACTTTTGGACAACTTTACTTCAAGTTAGTTTTTCAGGGGTTTGGAACAAGGGTTTTCAATTCTTGATGAATCTATTGTGTAGCAGATATCTTAATCTTTCCAACCATACCACTTTCAGCCCAACAATCCTTTGGGAAGGCCTCCAAACACCCTCTCAAAGACCACGCTGTGCTTTTGTTAGACCATGTTGCGTTTTTTACTCTGTTTTTGGTCATGATTTTCAAAAGCGGTTTCTGGTCAAATGCAGATTAATTGTGGAAAACAAAAGGAGGTTTTTATAAGGACATACCAAAACACAATAACCTCCTTCCTTTTTTACACAGGTATCATATATTGGGAGATATGCAACTTTTTTGGAGGCCTATTTCAAAAAAACAAATTCTCCAATTTTTCTTGTTTGTTTTAGTCATCATTTTTTGGCACGTATTTCGAGCACATGGAAAGGAATTTCCAAAAACGGAGAGAGGTGTTTCTCCAAAACAACCTTATATACAAAAAAATCTCCCCGTTTTTCAAATTATGTTATGGTTAAAGATATATCACTCCATCTTTGACCCCTATTTTTTTCGTTGCGCTTCTGGAGAATTCTCTGCGCTTTTGGACAATTTGTTTTCAAATCAATTTTTAAGGGGTTAGATGTAGATTTTTGCTTGGATTAGTGACTCCAGGGTGTAGAGGACATATTCAGCTTTCCATTCATAATGTTTTCATCAAAAAAATCATCAGGGAATTCCTCTAAATCATCCTCCAAAGTTGCTTCTCTTATGCTACAATTTGCCGTGCTTCTGTCACAGTCGTTGCGCTTCTGTGTGTGACAAATTTTTACCGCATAAATAAAAGTTAAAAGTGAAATGGGTAAATGTAAATGGTAAATATATGTGGTAAATATAATTTTGAGTTTGTTAAGGTTAATATATTGTAATTAATGACTTGAGAGATAAGCTCAAGTAGTTTAGATAAAAGGGGAAAGTTGTTTCTAACTCCCCTAGCTTTTGGTATGGTTGGAGATATTCTTGTGATCTGATCCTAGGAGGAAGGATTAGACCCCTCAGATGGGTAAAGTTGGTTTTCCATATATATGTAGCCTCATTGAATCCAAATGAAGTGTGGGATACTTGTGGTTCATAGCATTGGAGCTGGTGTACTTGATTTTGACAGAATAAATATACCGTTGCAACTATTTTTCAGGGATTCATGTGTTGTGGTCAATGACATTGTTTTCTTCCGTTTTTATTATGAATTTGATTGTCAAATGTTCCAGAATCTCTCTATATTTCTTCTTATTTTAATCTCTTAATTGTTAAACATAAATCATTACCAGAAATTCTTTGTTTTGTTGAGATTATCATTTAAGTGTTTTCCTTCCAGAACAAGTGAATTCATGCATATATGCTCACTTAATATCTTTCATATGATTTCCTCATTACCATACTATAAAAAAAGATCCATTTGTGTCTATGATCATACCTACCTTGCCCCTTTTATATCCTTGCAACTGATTTTAAGACCCATTGGCCTAGCTCCATGATTTCATGATCCTGGTCCAACAAATCTATAAAATCAAAACCTCATTGAGCTGAAATACCTAGCCCAATATTCTTTTCCTTCTCCAGTCACCTTATTGACTGTGATTATTGAGAGAGCCCTCTCTGGTTTGGTAGGGGTAGATACCAAACCAAAATCTTGGTCTGTGGTTACCTCTGTCGGTCTCCTTCTTAGCCTTGGGAGAACTGGTGGAGTGATAACACACCCTACAAGGGTCCATGGGTCACAAGCATCATAACAAGTAAGCCACATCTAATAATCAAACCACCCAAACATGTGCATCAAACACCCCTTTCAAACTAAACAAATGCTCAAAGATGTTATACAACTTGTCAAATTTAGGTGTGGGAGAGGTGTCAAGGCATCCTATTGGGCTAGTCAATCTTCAAGTCAAAGGTGTTTCCTAAGAGAAACCCATCAAGTAATGTATGAGTGTGAGGTGGAGTGGGTAAGACTTTTGGGCATGGGGTTCATGACATACAAGGGATCGTAGTGTCTCATTTATGGGTACATTTGTAGAGGGTGTGTTGCCCTTTGTCCACAATGCAATATTTTTTCCAAGCCCATTCATTTCCATTAATTAATTAAAGTCCAAAACAATTGGGTACTCCAAATGGGTAACATAGAACTTGCGAGGTAGTACTCAATGTCACTTGAAGGGAGAGGTACACAAAGTGCCATAGGGCTAAAGTATATCATGTAACACACTTGTGTAGAAACTACAACAAGTGGGACGTCTATATAATGTGAATTTTACTTTTGCAGATCTTATTCTTTTGAGAGATAACGGTTCATTGTTTCTCAATACCTCTTGGGCGAGCATCTGGAAGGTTCATGATTTGGATTTTATCTTTTTCCAACTACTTTCCCCTATGGGCCTTTAACCCCTTCTTCCCATGAAATGAGGTACAATCCCTTCTTGGGTCAGTACACCCGAAAATCCCAAAAGATAAGAACACAAAGGGAAGAAGTATGGAAGGTGATAAGTATGATCGGGAATGGATGATGACTCTTCAAGGAACCCCCAGTAGCACCCTATTCCCGAGGGTGACCAACTTACTAGGACAAAATGATACCCACCAAGGTTAAATAAGGAAAAGATGATAAATTCCAAGCAAATGTTTTGTAGTCAAGAAAGATTCGTTGCAACATGTTCAAATGCTTCAAATATTAGAGTGACACTTACCATCATACTCGGACTCATTACCTCATGGATCAAGACCCATTTCCAATTGGGACCATGCCAGTGTGGTGGATGTCACAAGTGATGTGTAGAATGCATCAATTAAGAAAAGGGACCTCTGGGGATATGCTCCATATATCTATCTCTCGACACTCCATGTCTGCAACTGGTGGACCTCGAGACATAATCTCCTTAGTTACCCCTAGGTTGGGGTAACATGAATCAAATACTCTATTGGGGAAACCATTTTTTTTGGTAGTAGAGTGCTTTATATGTCTAGTGTAATAACATGTAGCTAGCGAAGGAGAACACGACACTATACCTTTAATGAAAAGTGACATGAAACCTTCATGAAGGGGTAACCTCTGCTTTCTGGGAAACATTGGAGAGATGTATGACCACTAACATCAATTGGTATGGAGCAACAAACATAAAACATGCTTGTAATGTGCTTTGGAAGAATGCAATGCATGTAAGTAATGATGGTTAATGCTTAACCTGGGAGGGTGTTATTCTTCCTTGAATTTTCTGTATTATTTCTCTGTTTTGAAAGCATTTGTTGATACCTATGTCACAAGGTTTACCGAAATTCAACCTTGAGATTCAGAATTTGGTGAACCTAATGAGGTTCGTTGAACCTCATGGCCATTGACTATTTGTAGCTTGAGCTTGTAACCTCATCTTAGAGTTCAAGCTCATAATCTATCCTTGCAATTTCCATGTCCATCATTACACTTGTATTTGGAGATTTTTGTTAGTGCACGCAGAGTATATTTTGAAATATTCTCCTTCATTGTATATAGAACTGATAATGCTACATACAATAAATAAAAAATTATCTAAATATCATACATGGGTGACAAGTGGGTAAAGGGACTCGAAGAATCAAGACATATATATGAAAGTGGAATAAGATGGATACCCTGTTGTTGTTGTGTTGTTGTTGTGTCACTGAGCTGATAACTACATATTTTGTCCATGAATTTTCTGGTTTAATTGTGAATAATTTTTTATGCCATCATGTTTTGAGCAAGGGAACGAATATACTTAAGAATTAGCAAAAAACGAGAGCCTTATTCTATGGAAACATGGAATTCCCTTGTGTTAATTGTTAATAGGAACATTTTCATTATACATGGGGATTGTAGCAATTTGCTATAGAAAAAATTAAAAATATGCATAAGCATTATCATAAAATGAGAAGCCTCGATCTATGCAAACATGGAGTTCCATTGCACTCTATGTTAATAGACATGTCTGCATTATAAATAGGGGGATGGTAGCAATATGCGGTAGGACAAATTAAAAAATGTCATTCTCTCCATTATCTACCTATGAATACTCAGTATGGGAAGGCATATTCAAATGGTTATTTATGTTTTTGTTATTTATTATAACATCCAATCATTTGAACATATTAAACACATGCCATCCAATCATTTGAACATATTAAACATTTGAGCATATTAAACACATGTGGAAGAGAAAGGACTGGACAATGATAAGGAAAGAAAAAAGGAACAAGGGTTTAGTTTTTAGTTTTTTTAAATAATTTAGTCTTGAGATTTAATATTTTAATGTTATATTCCAAATTATTCATATTTCAAAGCAATGGAGTTTCCCCTTGTTTGAATCTTATCCTTTACATGGATATCATCCAAACGGTAGACATGGATATATATAAAAACATGTCAAGTTGGAAACCCTATAATTCATTGAACCCAACCTTGAATTTTGAAATCATGGTCCACTAATTGGAAATTTTTTTACCATTGTTCTAACATGGAAAAGTGTGAAAGTTGAGTTGTCGTCTTAGTCTTGGTCAATTACCATGGATATCGTAAGATATATGCATTCAATTTATTTTCCCTAATTTTACTATCTTTTGACTTTCTATTGATAGGGATGGCTAATCCACCCCTGGTGGATGGTGTGTAGGGAGTTGAGAAAATGGGAGAGATACCTATGCAATTGGAGGAGATCTTGCAGTTTTCAAACTGGATCCAGGTGACAAAAGACTAGAAAGATTACTAATGAAATTATTAGCACCTAAAAAATTTAATGCTAAACAATGTGTATGGCCTTTAGATACTTGTGCTAACTTGTGACACATGAAATTATTGTAGCCAAAAATGTGAAACACAAATATATCCTCTAATGTTGTCATATATAATGCGCTTATTGATTGTTTCAGTAAGGGAGGCAAGTTAGATGAGGCTAGGAAGTTCTTCCAATTGAAGTTCTTCCACAAAACCATCAAGTTGCAAAATGGAGCATTTGAACATCAGGTTGTGGGTCATCATTATTGTTTGGGGTTGTCCTCCAACTAGTAGCAGTAGGAAAGATCTGTAATGATTGTTTCTATACATCATTGCTAGGTCGGGTGGATTTTAAAATTTCATCCTTAGATATTGAAAGTGTCCTCCAATATTAATATGAATGGCGCTATTTAGTAGGCATTCAATTTGAATTATATAAGGATATCTTACAAGGATATATGCATGCATTTTCTCTTAATATTGATGGGCATGGTCATTTGAAGATAATGCATGTTGTAGATTGTAGAGATTACTACCATGTATTTAGGGACCTGTGCTAGGATTCTAAGAGATGCTAGGAAGGGTTGTTGAAAACTAGTTTCAATAGTATAATTGATTTTGGTAAGGCCATCTAAGAGAATTACATAGGATTCATAAGTGATCATCTCTGGTTTCAAATTGGGTCCTTTAACTAGAGATCTACAATATGCAAGGGATGGGATTTAATTTTTTTAGTTTGGGTAAACACTCTTTCCGACCTATGGGGAGCTATGAATCCCATCTACCCATTATCACGGTCCTGCTTCAAAACAAAGAGCTATCAATCTAAGACAAAGAACATATTATTTCAGGGCTTGATGCACACTAGGGTTTGAACCTGGTTCAAGTTACATGGCAACAATCTATCTCAACCTCTATATCAGAGCCCGATGGACATCTTCAAGGATTGGAATTGATTTTGTGCAACTATATTTTATATTTGTATCTTGTTCGACTTATTTTATTATATTCTTTTAAGCATCTTTTTATTTGCCATTATTGTTCTTCTTTTAGTATTCATTGCTTGATAATGCAATTTTGGTTGACTGTACTATGCTATCGTGTGGGTTTGTATTGTCAAATTTATAGCTACTAAGAAATTTGATGTAATGTGTTGATTTTTGTAGATACATGACAAAGACATTACTAAACAAGAATACCCTTTTGATCCTCTCACAAATCAAATTCTAGTGAAGCCTGTAACATTTGTGGAGGGTGCTTCCTACAATGTTGTTATATTTGATGGGTTGACTATTGTTGGTGTTGCTACTACATAAGCTATATTTGATGGTTCATGGAAATAATTTTTTATTTCCTTTTACTTTGTGGAATGACTTAATCATATTCACATTTTATTATCTACTATGTTTATTTTATATGTTCTTTGAAAATACTTATTGGTTATTTAGAAATGGAAATGAGCTCTACTTAGCTAAAGGAAGAAAAAATGGTCTTTGCACTAGGTTCCTATGCGTTCATCATAGGAGACATATTAGAATGAGACCGACATTACTCTAATAAAATTATACTTTTGATGCCAAGACTAAAAGAACATTACATATAGCAAATGGAGGATGCGAGAATGTTTATTGCTCTATCATTCATGAAGTCAAAGTTGAAGAAAAAGCTTGAAAAAAAAACATTACATAGTTTCTGCTAATAATGCACATGTTATGGAGAGTTTCATGTAACTAAGAAAGATGTATGTTTATTGGTGCTTGTATCACATGGAAAAAATAATTTTCTATATAATTCATGATCATTTATTTCTTCATTATTTTTTTACAACTCAATTTTGGGAGTCAGTATGTACTAGGATCCAAGTGACAGATATTGCATGTTATACCTTTAATCTATATTTTTTTCTAAGGCCTAATCTATGCCCAACATTTATTACAAAGTTATGTGTTCCTTAACTTTTTTATGAGCCAATAAAAATATAAGGGATAAAAGTGACCTGTCTTCCTTGGAAAAGGGTCCTTTTTGGGTACAAATGGATAATTAGAGAGGAAGTCATGCATGGAATGTGACCTGTCAATATTCTTATACTTTTGGAGTTATTGATGGATAAAATTATGTGTGCGCCTATTTAGGAACATCCTATGATAAACTTGTATGAAGGGTCCTTTCATAATCGATGAATCAATAATAAATAATTCATAATAGAAGTGGTAGAGAAAATATTAATATCTCTTGAGCTTGACAAAAGTGGTGAACAATATCAACACATATGAACTTTGTGGTGAAATATCATCACAACTGTAGAGGAATATACAAAGAGTGTACAATCAGAACCTTGACAAACACAACCCTTGATGCTTGCAGCGTTGTCTAGAGGATGAACAAATTATGTTTCTTTTTCCAAATCGGTAAAATTAGTATATTATAGTTTAATGTATACATCTTCCTATTATTATATATGGTTTTATACTTTATTGAAAAATTCGCCAAGACTTTACAAGGTTTTATAATTAAGTGAAATATTCACCAATATTTTACAAGATTTTATAACTCAGTGAAAGATTCGCCAAGATTATATAACTGATTAAAAGATTTGCTAAAAAATTATATATACATATTCTATTATTGATAAATAACCTTCAATTTTTCCTATGTGTCATGGGGATTCACCCAATTATTATACATATAAATTTAGGGGGCTTCTTAAAATCACCCCTGATTGACTGGTCTCAATAAGGTGTTCCTGGTAAAACAATTATAACTTCTTCCTAGAGTATCCAAATTGAGTGAGACTGACTGCATTGGATAGTGTACAGTATGTAGTATTTCAGGTATGATTTTAAGAATTTTATATCAATTATTTTGTGCGGGGCATGATATACAAGTGAGACCTCCTGGAAAGGCCAAAAATCAGCAAGTTGTGGGGAAGTTACCGTAAATTCCACTTGGCACATCCAATTTTGATCAGACTTGTGGAATTGCAGAGAATAAATATCAAAGAACTATAAAAGAGAAATTTTCATACCCAGAAAGGCCAAAACTTTGGAGATAAAGCAGAAGAAATATTGTCTAGCAGAACCACCTCAAAATTAAGGTTCAAAAGTGATACTTGGCCAACATGCCACCCAAAAAGAGAACTTCTAAACCAAATAAGCCTCTAGAAAATCCTACATGGACTCTTGATGAAGGTGAAGAAATGTGTAGGGACATAAATGATTTACAAAAGAAGACAATAAAAAAATATGAACTACAAGAGATGATGGAGGGTTTAAAAGGGGAGATCATGGAAGGATTGAAAAATTTCTTAATAGAGAGGACTCCTGAAAGTGAAAATATATCCCATGAAATTCATGATGAGGACATAAGGAAGGTGAATCAAGAATGGAGAAACTCTAACTTTGGGTTGAAGACAAACCACGTTCCTAAGATTTATATGAGGAAGTTTGATGGAAAGGACCCAATCACATGGATACTTCAGATGGAGCAATTCTTTGATCTACACAATGTGCCACATACACAAAAGGTACGAATTGCTTCTTTATATTTAGAACCCAATAAATTTGTATGGTATCGATGGATTTGTTCTCGCAAATCACTTGTCACTTGGACAATTTTCATAGAATAAATGATAGCACACTATGAGGATACAAGAAGCAATACCTTCTTTAGCCAATTGATAAATCTCAAGCAAAAGGGTTCAATTACAGAGCACATTGAGAACTTCCAAAGATTGAATATAAAGATAACAAATATTCCAGATGAGCACTTGATTGATGTATTCATATGAACTTTAAAGGATAACATTCAACATGAGGTTCGCCTTTGGGAACCCAAATCATTGGAGAATGCATTTAGGGTGGCAAGAAATGTTGAAAGTAAAAATATGGCTATGGCTACTAGAAGGACCAATCCTAATAGCTATAGAGAGAATAATACTCCTTCTAAAATACCTTAACCTACAAGGTTGACACCTCAACAATTGGAGGAAAGAAAAGAAAAAGGTTTATGCTTTAATTGTGACAGCAAGTATAGTAAGGAACATAAGTGTGGTGAGAAGAAATTATTCTACATAGATTGTGAAGAGGAAGAAGAATAAGAACCATCTCAAGATGAAAACGTAGAAGCAATTTCATCTGAAGAGTTGACTCCCGTGATATCGTGTAATGCATTGGCTGGAATTATCACTCCTCAAACCCTCAAGATCGAAGGATATATCAAAAAGAAAAAGGTAATAGTCCTAATTGATTCTGGCAGTACTAATAATTTCATTCACTATAAATTAGCCAAAGCTCTCAATTTCTTTGTATATCCAACGCCAGAGTTTCAAGTAATGATTGCAGATGGAGGAACTATCAATTGCTTAGGAAAATGCAAAAGATCAATCTTACTATGGGGGAATATGTAATGAATAGTCCAATGATTGCTGTACCCATGGGTGGTGTTGATGTTGTACTAGGAATCCAATGGTTGCAATCATTAGGAACAATGGCTTTTAATTTTCAAGAACTTTTCATGAAATTTTCATTGGAAGGAAAAGAAATTGAGTTAAGAGGTATCACAGGGAAACCCGATAAGGTGATAAGCTCTAATTCCATGAAAAAATTATTGAAAAAGGGGCATCAAGGTGTTATTGCACAACTATGCTCACTAGATGTTCAAACATATAATCCATCTATTCCTCTAGATCTCCAAGGGATCATTGATAAGCATTCCAAATTATTTGAAGATATTCCCAAAGGTCTTCCACCCACTCGAAATCATGATCATGATATTCACCTAATTCCTAGGAGTGTTATTCCTAACATCAGGCCATACAGATACCCTTATGCCCAGAAGAGTGAAATTGAGCGCATGGTTGAAGAAATGTTAGAGGTTGGCATTATTAGACCTAGACAAAGTTCTTACTCCGCACCGGTGGTAATGGTATTCAAGAAATATGGCTCATGGCGTATGTGTCCAGATTATAGAGAGCTCAACAAGATCACTGTTAAAGATAAGTTTCCAATTGCCGTCATTGATGAATTGTTAGATGAACTACATGGAGCAATATATTTCACAAATTTGGATCTCCGTTCAGGGTATCACCATATTAGAATGAAGGAAGAATATATCCCCAAAACAACATTCCGAACTCATGAAGGCCATTATGATTTTTTGGTCATGCCTTTTGGCCTTACAAATTCACCTTCCACATTCCAAGGGTTGATGAATTCCATTTTCAAGTCCTTCCTTCGAAAATTTGTGTTAGTATTTTTTGATGATATACTAATATATAGCAACTCTTGGGAGGATCATGTCTGACATGTTGACAAGGTGCTACAACTACTAAAAAAGAAACAACTATATTCCAAACCATCCAAATGTTTATTTGGAGTGAAGGAGGTAGAGTATTTGGGTCATATTGTATCTCATGAAGGTGTCAAGGTAGACCCTAACAAGATTAAGGCCATGATGGAGTGGCCGATTCCAAAAACATTGAAGAATCTTAGAGGATTTTTGGGTTTGATAGGTTACTACCGCAAGTTTGTTTGGCACTATGGAAGAATAGAAACACGTTTAACGACACTAACTAAGAAGGATGAATTTTCATGGACTCCATAGGCAACTAAAGATTTTGAACAACTTAAAGAGGTGATGTGAAAAGCTTCTGTCTTGACCACTCCCGACTTCACAAAAACCTTTAATGTGGAATGTGATGCCTTGGGAAATGGAATTGGTGCTATCCTAATGCAAGAAGGAAGGCCCCTGGCTTTTGAAAGTCGAACACTCAAAGGAAAGGACTTACACAAACCCATTTATGTGAAGGAAATGATGGAAATACTACATGCATTGAAGAAATGGCATCCTTACCTAATAGGTAGGCACTTCAGGTTCAAAAAAGATCATGATAGTCTTAAATACTTCTTGGAACAAAGACTATCCTCAGAAGAACAACAAAAATGGGTAACCAAGATATTGGGTTATGATTTTGAAATTGTCTATAAAAAAGGGAAGAAAAATGTTGTGGCAGATGCACTCTCAAGAAATGATGAAAATGTTGAGGCCTTTCTCTATGCTATCTTGATCATCTAACCTAATTGGATAATAGAAACAAGGGATGAATGGAAGAATGACAAAAAATTGTGGACTCTCATTCAAAGGTTGCAGCATGATTCCAGTGCATTAGATACATTTACATGGAAAAATGATTCACTATGGTACAAAGATCACTTATATTTATGTAATAACTCCCAACTCAAACAAAAGGTACTATTGGAATTGCACACCTCTCTAATAGGGGGGCACTCGGGAATTTTGAAAACCTACCATAGGGTCAAGAAGGAATTTTTTTGGGATGGCCTTAAAACTGATGTTCAAAGGTTTGTGGCAGAATGTTTGGTTTGCCACAAAATAAGGTGGAGACAATTAAGGCCCCAGGTCTTTTACAACCATTAGTCATCCCAAGTCATTGCTGGGAGGAGGTTTCCATGGATTTCATCATAGGGTTACCGAAGTCTAAAGGAAAGATTGCCATCATGGTGATTGTGGATATACTGACCAAGTACGCACACTTTGTGCACTCTCTCATCCCTTCAAAGCCAGTACAATTTCCACTGCATTCATGAAGACAATTCAAAAGCTACATGGAAGCCCAAAGATTATTGTAAGTGACAAAGAACCCATCTTCACTAGACATTTTTGGACATAATTATTTTCTTGTTTGGTACTCAATTGGCTCATAGCTCATCCTATAATCCTCAATCTGATGGAAAAATCGATATAGTGAACAAATGTCTGGAAGGCTACCTTCATTGCTTTGTCTCTGATAAACAAACACAATGGTTCAAATGGTTACCCTTGGTAGAATGGTGGTATAACACTTCCTTTCATACTGCAACAAAAATGACACCATTTATGACACTCTATGGATACCACCCTCCTTCCATCACTTCATCTCTAAAATAAAAATCTAAGGTTCAAGCAGTGGAAGATCACACTGAGCATCAACAACAAGTTCTCCAAATATTAAAGGACAACCTAACCATGGCATTGAATCTCATGAAACAACAAGTAGATCAACATCGTAGTGAAAGAAGTTTTGAAGTAGGATATTGGGAGTTTTTAAGACTACAACCATACAAATAGATGTCCCTCAAGCAAGCCAAAAAGGATAATAAATTATTACCAAAGTATTATGGCCCTTATAAGGTGTTGCAAAACATTGGTACTATGGCATACAAATTGGAGTTGCCTGCATCTTCACGAGTACACCCAGTTTTCCATGTTTCATGCTTAAATAAGGTTACAGGTGACAAGATACCAGTTCAAACTATATTGCCAGAACTTGATGAGGAAGGAAAAATCATATTGGAGCCTGAAGCCATCACTGACACAAGAATTCGCAAGCTGAGGAATAGATCGATTTCAGAGTATCTCATTAAATGGAGGAAACTATCGGCTGAAGATTCCACTTGGGAAGATGAGTCTTTTATACAGAAGCATCCAGAGTTAATCAAGCGTTGCGGAAAACACTTGTCTCAAGGGAAGGGGCATGTTAATCCCTAAATAATGGATCATTACCCCTTAATTGGGGCATATTGCATTAGTAATGTTATTTTATTTATGTCGGCTTTAGTCCATTAGTTGTAATTATACCTCCTAGGATCCTATATATACCAAGGAGCCATTTTCATTTGGAATCATCTTGTAATTGTACATTTATGTGGGCATACAGAGTTTTCTCCCTCGAAGAGGCTTATTATCTTAATTTCTCTCTTTTTCAAGACGTTGAGTACTTATTTTGAGGTTTTTCTATGCTATATTGATATTTGGTTCTTAACAAGAGGTGTAATGGACAATGAAAGACTGGCCTGAAGAATGGAGGGTACCAATAGTTTCCAAGAAGGGATCAAAAGGTAAGGAACAAGAAGAAGTTGGCCCTTCACATAAGTCAAACAATCTAGCAATGAATACAAGAAAGGTCGTAGATTTAGAACAAAATAGAACAGGACATGACACTTTCCCTAAGCTCTACTCATTGAGTTTACTATCAAACGAAAGATAGGAGACATACCATTTAAATATCACTTCTTCTTGTCGTCGTCGTTCTAGCTCCACTCCAGTGCTCCCGTGATATTAGATCTGCAAGAGAACACAAGCCAACCAAAGTGAAAGCAATATAGCATACTCAAAGAGAACCTATGTATGTGATCAAGGAATCATACAATAAAACGAAATGAGTTTTATGGTAAAGAAACATATCATTGTCATGGATGATTTTAGGGGCTAAATTTCTCTCATGGGCTAATTTTCCATGGTTTTTCCAAAAACGAGATTCATTATTTTAAAAATGATTCGCCCAAATTCTATAGGATAAAATTATTTTATCTTAAAAATCACCAAAATTTTATAAAAACTATATAAAATCCTTCTAAATTTGAATATTTTTACAAAAATATCCCCAAACATTTATAGTTGGCATATGAAGGAATAGTAAGACTTGCCAAGGTTTCTACATTTTAAAACAAAATTCCATCTTTAAAATCATCCATGATCATTGTATTACAAATAATGAAAGTGGAGATTACAACCAAAGCCTTGATGTTGCAAGGCCCCCTTCCGATGACCCTTTTTTCCAACACACACACTTGCTCCAAACTTGAATGAAGAAGATCCACAATGACTTGATGAATTGAAATGAATCTCTCAAGAATGACCCAATGCAGAATTCTCCATACAATATTAGCCAATTCAACCTTCATTAACCTCATCCTTTTCCATGAGAAATCCCTCTTTATATATGGGAAAGAGAGATGGTTGAAGATATTAGGATGATCCCACCAAATTAGAGAAGCGAGTAGGATCCCAACCATATAGATGCCACCTCACCTTCTAGAAAATTCCCTTCTAGAACTTTCGTGAAGGTCGACCTTTTCTTAGCCTTTTGGCATCGTCGCACCCCAGTTGTAGASCAACATACAGAGAAATCRCAAACCAATTTTAGGGCAAAGTGCGATGACCAGGCATCGTCGCACCCTGCTTATTATGCAACCTGCGACGAACTTCCTTAATAGGGTTTTTTGGAAAAAGAAACYAGTCACTTTCCTCATGGAGAAAGACTCTTTTTGGGAACATGAACACATGTTGTTGGTGGATCACTAAGATAACCAAAATAATGTGTAAYAGAAAAACTTCAAGCGTAGTCTTTGTTCCTTCTCATGCTTGTAAATGAATGAGAAGGTAACCGAGTATACTTTTGTCGTCTTTTCGTACTCATCATGGTAACACAAAAAATGAAACCCATGGAGTATCCTTTAAGCTATTTTCACGCTCTGTAAAAACGAAAAATATTGTCGAGCGACCTTGTTCTTTTCATGCTCGTAAAAGTATTTGAAGAAAAAATTTGATGGGCAGTAGATTATCACTTTTTTGGTCTCATCGGATTAACTTATGAAAAAGGAACTTGTGGAGTCCTCTTCAAGTGTTTTTTAGACTCCCTAAACATGAAAAACCCTCAAGTTTTCTCTCTTTGGACTTGTTAAACAAACATCAAAAGACTCCTTCTTAGGGTTTATTAAACATACTTCGAGGAACTTGTCCGAAGAATGAGCTTACATCAACAAGCATATGTTATCCTCCTCAAGCTTGCGTAAAAATAAAGAGGCACTCACCAGAAATGGTGGGGGAAAATTTGGGAAAGAAATGTGTCTCTGTAAGCATGTTAGTGGCAACAATAGTCGCTCTTGAACATGACACCCCCCTTCATCATTTGAATCCAGGTTGGGAAATCCATTCATATCTCATTTGACTATCCACATGTCCATATGTTGGGTCCTCCTTGAGTTAATGCTGCCAAGTCCATTTTTGTGTCGTTCATATATTAAAGAGAAGTCTGGCCTTAATAAGCCTCCTATTGAGTCGACCATCTGCAGTTATAAATTTTCTATTATGTCGGCGTTCCCTGTGTCAGTTTCAAATCATTTCATGCTCTAATCTATCTCAAATATGTTACTCATTTCGTGTCATTGATGGGGGATACATCAAGGCCCACCTGTGATGAGTCTTTTCCTTTCAACTTTAGCTCATTATCCATGAACACAACTTAGAAATCATTCAGTTCCTTAGAGCCTGCATGCCTCAATGGCAGGTTTCTCTGCTTCCGACAGTGGGTTCACATCATTGGCCCGTGATTGGAAGATTCTCTTGAGTGTTAAACTTCAAATCCTTTATTCACACTCATTGGATTGCAGTAGGGTACCTTGGGAGTCATTGACATGAATGGTGATTTCCCTCGCACTTGTTAACAGTTCTCATCATTGATTGGTAATCAAGTGGTTTCTACCATGTTCGACTTCAACAACTATAATCGCATGGATAGAATCATACATAGGGATGATGGAAATGAAGACCCTAGATCATACCATTTTGGTCCAGGCTACGACAGAGTATTCATGATTTTTATTGACACATAGATCCACTTTGTATGTCTCGTGGCTATGTCTGAATTTGAAGTATTTAATGCATAGATCCATAGTGTATTCTGGGTGGATATGACAATTTGCGATGAAATGGATCCACAGTGTATGTTTAGTGGCCATGACTCATTTTACACTTTGTAATCTGAGTATGGAAATGTCTACCTCAGAAAATGGTATATTATTATGCTGATGCTTGACTATTTGTAAGTTCCTGACTGATGTGCTCCTTGTTTCCAACACACACATATTTTATAAAGTATTTCGGCTGTCATGAGTTCTAGCCTCATACTTTGGGGGGAATTCCATTACACATTATTTTGGTCATCTTAGTGATCCACTGGTAAAATGTGTTCATGTTTCCAAAAATATCCTTTCTCCACGAGGAAAGTGACCAGCTTCCTTTTCCAAAAAACCCTATTAAGGAAGGTTGTCACAGGCTGCATCATAAGCAGGGTGCGATGATGCTTGGTCATCACACTCTGCCCTATAACTATTTTGTGATGTCTCCATAGGCTTATCTACAACTGGGGTGTAGCGATGCCAAAAGGATAAGAAAAGGTCGACCTTCACGAAAGTTCTAGAAGAGAATCTTCTAGAAGGTGAGGTGGCATCTATATGGTTGGGATCCTACTTTCTTCTTTTATTTGGTGGGATCATCCTAATCTCTTCAACCATCTCTCTTTCCCCTATATAAAGAGGGATTTCTCATGGAAAAGGCTAAGGTTAATGAAGGATGAATTGGATAAGATTGTATGGAGAATTCTGCATTAGGTCATTCTTGAGAGCTTCATTTCAGTTCATCAAGTCATTTTGGATCTTCTTCATTCAAGTTTGGAGCAAGTGTGTGTGTTGGAGAAAAGGATCATCGGAAGGGGACCTTGCAACATCAAGGCTTTGGTTGTAATCTCCACTTTCATTATTTGTAATACAGTGATATGTTTATTTCCCATAAAACTCATCTCATTTTATTGTATGATTTTTTGATCACATACATAGGTTCTCTTTGAGTATGTTATATTGCTTTCACTTTGGTTGAATTGTGTTCTCTTGAAGATATAATATCATAGGAGCACTGGAGTGGATCTAGGATGAAGAATACAAGAAGAAGATATATTTAAATGGTATGTCTCCTATCTTTCATTTGATAGTAAACTCAATGATTAGAGCTTAGGGAAAGCGTCATGTCCTGTTCTATTTTTTTCTAGATATAGGTGGATCTAGGGAGATCTGTTTATGTTCTCATTTACCGATAAGTCCCATAAAAAAATTGGTGACCATACTAGGGATAGATATCGAGGATATCTATTTCTTGAATCGGTTGTCTCGCCAAGGGGCTCGATTCACACTGACATGTAGTAGAGGAGGTGGCAAACCTATGAACCACTATATTAGTGCACATTGCATGCCAGGAACTGAGAGACATAGCGGCAAGGTCACTATCTGAGACGTCCATGACTTACCTCTATAGACTATCCTGTACAACATCACACATATGGCGGGGAGCATAGCTCCCCATATGGCCCTTCAGAGAGACTTCCAGTATGCACTAGAATGCATGGAGCCCCTAGTTTTCAACTGGAGTGATGGGGTTCTCAAAAACATGAAGAAACAGTTGGCCAAGTGTAGGAGAGGTGACTTGAAACAATTAGGATACAGATCGATTTTGGTGTCCTTCCTGGAGAGGTTCCACACTTGCGCCTACAGGTAGAGTGGGGCATAGTGACCCCACATGATCCAAGAATAAAGAGGTGGTGTGACCTCATGGATCAGCATGTGACTGAGCCTATCGTCAATTATAATGACGTTTTCTTTGATTGGTTGAGGCCCTAGATGCTCATTGTAGATGACTACACATATGTTGGTTTGGAATTCCTAGGTGATCCAGACTTGGTTCTTCCTGAAGGTTCTCATTGGGGGAACATAGGTAAGAAGTACATTTTGTTTTTATAATGTTTTTGTAATTTTTAAATATGAAATATTTTTCATGTCTTTTATCCTATGACTAATCAAAAATCTCTTTGATGTTGCAGATGTGGGGCCTCATCGACCTCCAGGTTTATCTCCCATTCAGAGGCGAGGGGAGAGAGTCGAGGTAGCAGGATTAGTCGCTGCTGACTATGAGGCTATAGAGAAAAACTTGGAGGGGTTGACAGTGGACATCCCAGATGCCTCCATTGATGAGATCATGAGGCATTATGAGCACCATACAATGGGCATATCTGCATCCATCGGTCGACTGCTCTGTAGAGTAGCACGGGCAGTCGCGTTTCATCGAGAGAAACATCCTTGATTCTATATTTGTATATGAAGCCATGTGCTTCACATTTTTGACATTTTGGTCTTCGGAGAAAGACACTTTTTGTAAAAAAAATTATTGTCATATGTATATATGAGGCTTCTACCGACTTACTTGTTGTATATACAAAGTGTGATTGGATTTTATAAATTTATCAATGTTTGTCTAACACATAATTAGCCAATGCATCTATTAATGTATTTAGACATCTAGGAATGTGTTGATATTCAATGTAATCAAAATGACGTTCCTAAAGGCAAATTTGTAAATATACCATTAATAACGTAGGACTTCGAATGGAGTAGATGTTACTCAACTGTAAGACTACTAACTGCGAATCGAGGCGTACAACAATATGATGGATTCCAAGAGACACAACGTCGGTCAATAATTCAATGAATGCATTGTATTCCAGGATATTTTTAGTTTCCCGACGAAGGAAAACACCATGAAGACTAATCAACTCATCTGTAGGTGCATAGATTTCCCAAGCAACATATGCTAAGTTTTGAGTACTGCGACTAGTGCTATAAGCCAATGTAGGGTAGCAAAGACACCGACATATGGAAACCAAGCACAACGCAAGTTAAGAAGCTGAAGGTCAAAGCCAAACAACGAAAAAGAATGCAAGAGTATGATACACTAAAAGTACAAGCACTCATGCAAAAATGACTTAAGCATAGTACTTCTTGTAACATCCCGGTTCTAACCCTTATAAACTATAATGTATTATGTAAATATGACTTAGGCTGGTGAGCTGGTAAAGTTGAAAAGGGGCCAGAGTGCCTAGGAAATGTAACACTTCCTATACATTAATAAAATACATCATTGGTTGCAAGACCGACAAGGACAAAAGAGATAGGCGGCTATGATTCCATGAGAGAGGGGGTTTGAGAGGATAAGTCTTGTTATTATTATTTTAATTACCCATAATTGATTTTAGGGAGAAGAGGGGGTTACATGAGATTCTTGGGAGGGAGGCCATGTGTCTCTTTTCTTCATGTAATTATTTAAACATCCCTTGGGGGATGTTTTGGGGTCATTCTTCCCTTGGTTCGTCCTCTTCTCATTGGTTCACTTGTTCTTCTTCCTCTTCACTCACTATTGCAATTTCGTGTGCTCTTAGGATGAGCATGGAAACAAATGGCAGGAAGAGGAGAGCTATCATTGAATGGATATAATGATTTACTGATCATTCCAGGAGGGAATGGATGCCTATGTGCATGAACTTGATGGAAGTTCAGATGGAACTGCCCACAATTGAGAGTCCTTGGAATTTCCAGTATGGAGATTTCCTGACCAGTAGCACTAGAGTCGTAGAGAGAAATGGAACAACCTCAGGGACTGCATGGAAGAGAAAGGTGTTCATTTCTTGGGGTGGTGCAGGCTGAGGGGGAAAGAGAGATGGAAATTAGGATTGTTGTGAGGTTGGAAAACCTGGGAGATACTTAGACAACTACTGTGTATTTATACTTGGCCTAGGACCTGTCTTTGTGGATTCGTAGCCTTGGCTCTGGGGTGACCTGCTGTTGAGAGTAAATGAACAACAATGTCTATGGTTGGGAGGAACATCCTTGGTCTGCAGCCAGTTGGTGAACATTTACTTGCAAAGATAAGTGCTCTCTGTGTTTTCTGTTTAATGTATTCTGTTGTGTATTTAATTATCTCCGAGATATGTATTCTAATGTGCCTGTCTGTTGGTTATTTTTATTGCATGGCACATTGTTTATCTCTTTTATGTCGTGGCATGGATCTTGTCTTATGCATGTGGTGTGCATGCTCCTAACATTGTTGAGAAACCCTTTGGATTCAAATTAGAGATAAGAGAACTGAGTCTTGGGACTGTAGCATTCCTAGCCTGTGGGTGGTTGGGTGTGTTGCAGCCTGTTTAAGTGGTGTAGCCCGGCCTCTGGGTGGTCGTGTACGTTACAGATTGGTATCAGAGCTTCTGGTTGAAACACCGGGCCGGTATGGGCTGGGTCTGTTGGTCAGAGTCTCTTGGTTGAGATCAAATTCTGATCGTGAAGTTGAAAATCTTAGGAGGAATGACATTGCAGAATCTACATAGAGTTAGAACATCATAGATCCTTTGTAAGGGTTTGAAGGATCATGACCATCCTCTTCGAATTCGGGAGCGATCGCCACTGTGGGATCAAGAGAGATCCGAGATCGTTGAATTGGAGGGAAGGTGAACAAGGGTCGTTTGATGAAATCGAAGAAAAGGTTAAGTCACAACGATCAGATTACTTGGACAGAGATCGACAGCCAGGAGGCATTGCGTGGAACCAAGTTACATGGGAGTTAATTCCCCAAGGTGGTCTCACAATCCAAACCATGGTTTCACTGAGGGGTTACGTGTTAGTAAGTTTTGAGCATATGGAGTATTGGGGTGTCGATTAGAATATGACACGTGTCACCCGCCTGATTGGGCCACGTGTCCACTTCTAGTATTTCTCCATGTGGAGACAGATCGTGCAGTTCATAGACTGTGCACTCTAGAGGGGAAATATGTGACAGGTTGCGTTGGGTTGAAAACTCCCGAAGGACTGAAGGCCAAAGTAGATATTGATCGTTGATCCTAAAAGACACACGTAGTAGATATTGTAGCGGTATGGAGGATCAACGCTCTGGGAGAAAGTGAAGGCGTAGAGTTTGAAACTCTCGAAGCCCAAAGAGTCGAAGTGATTCACAGTTGTTGATTTGTGGGAGGACACACGTCGAGAGATCGTCGAATTTGGATGAAATCATTCTAGGAGAAAGTGAAGGAGTAGAGTTTTTAACTCTCGAAGCCCGAAGAGCCGAAGTGATTCACAACCATTGATCTGCAGGAGGACAGGCATCGACATATCGTGAAATCTGAGTAAAAGCGTTATGGGGGGAAGTAAGTGGGGAAAGTTGAGACCTCCAAAAGATAGATTTCCGAAGTGGATATCGATCATTGATTGTGAAAGAGGACGAGGGCCATTAATCTGGTCCAGTTTGAAGGTTCCAAGGTTGCGAAGCGTCGAAGACCGAAGTCAACGTTAACCATTGATCTACTTCGGGAGCTTTCCAAACCAATTATCAAGTAAAGTGGAAGGATAGTGTAAGTGGAGGTGTTAACCGAAAACAAGTGTTCACCACTGCTTTATGACTCATTCGGTGGGTAATCACTTCGGAGGAATTACTACTCCAGAATTCAGGAGCCACGAATAGCTGAAGTTCCGAAGTAAATGAGAACCGTCCAGCTCGTCGTGACATTAAGACATGACCGTTGATTTTGATAAGTGATCAAGCACTTCTTAGCTTAGTGCCTAGTCACCACCTAAGGTTGTATGGAATAAAGAAACAAAGGGAAAAGAAGAGGAAATTCTCAAATCAATAAGCTCGTTGTTTTGCGCATATGGTCATATGTAAATGGTTTGAAGGAAGTGCCTCATAAATATTTAATTCAACAGAGAGTTGACACTAGAATAATACAGAGAATTGATAAAGGATAAAAATGTGATTTGTTTGTGAACTGAGAACACAACAAAAGCATGAGTACTATATAATGAGTCGATCCATGTCTGTGATCAACCCATGAAGACAAAATAACTGACACATAGTCATGATTAAAAGAGATTTAATTCATGAGCATTACGACTAAAGGATAAAAAGGAAAAATGATATTAATTAAAGAATAATATTATCATTTAAATGAAAAGGTACTTGTAAATTTAATTGACAATTTTTGTATGATATGTATAGTTCTAACAAGATGGTTTCTTGCAGATTTATCAGGATTAGAGGTATAACCAGATCAATTCAAGAATAGGATCAAATGTTAGGGTCATGGAGGCATGACTTTGCTTACAAAAGTTGGATGAGGTACTACAAAAGAAAGAATCCTCACATGGGACATGAAGCTAGCAGGTGAATAATGTCATTAATGGGGATAGAAAGGAAAAGTAAGGCTCCATAGCCTTGAAGGTAGAGACGTGTAGACAATTGCAGGCTTGATGTGGAAGTAAACAAAGAGATTAAGAGGTGGCCTGTGAATAACTCTATGTGTCAAGCATAGGAGTTCCAGGGAAGGATTTGTTAGATATTACTTATCTACTATCTAAAAGATTAAATCAAAGTTCATGGTGGAAGCAAGATGCCAATGCGGAGGAATTGGAATGCTCTCTCACTTCAAAATTGGCACTGAATGAAAATGGATTTCCATTGGGGAATGGTACTAAGTGGGAAAGAATGGCCAGGTGGAATATGGTTGGAAAAGTGTTCAGACCCAGGGAACCATAGTGCATATGAGAAGAACAGGAGCACACAAGGCATCAAGGATATAAAGGAATTCAAGGACAACCAACTACACCAGAAATAGATAAATAAATAAGTGAATTGAAAAAGATATGCACTAGAGTGCATGAAGAATACAATGAAGTTAAATTGTATATCGATTAGTAGGCATGCTGACAGTAAATGCTTGGTGCATATGGATGTGTAGTTTTGCATATGTACATGCTTGGATATGCATATAACATGATGGTGAACTTAGAATAGTTTGTTATTATGAAATAATGTTTGAGTATTTAGGAAAAATGATACAACAGGGTTAAATATGTGGATGATGTTGTTGCTTATAATCTCCATCGAGGTAAATACCCACGAGGATGATAGGAATGGTGATCAGAATGATGAAGGGGGGAGTCTGCGAGCTTCTACAAATATCAATTGGTCAAACAACAACAAGTAGGTTGGTAACAACCAGGCAGGTATGCATTTATTTTCTGTTGATGCATACATGTTGAAGGGGATCGAGGTAAGGATTCCCTCAGTTAATTTTCATTATTTAAATTGATATGTAATGGCCAAAAGCCTAGAGTGTGTAAGTGTTGTTGATGCTATAATGCACTTAGATAAAATGTCAATTACATATTATGTTATGATTGGTTATGGGATCATAACCAAGTTAATTCAGGAGACATACTCCTTATATAAAAATGAATACACATAGAGATAGTCATGTGTGAGACCATAATATGGATGGATATGGAAGGGATATAGTGCTATGTGAGTGCTCAATGGTAACTACTATATATCTGATGTTTGGATTGCAACCTCTTTGCCAACACTGAAGAGAACTTAAGGATTATATTATTGGTGTTGTGTTTGGGTGGAAAAGGAAGGTAACTAAATAGTTAGGAAAGCAGTAGGAAGTGTGTGGATGATGTGTTGAATCATTGGCCATACCTTCCAACTCATCATGGTGGAATACATGACATAGTTATGTGGTATTATGTAGTCAATGCATGGATGCATTGTGTAGATGTGACCAAGGGTATTGACACATTGATTGTTGTCTTATTAACTGTGGCATTATGAAAACTCTATTTGACTAATAATACATGTGTATGTAATGATGAGTTCATTCCAATTGATAGTTGGATTAATAGAAGTAATTGAATTGTAGTTGTAAACAATTCTGAGAGAACTTTGTGATTTGTTTTGAATCATTGCCATGAGAATATATGTCTTGTACATGAGATAGTGACAATTTGTTTGGTTGAGGAATGTTGAAATTGCAGGAGGAAAGGGGTCTTGGATATGGCAGTGTTGTAAGCCCATAAAGAAGACAATGCCTATTGCTGCAAGAATCAAATTGTTATGAGCATAATCTCATGTCTAGAAGTTTTATTTTTCCTATAGAAAACAATTTTGGGAATTATGATTTGATAATTACTGACGAATTGTTTTGGCTAAATGTAAATTGAAGAAATTGTAGGTAGAATGGTATTGGATATGGCAGGGATGTAAGCCCATAAGGAAGACTGATATCTACAGCTGTAGAGCCAACCATTATGAGCAGAAAGATCATGCTTGGAAAATTTTATTTTCCTATATAAAACAGATTTGACATTTATGTTTGAAATGGTTATAATGATATCTCATGATGACTGTATGTGTATAATACAAATGATATGTTGGATATACAAGTTGGAAAGCATGGAAAAGGCTATTGTTGTGACATGAGAACCCTATGTCCCTAGAAATATTCTTGTGCAAGAGAACCTTGGTCAGGCAAGATGGATCACCTAAGGGATTGCATAGCAGAAAAGGGGATTCTTGAGCCTGGGCCTGGAAGGTGAGTGACCAAAAGGAAGAGGAGACTTTGATAGCTCTTGATTGGGGTCATGCACACAATGGGTATGTTAGGGAAGATAGTGAGACAAGTTAACAAGACAACCATATGGATACAGATCCATGAACCGCACAGATAAGTATTGTATTGGATTATGAAAATTTACTCTTACAATATGAGAAAGAATGAGAATTTTATGCACAAATTTTGAACAGACCTGATCGCTAATTTGAAATATTGTAGGAAAACGATGAATGTTGAAGATCTAGAAAAGTACTAGAGCATGAGAGAAAAGAAGGTGATGTTGGAGCAACTAAATGACAAAGGCATGGAAGGAAGAAAGTCCAATGGACTTGCTACAACTAGAATTCTGGAACCCACAACTCTGAAACTTCCTGGCCGAGTGCACTGAAGCTGGGGAGAAGTGAAACAACCTTAGGGACTGCATGGAAGAGAAAGGGGTTTGTTTCTTTGGGTTGTGCAGAGATAAGAGGGAAGGAGAGCTTGTTGGTTGGAACTATTGCCAGAAATATAAATTTTGAAGATCATCATACATGTTTTGGGCCAGAATGACTATGCATACATGTTTTAGGCAAGAGTGCCTATGTATATATGATTGGGATGGATTTCCTGTGTGAATTAAGGCCAGAGGGCCTAGAATTGTAATGTTAATAACATTGGAATGGTGTTGTGCACTGAGGACAGTGCCAAAATTAGGGGAGGGGGATGTAACATCCTGGTTCTAACCCTTATAAACTATAATGTATTACATAAATATGACTTAGGCTGGTGATCTGGTAAATTTTAAAAGGGGCCAGAGTGCCTAGGAAATGTAACACTTCCTATACATTAATAAAATACATCGTTGGCTGCAAGGCCGACAAGGAAAAAAGAGATAGGGGGATATGATTCCATATGAGAGGGGGCTTGAGGGGATAAGTCTTGTTATTATTATTTTATTCACCCATAATTGATTTTATGGAGAAGAGGGGGTTACATGAGATTCTTGGGAGGGAGGCCACATGGCTCTTGTCTTCATGTAATTATTTAAACATCCCTTGGGGGTTGTTGGGGTCATTCTTCCCTTGGTTCATCCTCTTTTCACTGGTTAACTTGTTCTTATTTCTCTTCACTCAATACAACAAGTTTGTGTTCTCTTGGGATGAGCATGGAAATGAATGGAAGGAAGAGGAGAGCCATCGTTGAATGGATGTAATGATTTACTGATCATTCCAGGAGGGAATGGATGCCTATGTGCATGAAATTGATGGCAGTTCGGATGGAACTGTCCATAGCTGAGAGTCCTTGGAATTTCTAGTAGGGATATTTCCTGACCAGTAGCATAGGAGCTCTAGAGAGAAATGGAAAATCCTCAGGGACTGCATGGCAGAGAAAGGTGTTCATTTCTTGGGGTTTTGCAGGCTTAAGGGGAAAGGGAGATGGAAATTAGGATTGTTGTGAGGTTGGGAAACCTGAGAGATACTTAGCCAACTACTGTGTATTTATACTTAGCCTAGGACCCATCCTTATGGATTCATAGCCCTGGCTCGAGGGTGACCTTCTGTTGAGAGTAAATGAAAAGCAATGTCTATGGTTGGGAGGAACGTCCTTGGTCTGCAGCCAGTTGGTGAACGTTTACTTGCAAAGATAATTTTTCTATTTGTTTTCTGTTTAATTTATTATGTTGTGTATTTAATTATCGTTGAGATATGTATTCTAATGTGCCTGTCTGCTAGCTATTTGTTGTGCATGGCATGTTGTTTATCTGTTTTATGTTGTGGCATGGATCTTGTATTATGCATGTGGTGTGCATGCTCCTAACATTGTTGAGAAACCCTTTGGCTTTGAATTAGATAATAGAGAACTGAGTCTAGGGACTGCAGCATGCTTAGAATACATGTGGTTGGGTGTGTTTCATCCTGTTTAAGTGGCGTAGCTTGGCCTTTGGGTGGTCGGGTATGTTACACTTGTTTAAGTAAAGCCCATTTCGGGGCTCACTCAAAGGGATTCCATCATAATTGACTAGCTCATAAGCTCCCTTCTCCAACACACATTTGACAATGTAAGGACCTCGCCACATGGCCTCAAATTTACCGACCCCTAGTAGATCACGATCTTGTTCGTAAAGGAGAACTAGATCACCTTAAAAAAAAACACGTGGCTTGACATGCTTGTCGTATTGGGATTTAACACTTTTCTTCTGAGTTTCAATAATGGATGCGACATCATGATGGGTTTCGTTTAATTGCATTAAATACAAAAGACACTCTTCTTCAGTGAAGGTATTGGGGAGAAGTCCAACGGCTAGTTTCAAAGATGGTATATCACATTCAATCGACAAGATAGCCTCGATACCATAAACTAGTTGGAAAGGTGTAAAGCCCGTGGCAGACTTGACAGATGTCCGATAGGCCCACAATGCGTAGAACAACATCGTGTGCCAGGTGGTCTTATGAATTCCTATCTTCCGTCAAAGCATAGTAGTGAGAACTTTGTTGATTGATTCAACTTGGCCATTGGCCCGTGGGTAATAGGGTGTTGAGTTTTCATGGCGAAGACCCAACTTTTCAGTAAGTTCAGACATCATGAAATTCCAAAAATGGCTACCGTGATCGGTAATGATAGCTTGAGGGATACCAAATCGAGTAATGATATGATTGAATATGAACAATGCTGCAGTTTTCCCAGTGTTATCAAATGTAGGCATCACCTTGGCCCATTTAGTGAAATAATCCATAGCTACAATGATGTATCCATGCCCCTCAGCTGAGTGAGGGTTACAGGTCATGAAATCAATGCCCCATTTGGCGAATGGACCAATGAAAATTACAGGATGTAAAGGAGCAGGATGAGATCTTATATTGTTATTATAAGTTTGGAAAGCATGGCATTTCTGAACAACAGTTATGCAATCCTTAAATAAAGAAGGCTAGACATAACCCTTTCGTAAGATCTTTTGGGCATTGGCATACCCAGACATATGACCGCCACATGATCCAGAGTGACAGTCAATCAAATCTTTCTTGACTTCGTCATAAGTGAGACATCGTCGAAAAATAGAATCAACACCACAACAGTAAAGAGTATCACCTAGAATGATGTATTGTCGAGTTTGATAGCATATGCGACGATGATCTATACTAGAGAGATCGGGCTGGAAAGTTTGAGTCTAGAGATATATAATGATATCTCTGTACCATATGTCATCAGAACTGATCAGAAAAAGGCATTCATCAGGTAAGGAATCCTCTGCCACATTTCCTGTCTCAGTGGAGGGAAGGTCACATATCAGTTTGGCGAAAACCAAATATTTCTTAGACTTAGCGTGTTCGAACTCTAAGTCAAACTCTTGGAGAATCACTATCCATTTGGAGTAATTTCCCCCTAGAAATTGTAGCGTAAGTATATGTTTCATAGGGTTGCAATAAAAAATAACGGTGGTTTTGTGTAATAGGATATAATGACGAAAACATTGGACAACTTGAACAACTGCCAAGGCTAGTTTCTCCACATGGAGGTATTTGGTCTCGATAGTCATGAGACTCCGACTCAAATAGTATATCACATGTTATTCATGTGAATCATCCTCTTGGACTAAGACCATGGCAATGGTAGAGTCTGAAGCAGCTAAGTAGATAAAATAATCCCGTCTATAGTCAGGGGGAAATAATAAGGCTGTACGGGTTAAGGCAAGTTTCAAAGCTTCAAAATATTTCTTTGCGGTATTGTCCCATACAAAATTGTAACCTTTCTTAACTAGCCGAGTGAATCCTTTCTTAAGTTCAACGTAATTTGGGATGAAACGACGTAAAAAGTTTTCCTTCCCTTCCAAACTTTGGAGCTGGCATAAAGTGGAAGGAGGAGGTAGGTTAAGGATAGCCTCAACCTTCATGGGGTCTGCATGAATCCCATATATTGACATAATAAAACCAAGTAGTCGACCGGGCTCCACACAAAAGACACATTTGTTTGATTTTAAGTGGATACGATAATAACAACAACGTACGAAAATGACCCTCAAATGTGTCAGGTGGTATTGGTGACGCATGGAATGCACCGGTAGATCATCAATATAAGGTTTCACGATGTGCTTAATATCATGGAAAGCATAAGATATAGCACGCTGAAAAGTCACGCCAACGTTCTTGATACCAAAGGGTAATTTCTAGTAAGAAAAGGTCCCCCAAGGGCAAATAAAAGCGGTCTTGTGTTGGTCCATGGGTAAGATGTTAATTTTATTATAACCAGAGAAACCATCCATCAAAGAGAATATTTCACTGCCAGCACAGTCGTCAACGATATCGTCAACGAAGGGGGTTGGGTAATTTTCCTTAGGACAAGCCTTATTTATGTTCCTATAATCTACACAGACGTGGATGATACCTTGTTTCTTATTCACCAGAACGAGATTGGATACCCAATCAGTCAAAGCCATGGGATAGATAAATCCGGCTTTAAGAATTTTTTCAACTTCAAGCTTGATAGCAGCAGCTTTACGTGGGTGAACTGGGTGAAGTCTTCGCCAAATGGGTTTAGCATCTGGGTATGTCTTAATCTCATGTACAACGATATCAAGAGCCCCTCGGCGAGACAAACTGGTCAATAAATAGATATCCTTGATATCTATCTCCAAGATGTGAGCCCCCACACATAATACTTGTGGTCTACATCCCACATATGAGCTAAGTGATCCAGTAATCTCAATTGGGCCCTCATGCCCTGGATCTTGAAGAATTTTAGCAGTCCACACTGCCGGAGGGAATTTACTGTTCCCAAGTCATTCCCAACAAAGTAATCTTAATCCTCATGTTCTCTCTCTCACCATTCCAACATCCTTACTGTAGAAAACCTGAAATGGAACATTAAAGAGGCATTAACATCCTTATCTTTCTCCTAGAAACTTTTTATTGGCAGAAGAATCTTAAGAACATTTTTACTTTGTGAACGTCGTAGGATAGCTGGCCCGTATGGTGCGGAGTCATCACACTGTAGCTTAAAGGTCACCTGCGATGACCCTGGGTTGTCGCAGGGCACGATATGGGGCACCTGCGATGACCTCCGGGTGAAAGTACCCTACAAAATGCAACCTAAAAATACATTTCTAACCAATGAAAAGAAAAAATAAGTCCATGAAAATTTGAAGGAGATGAAAATTACCTGTCCTGCGGAGACCGTTCGCCAAATGATCAACCGTGCCTCTCATGATTTGAAGTGGAAGTTTGAGGTAAAAAGGGGTTTTGGGAACAAAGTTTGGGTGGAGTAATAATGAAATGGTAAAAATAATTTTTTACCCAATTTTATTAACTTTTTACTTTTTCCATTTCATTTTTATATTATTTTATGTATTTCACCTAAACCCTAGACTTCTAATGGCATTACAAGTGTTTGATTTTTCGCAGGTGACAAATCTAGGAGTGGAATTTGAACAAGGATACATATTTTGGGTTTTGTTTTATACATTTGTCATTTGTACAAATCCAATCCTTTTAGAGTTTTTCAGGAAAAACTCTGAGTGGAGTCTTTGTTCCTTCTCGTTCTTGTAAATCAATGAGAAGGTAATCGAGTATAATTTTGTCATCTTTTCGTACTCGTGATGGTAACATAGGAAACAAAACCCATGGATTATCCTTTAAGCTCTTTTCATGCTCCATAAAAATGAAAAGATTGTCGAGCAACCTTGTTCTTTTCACGCTTGTAAAAGTATTTGAAGAAAACATTTGATGGGTGGTAGATTATCATTTTTTCGGTCTCATCGGATTAACTTACGAAAAAGGAACTTGTGGAGTCCTATTTAAGTGTTTTTCGGACTCCCTAAACATGAAAAACCCCCAAGTTTTCTCCTTTTGGACTCATTAAACAAACATCTAAAGACCCATATGGGACCAAACCACTCCTTTTTAGGGTTTGTTAAACAGACTCTGAGGGACTCGTCTGAAGGATGAGCTTACATCAACAAGCATATGCTATCCTCCTCAATCTTGCGTAAAAATAAAGAGGTACTTGCCAGAAATGGTGGTGGGGAATTTGGGAAATAAATGTGTCTCTGTAACCGTGTTAGTGGCAGTAATAATCGCTTTTGAACATGACACCTCCCTTCATCATTTGAATCTAGGTTGGGAAATCCATTCGTCTCTCATTTGACTATCTTCATGTCCATATGTTGGGTCCTCCTTGAGTCAATGTTGTTAAGTCCATTGTCGTGTCGTTCATATGTTCAAGAGAATTTCAGCCTTAATAAGCCTCCTATTGAGTCGGCCATCTGCAGTTATAAATTTTCTACCATGTCGTCCTTCCTTGTGTCAGTTTCGAATCATTTCATGCTCTGATCTATCTCAAATCTGTTACTCATTTCATGTCATTGATGAGGGATACATAAAGGCCCTCCTGTGATGAGTCTTTTCCTGTCAACTTCAACTCATTATCCAGGAACAAGACTTAGAAATCATTCAGTGCCTTAGAGCTTGCATTCCTCAATGACAGGTTTCTTCTCTTCTGGCAGTGGGTTCACATCATTGACCCTAATTGGAAGATTCTCTCAAGTGTTCAACTTAAACTCCTTTATTCACACTCGTTGGATTGTACTAGGGTACCTTGGGATTCATTGAAATCAATGGTGATTTCCCTCGCACTTGTTAATGGTTCTCATTATTGACCGGTAATCAAGTGGTTTCTACCATGTTCGACTTCAACACTTGTAATCACATGGCTAGAATCATACTTAGGGACAATGGAAATGAAGACCCTGGATCATACCATTCTAGTCTAGCCTGTGACGGAGTATTTATGATTTGTATTGACACATAGATCCACTTTGTATGTCTCTTGACTATGTTTGAATTTGAACTATTTAATGCATAGATCCATAGTGTATTCTGGGTGGCTATGTCGATTTGCGATGACATGGATCCACGATGTATGTTTAGTGGCCATGAATCATTTGACACTTTGTAATCTGAGTATGGGAATGCCTACCTTCGACGATGGTATATTATTATGCTGATGTTTGACTGTTTACAGGTTCTAAACTGATGTGCTCCTTGTTTCCGACACACACATATTTTACAAAGTATTTCGGTTGTCATGGGTTCCAGCCTCATACTTTGGGGGGCATTCTATTACACATTATTTTGGTCATCTTAGTGATCCACTGACAACATGTGTTCATGTTCCCAAACAGAGCTTTTCTCCATGAGGAAAGTGATTGGCTGCCTTTTCCAAAAAACCCTATTAAGGAAGGTCATCGTAGGCTGCATCATAAGTAGGGTGTGACGATGCTTGGTCATCACACCCTTCCCTAAAACTGGTTTGCGATGTCTCCATAGGCTTCTCTACAGCTGGGGTGCGACGATGCCAAAAGGCTAAGAAAAGGTCGACCTTCATGAAAGTTCTAGAAGGGAATCTTCTAGAAGGTGAGGTGGCATCCATATGGATGGGATCCTACTCGCTTCTCTGATTTGGTGGGATCATCCTAATATATTCAAACATCTCTCTTTTCTCTATATAAAGAGGGATTTCTCATGGAAAAGGTTGAGGTTAATGAAGGTTTAATTGGCTAAAATTGTATGGAGAATTCAACATTGGGTCATTCTTGAGAGCTTCTTTTCAGTTCATCAAGTCATTGTGGATCTTCTTCATTCAAGTTTGGAGCAAGTGTGTGTGTTGGATAAAAGGGTTATTGGAAGGGGACCTTGCAGCATCAAGGCTTTGGTTGTAATCTCCACTTTCATTATTTGTAATACAATGATATGTTTCTTTCCCATAAATCTCATCTCATTTTATTGTATGATTCCTTAATCACATACATAGGTTCTCTTCGAGTATGCTATATTGCTTTCACTTTGGTTAGCTTGTGTTCTCTTGTAGATCTAATATCACAAGAGAAATGGAGTGGAACTAGGACGACGATGACAAGAAGAAGCGATATTTAAACTGTATGTCTCTTATCTTTCATTTTATAGTAAACTCAATGATTAGATCTTAGGGAAAGCGTCATGTCCTGTTATGTTTTTTTCTAGATCTAGGTGGATCTAGGGAGATCTGTTTATGTCCGCATTTACCAATAAGTCCCATAACAAAGGGATCAAAAGGTAAGCAACAAGCAGAAGCTGTCCCTTCACATAAGTCAAATAGTCTAGCATCGAATACAAGAAAGGTCGCAGAACACGTGAAGCAAATATGGGGAAGTGCAATAGTTATAAATCCAAGGCAGAAGAACCTTATCCCAAAACCTTCAACGTAGAAGAAGGACCGCACAAAAATCACAAATGGAGGAGTACAGAAGGAGAATAAATTTCCTACGTAGGAGGAACTATGAGGTGGAGATATCCCAAAATTAGAAATACCAATGAAATCAATGCATAAAGAGACTCTTCCAATGAAGAGGATAGTCTTGTATACAAGAGGGCAGTTAAAAAAATGAAGGTGCACAAGAGAATTTTGGAACTCACATTGAAAGAGGATGATGCAGATATGATCGCAAAAAGAGTGCAGGACCTCATAGCAGAGTTGTGGGATGATGCACAAAAGAAAAGGGAAGAGATAATGAAGAAGTTGAAAAAGGTTAAGGAAACACTAGAACAACTACAACTAACTATAAAACAATAAAAGCATCAGGCACCACAAAAATAGACTTCTTATGAAAAGACAGTTCCAAAACATGAGACGTTCTATATTATAGCGTTGGGGGATGAAAAGTTTTCTATTATTCATGACATGTTGTAGGTTGATGAGGACACAATGCATAATTAATTGAAGGACATATATCACTTGGACATGGCACTACCTAAGGTCCCAACAAATGTGTTGTATAAACTTCAAGTCAATGTCACACAGGAGATTCAATCAAGGTCCAGAGTAGATGCAACATATTTACAATTGGATAAGCAAGTAAGTGACACACTGAAGATAACAATGAAATAGGCACAGGTTGAGAGGTATGAAGTGATGCAATGCATTGGCCAGATAGAGCAGTGGATAGAAGAAGTGTTCAATACTATTCCTAACAATGCAGAAGGAGGAAATATACCAACGAAGGAGAAGATTCAGAAGATAGCGTAGACTATGGAGGCCTATAAGAGCCACATCATAGACTTGATGGCACTCTTACAACCCAACAACCCACCAAAATTTAGAAAGCAAAGGGAAAAAGAGGTGACAGGCCATAAGGAGAGTATTTCATAGAGCATTTGGGAAATCACAGAGCTATATGATAGGAGCGCGCAATTATGGACTAATCTCCAGGAAGATGAGAAACTGTAGGAGTTATAACAGAAGGAAGAAGGGGTAAATATTGCAGTATAGGAACTAAAGCAAAGAAAGAAATAAATGAGCATACCAAATAGGCTAAAGAGTGTGCAAAAATTGAATAAATTGCAAATAGAGTTGAAGAGCATATAGGAAGAGAAGCAGTCAAGGCAGGCTAAGTTGAAGCCACTGCAAGAAGGGACAGAACAAATATTGATTGAGATGGATGTAGCCAAGGGGAATATTGGAAAAATAATCTTGGAGACTGAATATTTGTTCAAGGATCATATCAAAACATAGATTGTGGAGTCTATAACAGATAAGGGTGCACAAGTAAAAACTCGATTTGAATATATTGTAGGAAAATTCCATGTGCTGGAGAATTCACTGCAATATGCAAACATTATCTGAGTGGCTCGGGACGAGCCATGTGTGAGTGTTGGGGGCATGTTGATGTAGGCCATTTTGGGGAAACGCAAAAAAATTAATGAGACAGTTAGAAAATGGATCATAAAAGGAGTGTGTGCCAAAGAACAAGGAAAAGGAGCGCAAGGAAGCAAAAGAGTCAAAGGAAGGAAGGAGGAAGCATATCAACTGCATGCACAAGAAGTTAGGATGTGGACAAACCTAATACACATAGGGTTAGGGTTCGATCATTATTGTAATGGGTTTTAACCCACTTTTGTAGTATAAATATGTATTTTAATATTTGAGGAGATAATCTAATCTAGTATGAAGTGATGATAGTGGAGTAGTTATGAGAGATTAACTTGAGTGACCTAGTTTGGAGAGTTGTTTTGGTTGAGAGTTGGGGAGCTAGTTTTGGAGATGAGTCTTTTTTGAGAGATATTCATTGTAATTGAGGGTAAGTTCGCAATATGTGGAGCTTGGTCCGACCTTGTTATCCTCACCATTATCACTATTTTGTATGTAGATGTAATGTGCATAGCGCATAACCTTGATGAAGAATAATAAATAAGCAAAGAATGCCAGATCTTTGTGGACGTATCCCAGGGGGGGTGAACCACGATAAAATATTGTGTCATTGTGTGGAATGTTTCTTTTATGTTTTGCAATAGATTATGATGAATGAATGAATCTGCTAGTAGTAAAATGCAGTGCACACTAGAATAGTTCTGATATTTATTGTAGAATGAATATTAATGAATGAAAATGGTTGTAGAATGGTAGATATGGATGAATTAATGTGGTAGAATGGTAGATATGACATATTTGAGGAAGAAAGAATGTCTAACATCCCCATAAGAAACATCCCTTCCACGATTGTAGACATTTGGGTCCTGCAATCACCCATAAGCCATCTCGGGCGAGACTTCATTGTGCACTCTATGCACAGTGTTTCCTTCTGGTCTCCACAAGGGTCGATGGTTTGCAACGTTTTGTTGAAATCCTAAAATTAGAACCCGGGTCAACCCATACATCCAACAATTGTTCAAAGAGGGGGTTCCTCCATTTTCTCTCATCACTTTCGATGAGGGATCCCAAATATATTACTACGTATATTCGTGCAAGTCCATTCACAATAGTTAAAGCCTCTTCCCCTCCTCTAAGGGGTCCATTGCCATATTCTATCACATTTTCATGGCTACTTTGCAACTCATCTTCCTCTAATATGACTACATTTATCAATATCCAAGGGGATATAAATTTTGTTAGAATACTGAGAGGAGAGGGGTGAATCAATATGATCATTGTTTACCACTTTTAATCACAATATATAAACTTCAACTTTATTAGCGGTATATCATTTATTATTTCATTCAATATATCATGAGTATATAACCATAAGCAGTACCATTCAACAATATCGCATCAGATACACAATACACCAGAATTTATGTGGAAACCTAAATGGGAGAAAACCACATAATTATTTATTATATATATCAAGAATACATTCATAGCAAGAACCATCTTCCAAATTCTCCAGCACCAACTGGAAGGAGGATCCAACCCCCTATTTACAAGCTCTAACATGAAGGAATATACAACTCCCTGAATTCTCCATCTACAACCGGATGGAGGCTCTAACCCCCCTAGTTTATAGGCTCCAACCTTAAGGAATCTCCAACTCCCTGAGTTCTTCATCACCAACCAGAAGGAGGATACGACCCCTTTTCCTTGCTCCATCCTGTCACCCTGAAATATAAGTGTAAACTCAAACTGTCACTACCATTGATCAACCTATAACTGCCACTATCATCAACCAACCTGTCACTGTCACTGTCACATCAACCAATCATTGCCACTCTTTCAAATCAACTTGTACCTGATGATCAACCAATCATCCAACCTGTCACTGTCCTTATCATCGTCAGAGTCACTATCACTGTCACTGATATATTATCAACAACAACCTATAACCCGATCCACTCACATGGATACCAAAACCATATCCATACCATGTACATCATGTAGATTTTAACCATGTACAATAATTTATTGCAAACATATTTTCAATAAAATAACATAAACGATACAATGGAAAATACACACATTACACAGAGATTTTTCCCTTGGAAACCCAAACCAGGAAAACCAACATATTCTATATTCATTCACACCATACATTTTTTACAATACAATACACATATAGGATCCAATGGCATCCAAAACCCTAATCCAATGACATGGATTAGTCAACAACCCTAATTCATTAACTGTAAATAGAAAACCATCGACGAAAAACTATGTGTCAAAAAACCACCCAAAAACGGACACTAGTTCTAGTCATGCAAAGAATATAATACATACCCAACACATCAACCATGTACCAAACATGTACCAAATACCTGTACCATATCATGCATCAATCATGTGCCAAAAACTATACCATATCATGCATCAACCATGTACCAAAACCTGTACCATATCATGTATCAAGATCACTAAGAAGTTCCTCTAACAATGTACCATATCTATAAGTTTTAAACCTGTGAAGTAAATCAATGCACACAGATTCTTAAGAAAAATAGAAATTAATCATGGCTCATACACATAGTACACAAAGACTTACGCTAGAAACCCTTAACCGAGAGAAAACCAACCTTCCTTGGTGCCACACCTTTCAACTATTCATTGTATTAATTTCACCATTCACCATACAATATATACAATGTTTTAGGTATTCCGTAGCTACCAAATCCCTAATCCCTTAATCCGGGATTAATTTAGAAAACCGCTAAAATAGCATAAATCACCCAAAATCATCGTTAGACGTAGTTATCGAATTTGACGTGCCCACACATACACATGAGAAGAATATAACACATACCCAACAATATCATCATCAAGATATGTGCCTCAACCATGTACAAAAATAAGTATCAAACCATGAACCATAACATCATCAAGATGTGTCTCAACATGTACTATTATCACCAAGCATGTACCATAACATCACAAAGATATGCATTAAGTATATACCATATCACTCATGATATGTCTCAATCATGCCATACACCATGTACCATTATATATCATCAATGATGTTCCTCAACTAAGTACCAAAAGATCCTGTAACAACTGAGTACCAAACATCGTTCCCCTGTGCTCCTAGAAATGTTTTCATCTTGTGTCTCCATATCTCATAGCTCAAACCATTCTGACCATCAAACTGTGGTACTCCAATCTCAACATACTCCATGATCTTCCTTTTAGTGGTTAAACTATTTTCTTGAAGGACCTACTCTAATACCAATTGTCACATCAAATACACAGTACACTACCATTTATGTGGAAACCCAAATGGGAGAAAAACACACAATGTTTTCTTATATATATCAAGAATACATTCATAGGAAGAACCAACTTTCAAATTCTCCCACACTAACTGGAAGGAGGCTCTAGCCATTTTTTTACGGGCTCTAACCTGAAGGAAGCTACAACTCCTTGAATTCTCTAGCTACAACTGGAAGGAGGCTCCAACTCCCTTAGTTCTTCGTCACCAACCGGAAGGAGGCTACAACCTCCTTTCCCTGCTCCGTCCTATCGCCCTGGAACACAAGTGTAGACTCAAACTGTCACTACCACTAATCAACCTGTAACTGCCACTGTCATCAACCAACTTGTAACTGTCACTGTCACATCAACCAATCACTGTCACTTTGTCACATCAAATTATACCTAATGATCAACCAATCATCCAACCTGTCACTATTCCTATCATTGTCACAATCATTCTCACTGTCACTGATATATTATCAACAACAACCTATAACCCGATCCACTCACATGGATGCCAAAACCATCACCATACCATGTACATCAACCATGTACCCAAAAATGTACAAAATACTTGTACCATATCATGCATCAAGCATGTGCCAAAACATGTACCATATCATGCATCAAGCATGTACCAAAACCTGTACCATATCACATACCAACATCACCAAGAAGTGCTTCTAACAATGTACCATCTCATGATCAAGATATGTGCCTCAACCATGTGCCAAAATAAGTATCAAACCATGAACCATAAAATCACCAATATGTGTCTCAACATGTACTATCATCACCAATCATGTACCATAACATCACCAAGATATGCATCAAGCATATTATACCATATCACTCATGATATGTCTCAATCATGCCATACACCATGTACCATAAGATATCATCAATGATGTGCCTCAACTAAGTACCATAAGATGTGCCTCAAGCATGTGATAACATCATCATGACATCTACCAAACTAGATACAAATATAACCAAGATATACTTCTAACAATGTATCATATCATCACAAAGGTGTATCATATCATGTACCATCATCATCAAGACATGCCTCAAGCATGTACCATAAACATAACTCTCAATAACTTATGTAAAGAATAGATCTAATATTGTAGTATACCTATAATGAATAAAGGTATGACATTTTAACCACATATACTCCAAGATCTTTCTTCCATCTCCTCATAATTTCAGGGTCTGAAACTTCTCAGAATAGAAGTTATAGCGAAAATGGCAAACCTTCCTGAATTTTAGTCTATTCTGGATAGAAAACTTGTACAACATGCCACACACTTAATATTTGATATCTGATTCCAAAACTTGCACACATGATAATACATACTATTATATTTCCATTGAAATTTGTCTCACACAATTTGGATCCTCTCTGAAGAAGTTATCACTGTTTTACCCGAAACACCTATTTGAGACTAGTTTCGTGACTAGTCAAAAACTCTATCTTCCACATAGTGTATATCCCAAATTACAATGACCCAGAAGATAAATTTATTATCATAGGTACATTGATATGTCTTCTCAACAACCTCCAATTTTCGATATCTGAATCATTCTAGGAAAAAAAATTGTAGTGAAAATGGTAAGATGACCTTTAAATAACATACCTTAGAACACATCATCACAAGACTTCATCCTCCCTTGGAATTTCTCCCATATTCACTTCATATTCCCTTTGAATTTCACCATAGATCTCCTTGGTTACCTCAGATAAAAATCACTTGATTTGATATAACAAATAAACTTCTAGGTGCCTTATTTATACTAGATATGGCACCCTCTTTTTAGGGTTGACTTGATCCAAATAAAATTCAATTTAATTTTTAATGATTATTCCATTAAGGCCAAATTTACCAACAACATCCTTAATATTTATTGCAATGGGGCCAACTTGTAACTTCTTGTTTGCAACAATTTTTCTTCTTTTAATTAATTTGGGCCAACTTGTCACTTCTTGTTACAATTGTTTAGTGCTTCTTAACCATACTTCATGGCTTCCATCTTCAAGAGGGAATATCTCCTCAACCATGAGGAACCACGTGACGTACCACCTACAATTGGAAACAAGATGATGATGAATATACATCTATGAGTGTGCTACCTTCATTTACACTATCCTTCATATCCTTCTTCCTCAAAAAACTTCGAGCTTCATGACAACATCTATGGGGCTTCTTGTAGACTTCTTCAAATACACCCATCACATCTTTTGACATCAATGAAAACCACTTCTGTTGACATCAATGAAAACCAACTATCCAAAAAAATCAATGACAACCAACTATCCAACAATCCCCCCCTTTGGAATGTTGACAACACTCATACTCCACCTATTACCAATGCTCTTGATCTTTCTCTCCTCATGTTTCTCTCCTTATGTTTATCTCCCCCTTTGACATCAATGGAAAAGGCTATCTCCCTTTGGGGATTCTCCCCCTGTCTTCATGCTTTTGATATTTCTCTTTCTTCCTCTTTGACATCATAGACAAAAGGGTAACTCTCCCTGTTGCGCCTCTTTCGTCACCTTAGTGAGAAAAATAGAGGTGCTTGTAAGCTCAGTTGGGTCTGCTGAGTAGTACAGCTACAAGGAAAAGAGTTAGGAAAAGAAATAGAAAACAACAACTAAGAATTAAACTAAGAAATGCAATAACAAATAAATTTATGAGCATACGGACATAGAGACAAAAATAACAACGAGACCCATGTCACCAATGATAAGGCTGATATTAGTGAAAGAAAACACCGAGAAGCAAGGGGACTATGAGTCCCTTCTTCCTCCAAGGGAGGGCTCTTGGACCCCCACAAGTAAGCTCTTCTTACAACAAATAAAAATGAAAAATGGTGAAAGAACTCTTTTCTAATCCACTCAAGGGGTGAGATGGATTGCCCAATGAAATGGTGAAAATATACTCTTGGCAAGGATAGAGTCCTCAAGAAAATAATGGCAGCATAACTTTGCTTTGAATTCCTTGAAAAATGAAGTGTATCCATGGCCTTTTTATAGCATTCCTTTGAGCTATTGTTCAACTAGTTTGTAGTGTGTAAAGAGGCTAATTAGGGCATTTCTAGGTCTTTAACCATCCATCCAGTCGAATCCAGTCCAGATTTGAGTGTCAAATCAACTTGGGAGCTGAACCATAAGTGGGTGGGAGGCCGACCACTCTCATAAATGCTCTGTTTCTCAGGTGCATGACTTTTTGTGATAACAGTTGCGCATCGTACGCATGTGCGTGATTTCTACGTTCTTGTTCCGCGCATGTGCATGCGTGCCCAATCTCTTCATAGAGCCCTTCAATTTTTCACTACTTTGTATAGTTTTTGACCCTTTATGAATGATTTGGTGTTAATTCAGGTCCATGGATGACTTCATTGCTGTTTGACGATGCTGAATTCTTGTAACCATGTGCGGACGAAATTTCAGTGATAACAGATGCCCCCTGATGGATGAGGTTAGGAGCATACGTATAGCCAAAATCCATCAATGTTTCTTCTACTGAGAGTGTTTTTGTAAGAGAGAGAAATAGTGGGATCATCCAGAGCGATCCATTGGAGGGAAAAAGGAACCGGTAGAACCCAACCTTCCATGAGGTGTGTGAAAAAGAAAACTGTGTACAAACGAGGAGGGCATGCCCCATGCTCGTGTCATGTAACTCAAAAAAGAGGAATGAAGTGTTGGTGTAGACAACTGTAGCACCCTCGAGGGTGGTCGTGATAAAGGCAGAAGACAATTCTATGGATGAACATACTCTGAATAGTAGGCAGTGATCACAGTAATAAGTATCACCGATTATGTGGGCATTGATAGCCCAACCAAGTTCAGAGGTCTTCGACAAATGAAAGAACTAACTAGAATAGTTGCAAAGTAAGACCCATCGTAACATGAGAAAGTGTTGACATTGAATGTTATGGGGGTCAACGACAGCAGGGAGCAATTTTGTTTCTCCCTGTGCCATCCGAGATCTCTCATTGGGTGGGTAATGAGAATCAAGATAATATCGCCCTTCTGGAAAACTGTGCTGATGTCGACAAAAAAGGGGGACGCGACTCCCAAAAGCAAATGGATTCATGAAATCTACTAGGTGAGGTTAGGAAGTGGAGGAGGTACATGGACGAAGTCAAGATGTAAGAAGACTCAAGACTGCCCTTGGTTGGAGTATATGTGAGATAAAAAGTGGCCGCAACCATTCAACGAGGTCAAGTGTCAGGGGGACGACAAGACCGGGGATAAGTTGTGCTAGAGGAGGGACAAGGTGAACAAATTCATAGGGCAGAGGTAAGTGGCCTGTGGGGTACTCTGAAGATATGGATGATGCCGACAAGGGTGGATGATAAGTAGTGCTCCAACCAAGGGTGACATGGGTTGCAATTGGACAAAAAAAAGGGAAGCAGGTCGCCAAAGGTGACGACAAAAAGACAATGTAATGACTGGAAATAAAGGTGTTTGTACAATAAATAACGAATAATTGGGAAGAAGTGTACAAATACAAAAACATGTGCCCCAGTGTGATATGGTTGGCCTAGGTAGGGCATAATTTTCTTAGAGAACTGATGGAGGGTGGGGGCCCCATGGGTGGGTTTCTGTATGAGGTAGGTGAAATGAAGGGAGATTTGTAGATGGGTAAACGGATTGTGGATGAAATGGAGGGTTCATGCTACTGCGGAGGTGCAGCTTGACCATAGAACCGTGGAGAGATAATCTGGGAATCTGTTGGGAAAGCTAGCAAAATGAGGAAAAGGAGTATGTGGTTGATTTGCGACATGATATAAGACTATCAGGACTCCCATCCCTAAAGGGTTTTGAAAAACAACATGAGTGTCAGAAGTGGCAAAGGGTGCTATGAATGGGACAACTCATGTGGGTAAGAGTGCTATCGGGTGATAGTATCGAAGATGCAAAATGGAGGTGTGGGTACTGCAGAGCCGGAAATGGGGATCCTAGAGGAAAATGTCAGAGGGTGTGACTGGAAATGTAAGTGAGATTCAGAGGGAATGACTACATGCCAGTGCTGAGTATATAACTAAAGGGGTTGTGTCGATGTATGATGACCAATTACTTGCACACATCAAAACCAAATACCTGACGTGAACAATATCTGAAGATAATCGAATATATGATCATGCATTTGATAAGTGTGAATATGCACATGCGTACCTGATCAGGGTATGAAAAATGGCGTCCTGGGGGATCATGATGAAAAGAGGCCTAGGGACTGTCGTGATGTAGAGGATGGGATGATGATCCCGTGGCTGAAGACGGATTGAGAAATGGATGCCTGGAGCTCCTGGAATGGTGAGTGGAAGTTTGGCAAAAAGGCCTATATATAGCTGTAGGGCCCACAATGCCACCTCATTTGTACTTGCTGCTATAGTGATTGGACGAGAAGAATTCAGAGGATATTGTGAGATTTTGGGAGGACGAGGCATCCGATTGAGGACTCGCTAGTGTCAAGTTAGTGGTATGATCATCCTGCATAGAATTAGGGTTTCATTTTTTGGGCAGGGGCTGTACGGAGGGCCGTACAGGGGTGTTTAGGGGTGTGGGACCCACATGCACGGACAATTTGGTAATAGGCGTGCACATGTGCATGCCTGTCCACCAAATAGACGTGCATGGGAGTGCCGGTAAGGGGATAAAGGGCGCACCTGTTGGTTGAATAGGTGCGCACATGTGCGCGCTTATCGGTTGAACAAGCATGCACATGTGCGCGCCTGTAGACTGAACAGGCGCGCCTGAGAGCGCACCTGTGTAGTGAACAGGTGCGCACATGTGCGTGCCTATGTAGTGAATAGGCACGTACACGTGCGTTCCTGTGGGGTGTACATGCGCGCATGTGTGCAGACCTGTGGGTTAAACAACCGCGCCATGGAGGCAAGGTTGACGGGTGTAAAACGTGTCTATTTGATGTTGTTGATTGTCCATGTGGCTGACTGAGGATGGTTTTATGTTGTGCAGGTGAGATTTGTGCATGATGCCTATTGGTTGGCGAGAGCAGGATTGGTCCCAGCTGTGAGATGCCGTGGCTATTGAGGAGCCAGGTGTATGTGCGACTTTGGTAGCCTGTGGGCTGCTGAAGTTCTTTGAGTGCCCCTTGATACGAGGGCAGGAGTATCTCCTACAGTTTCTTATTCGGATGTGGAGTCCGGACCTGCACTACTTCATAGTGCGGGGAGAGCAGATTCCCTTCACTGCAGTGGAGGATGTGTATTTTTTGACTGGGCTCCCATTTCAGGGAATGCCCCTACCGGTGGAGCCGGTGCTATCAAGAGATACGTCGCTAGCGACAGTGGGCCGAAAATATTGTTTGGGGCCAAACTATATGTCCGACACAGTTGTGAGCATTGGGGAAATGGATGCCCTAGCGCATCGCTGTATAGCAGCGATGATTATGAGAGTTTATGGTTCACTGACGACGTAGTGGATCAGCGGTGGCCAATTGATGGTGATGGAGAGAGTGTTGGCTGGTGAGAACTTCACCTAGGTGCTTACGCTACATGCCAGGATGGTAGGGCAGCTGGACCACTGTCGATCCATAGGTATGGGAGAGTTTGCCTTCAGGTCCATCCTGGTGGCCTGGTTTCTGGAGAGGGTGCCAATGTTGCACCCTAGGATTCTATTGGGTGCGCCTGGGGCACAAGAGCCGCGACTGAGGTGGTGGTCGACTGTGTTGCTTCACCATGGTGGTGGTGAGGGTGGCCACTTCTTTACTACAGAGGTGACACAGGTATGGTGGTAGATGCCGCAGGTGATATTGCAGTACCACTATGCCGGGGTTGACTTTTGGGAGGATCCGGACATGGTGCTTCCTCCAGGGGAGGTGTTTGACCGGCGAGGTATGTTGATGATGTTGATATGTATGTTTTTGTGTTTTTGAGATAGCATGACATATGTATATGATATAGATGCTAATACTATCTGTTGTTTGTTTATATGTGCAGATGTGGCACCTCGTGGGCGCGAGGTGGAGTTGCAGAGAGCGTCGCCTTGTCAGGAGCCAGAGAGACTGCCACGGGGAGAGAGACGTCAGCGTGAGGATGCCATGATGCGACCAGCTGAGCCAGAGAGGGAAGCGAGGAGACGCCGGTTTGATGAACCTGGTGCTGGGCCATCACACACTCCTTCGGTGGTTTCCAGAGTGGATTTTGAGGACATACGTCGTCACTTGGAGGCGGAGTTACAGGATGTTCCTTAGGGCATGTGGTCTCGCATCTGGGATGAGGGTATCCTCGAGCGGTGTGTGGGGGTTCCACCACCATGGCGGGCTGTAGTACGACGAGTAGCAGTGGCTGGTGCTATGATGACCGGACGACTGCCACCGGGGTAGGAGGGACCGGTAGGGGGTGGACCACCACCACCTGAGGGAGGGG
>JASDQU010101214.1:36231-77805 GCA_032191745.1 Picea mariana | reverse complement strand
GAGGTGCTTCATTGGCCTGCGGATAGTTGTATTTTTGTATGTAAACATTTGGATGGCACTATGGACCTTTCGATATATACATGAGTATACATTTTTGAGATCTATGTGGTGTTTACATGTGTTTTGTTAATGTATTGATGATGTCTAATCTATATATGTGATGACATGTTGTTGATATGTTTATGTATGTGTAGAGGTAGCTTGATGTGATATATGCCAGTCTAACACAATATTAGATAGGTTATCTATAATTTGATTCAATTGTCATGGAATATGTGTAAATGTAATGGAATCAAAATGTCGAGATAAAAGTCTAACCTGTAGGTATTTGCGAAAGAGGCAAGGATCACGAACGTAGTACACATTGTTGAGCTGGAGTACGACTAGTTGAGAGTCGAGAAAGACAATAAGATGACAAATATGATGATGCTGGGCATCGGCCAGGAGGCCGATGACGACAATGTATTCATCTTGGTTGTTGGTTGCTAAACCCAAACATATACTGCTCGAATGGAGCATTTCATGTGAGGGGGTGTAGAGAGCCCAAGCGGCTGAAGCGAGATTTTGTGTCCAACGGCTGGCACCGTCGACGTAACCGATGTGGTAGGTTGGTGGAGGAAGCATCTCTCAATAGCACAAATGATAGTTTAGATGTGAGGGATGGAAAAAAGATTAAAAACGCTATAAAAGAAATAACCTAAAGTAGAATGACTACATTTAAGCACAAAATTTCTTTAGATACAACCCGTTGATAGGTTCTTTGAGAGAGAGGCCTTCGGGGGAGGCCAGGATGTATGCACCTTTGGTGAGGCAATGTTGGATAATGTATGTGCCATGCCAGAGTGACTCAAATTTTCCATGGCCAAAGGTATCATGAGTGATATCGTAAGCCAGGATGAGTTCACCTTCGCGAAATGAGTGAAGGTTGACATGTCGATCAAAGGTAGCCTTGGATCATTTTTTAGCTGCCTTGTTGTTCTGTAATGAAGATCGACGATCTTCATCCAGAGACTCTAAGTTCAGCAAGCACTGCTCCATTGGAGCAGTGTCGAGTAATAGCTCAATTGCAGTGCGTAAGGTGGGAATTTCACACTCGATGGGAAGAGTGGCCTCAACCACATGGACTAGATGAAATGGTGTGAAACCAGTAGCTGTTTTCATAGCCGTACGGTAAGCCCATAGTGAAAAAAATAACATATGATGCCAATTGGTTTTATGTTTATTAACCGTGCGCTGTAACATGGTCTTGAGGATGTTGTTAACTACTTCGACCTGTTCGTTAGACTAAGGGTAATGTGGTGAGGCAAACTCGTGAGAGAATCCTAACCGAGATGAGAGTTCGATGAAGATCTCATTCTCGAAGTGTTTCCCATGATCGGAAGTGAGTTGGAGTGGTACTCCAAAGTGGGATATGATGTGGTTAAAGAAAAAACGTGCTGCAGTGTTAGCGGTGTTGTTGAAGGTGGGCATAGCTTCTGCCCATTTGGTGAAGTAATCGATGACGACAACAATGTATACTTGTGACCATTGATGGATGGGGGATTACAAGTCATGAAGTCGATGCCCCAATTACAAAAAGGGCCGGTAGTGATGACGGGATGAAGAAGAGCGGGGGGAGCTCGGGCTTTATTGGTGTAGAGCTGACATTGCTCACATCGTTTCATGGCGTGAATGCAATCGTGAAACAAGGTAGGCCAAAAGTAACTGGCTCGGATAATATTTTGAGCAGTGGATATGCCCAAAAGATGCCCCCCACATGTGCCACTGTGGTAGTCGTTTAAGACTCTATCGACCTCTTCAATAGTCAGGCATCCACGAAGAATGGTGTCAACTCCCCACCGGTATAGGATGTCTCCGATGAGGAGGTAGCGGGGGGCCTGCTGGTGAATACGATGATGATCATCTCGTGAAAGGTGGTTACCAAACTTTTGAGTTTGGAGGTAGACGAGGAGGTCGCCGTACCAAGAATCATTCGAAGTGATGTAAAAGAGATGTTCGTCGGGAAAGTCGGTGTTGACTGGGGTACTGGTGGTGTCATAGGGGAGGGCTGTGACAAGTTTGGCGAGAACGAGGGCCTTCTTACTCCTAGGTGTTGAGAAATCGAGGTTGTACTCTTGAAGGATAACGATCCATCGAGCAAATTTTCCGTTAACTTGCCGACGGCTGAGCAAGTACTGCATGGGGTTGGAATCTGCTACGACCTTTATTGTGCAAAGCAGAATGTAGTGGCGTAGGTTTTGGACTGCGAGGACGACTGCAAGAGCAATTTTCTCTTCGTGTTTATACTTCAAGGGTGGCCCTGAGAGGTTTTTAATAATGTAATAAATGACGTTCTCACAATTGTCATCACCTAGATGGACGAGACCTCCTGCTACTGATACAGCGGATGCTGATACGTAGAGGATATAGTCATGATTGTAGTCAGGTGCAATAATTAAAGGTGCATTGGAGAGTGCTATTTTAAGATCGTCAAATGACTATTGGGCATAGTCGTCCCAGTGAAATGGGATGTCATGAAGTAGTAAGTGAAGGAAACCATGTGCGCATTATGTGTAGTCTGGGACAAACCATCGTAGAAAGTTAGCTTTGCCTTGTAGGCTCTGAAGTTGACGTAAATTCTGGGGAGGTGGAATTTCGGTGATAGCTTGGAATTTGAGGGGGTCCACGGTAATACCGCTATGGGAAACGATAAAGCTGAGGAGGCACCCTGCAGTGACACAAAACATGCACTTGAGAGGATTCAAGTGGATGTTGTATTGACGACACCGTTGAAAGATGATTCGTAAATCATCAAGATGTTGGGTGTGTTTCTTGGATCGAGATGTGAGGTCATCCAAGTAGGCGAGGATGATATGAGCTAGATCATGAAAGATGTATGTCATATCCCATTGGAAAGTTGCACCGACATTATTTAAGACAAAAGGCATGACACGATATGCAAAAGTACCCCAAGGGGTAGTGAATGCGGTTTTATACTGATCGGCGGGGTGAATTTGAATTTGATTATAACCAGAGAATCCGTCCATAAAGGATAGAGCCTCGTGGCCTGTGCATTCATCGATAATTTGATCGATGAAAGGCATTGGAAAGTTGTCTTTGGGACATGTGTGATTGAGATCATGAAAGTCTGTGCAAATGCAGATAGTGCCATGTTTTTTGTTAACGGGTACAGGGTTGGAAACCCATGAGGTATAGGCGATGGGGTAAATGAACCTGGCAACGCGTAATTTGTCAATTTCATCTTTGATGGCCACGGCTTTGGATGGGTGTAGCGGTCGTTTTTTTTGACGAACTGGTGTAATGTCAGGCCAGGTGTCGATGCGATGTTCGACGATAGAGGAATCGAGGCCAGGCATTTTCGTGTATGACCAGGCAAAAATATCTCGATATTCCTGGAAGAGGGCTTTATAGGCGGTGATTTTCTAAGGAGTGCAAGTAGCTCCAATGGTGATTTCCTCGATGATGCCATTTTTGATGGAAATGTTGATTTTAATGGTTGGGGAAATGTTGGCCATGTTGCCTTCTTCAAAAGGATCAGGGGCAGAAATGGGGTTTTTGAACCAGTCGATAGGCCCTGATGGGATAAAATCCTTGGTTTCAACTGTGTAGATGGGGTGTTGGTCAGGAGGTGTGGAGGCTTCCTGTGGAAAGAAGAGTGCGCAGTGGTGCAGCGCATCCCAGGGGTAGTCTGGGTGGTTTAACTCTTCGAGTATTTCTTCGTCGCAGTGGAAGTGATGGGAATACAATGGGTCATGAGGAGTGATATTAGTGACTGTTGTCGTGTGGTTGCCCCCTAGTGAGGAAGAAACAGGGGGAACAACGCTAAGAGATGGTGAGGGTTTGCTTGACATAAACCAGATATTGAAGTACTGAGGAGTACTCGTGGTAGTTGGGTGTAAAATGTTCGTAGGGGAATGAGAGGGAGAGTTGGGGGGATTGGGGGGTGAATCCTTAGATAAGTCATATAAGAACCATGGAGGCGTTGGAAGGGCTTCAGGTTCAGGAGAAATGACATGAAGATCCTCTAGTGACGAGGTAATGTCAATTATCAACTCTGTGGGCCATTGAAGCAGGGTCAATTGGTGTTGCCTCTATTCAAGGATCAGAGGACACTGGTATGAAAAATGATCTAATGAGTCGCATAGAGAGCAAGGGCGTCTCATACGTTCATTGACGGAAGTGGTGACATAACGGATGTCAGTGACATTTGTTGAGGAGGACGTAGCAGGAGTGGGGTTGCTCTGGAAGCTCTGGCGTACTGCGGCTAATGTCTGCCGAAAGCGTGGCAGTGCTGGGCAATGGTGGGTATAATGGCCATATTTTGAACATATAGCACAAGTGAATTTGGTCCACAACCCTTTACTACTAGAACGGGGGGTGGTAGTGGCAGGACTGGCTGTAGTGGCGAGTGTTGGGGGAGTTTGATTGAGTGGAATCAAATGCTGTAACTCTGGTAGAGATGGGCAGTTGTTGGTTTGGTGTCCCTCTTTCTCACCTAGTGTGCAAGGAGGTTGGATGCATGGAGGAAGTGGAGTTGTGGTCTCCTTCTTCTTTCTCCTACCCCCAGCTGTGGCAGGGGGGTTAGTGAGTGGGGGTGTGGTGGGAGTAAGTATGGGAATCGTCATGGGGATTCCTTCTTTTTGGGGGGGAAGGGAGGGTCAAGGGACCATCTCTGGTGGATGTAAATACCAAACTAGGATTTCTAACACCATATTAGGTAGGGTGAGTATTGCGTCTACCTGGAAAGCTTCGATGCCTGGTGGAGGGTAAAAGAAGGGAATTTGAGTGATGGCTTGGGGAACTGTCTCCCAAACTGGGATATGTCCTTGGGGAGAGGTGGAATCGTGGATTGGTGGGGTCGATGAGTGTGCAGGAGGTTCTTGAGGGGGGAGTTCTGCGATGAGTGGGATGTTAGATATGATAGAAGCCTCTGTAGGAGGAAGGGTATTCTCTGTGTGAGTTACGTTAGATGATACGACGCATATTTGACTGGAAGGATGAAGGAGTGGTGGTGCTCCATGGTAAGTTCCTAACAATGATGGATCTTTGAAAATTCCAGGACCCATCTCGACGAGTGGGTATGCGTCGTGGCTTGTGTGGATGAGAGGAAGAATGTTATCGATATTGGCAGATGGATTAGGCTCGTAATGTGAGACTTGGTCAATAGTAATGATCTTCCCATTGTGAGGGAACATCATTGTTCGAAAGATGGAAGATGCCACTACCTTCATAGCATACATGTAGCTACGACCGAACATGATATTATAATCGAGTGGGGCATCGATAACTTCGATGTCGATGAGAATATTCTTGCCTTTGAGTTTGATAGGGAAATTTTGGAAGAGCCCTTCAGGAGACGATGGTCGTCCATTATAAGCTCGTAAGGTGATGGCAGAGGGTATGAGTTTGGGGGAACCAAGGTTCTTCCATACAGTTTTGGACATAATGCATGTAGATGCACCTTCATTGATGATACACCGATGAACTGCGATGTTCCGTATTTTTACTGGTATTTGAAAAGCGATCAAGGTGGGAAGGCAAGGTTCTCCGCTGTCAAGATCAAAGGTAATGAGTTGGGTATCTACGAGGTCGAATTCCCCCAAGGCGGAAAGTAGTGATTTTTGCTGAGTGGGACAAGTCTGGAGGACTTCCAAGACTGACATGGCTGCTGGGGATTGTGCTAAGTCATCTACCAAACTATAGTTATGAGCTGCCCTAGCCTGTGGGTTGTGGACATTCCTGCGCAATGGGATGCAAGGGATGCAAAGAGGTGGCTCAACGGTAGGGCGAGGAATCACTAATGGGGGTCCCGTTGGTGTAGGGTTTGTCTCTGGAGGGATGGGAGGAGACTCAGCAGGTGCATGATACTGATGATTACGTGTTTGCAGAAGGATTTCTTCCTCACTAGTGAGGAGAATTGTGCGATCTACTGGATTGTTTGGGTTGAGGTATTGTCCCACCTGAGGTGGGGGATGCTGTGTGTCCTGTTGGGTGTTTATCACACCTTGATGTGGAATAGGATTTTGCAGCATGGCAGGAGGGGGTTGTTGCACGTATTGTTGTGGTGCCTGTTGAGGGGCAGGCGGTGCTGGAGGATGGGGAAGACTACCAGAGTCTTTCAACCATTTGAAATCAGTGATTTGGAGGCAATGATGAGTGTAATGGCTGAACTCACCACAAAGGGCACAAGGGAAGTTGGTTTTAACATTATTGTTATTTCTCCCTTGGCGCCTATTATTATTTCCCCCCTGGGGGTTTTGATTCCCTTGGTTCTGGTTGCCCCCAGTGGATTGGTTCTGCTGGGGTTGATTCTCGCCTTGACTTGGGTTGTTGTTGTTCCTATTTCATCCTTTATTTTTGGCATTGTTCGACGGATGGGTCGGATTGACCGTATTCATTTGTTCGAAATTTTGGTATTGCTAAATGACAGAGGGTTGAACAAAATTCACTTCCGCATGAGGATGTGGGGGAACCATGGGTTGTGGGGACCAGGAAATGGGAAGTACGGATTCTGTGGTGGTAACGATCCATAAGGTACATAGGAAGGAATAGTTATTTTGCTAGTACTATAAACTGAGGTAGAGGGGGTACCAGAGTTTGTTTGAAGAGGTGGATGTATGGGGGGTGCCGGTGGTGGTCCACTGATGGGTGGAGGTATAGCAACAGGGTATGGTTGTCGATAAGGGGGTGGGGGGTAATAAAGAGTGCCCCCGTATGCCGATGGGTATTGAGGTGTTCCATACATCGGTGGTGGTTGGGGTTGTGGACCATGGTGAGTGGTGGTACCAATCAGTCCATCTGCTGAGTGAGACATCCCAGGTTTGTCTTGGCCAAATGGCATAGGTTTTGGAAGATCAGGAAGTACAATGTATACGTACCCTAACTATGCATAGATGAGGTCATATTTTTGAGCCTTACTGATGGCTTCCTCTCTTCAGATTGAGGGAAGGTGGAAGCTACATCCTTACCGAGGAGAGAGACAAGTGATCTAAGAAACCAGTCGAGACACTGTTGCTTGGTGGTTTCTGCTTTGCACAAACTACGTCACCTACGCCACTCATGAATGTGGTCAGCGATATGTGTGGCTGAGGTTTGTTTGAAATTAGAAAGTAGTTCTAGACCATTGTCGTGGTGGATTGGAAATTGGAAGAAGGTCAAGAATGCTTTGGCCAAGGACTCAAAAGTCGCGTGGGACCCATATTTTTCTTCTACATACCATTTGGACGATGGGCCAGTGAGTGTGTGTTGAAATAATCACAGTCTAATGGAATCATCCATAATGCTATTGGAAGAGCACCATAGGTGAAATGTCATGACATGGTTGGCAGGGTCGTCGCTTGCCTTTCCTTCAAACTTTGGTATGTCCGAAGGTAGTTTGGTGGGCATTGCAGGCCATGTGGGAGCATGCAATATAGGATCATTGGTGATTTTGCTTAGATCTGGTATGTTGAGAGAGGCCAAATATGGCATCTGTAGTGGGGGGGGGAGGATTAACTCCAGCCATGGTGTGAGTGTGTTGTGAACCTGACCCTTGAGGGGGGCTAGGTGGGTTGGTGCTTCCCCCTTGAGAGGAAGTTTGTCCCTCGCTTCCGTGTAAAGGAGAGCGAGTGGACGGATGACTTTGGGAAGTGGACCCAAGTAATGTAGAACCAAGCAAAGCTGATCCTAAAATAGTATCACTCACATGAGTGTGTGAAGGTGGTGTCGATGAGTGGGAAAGACCAAACACTCCCCCTAAGATAGGAGGGAGGTTTAGCAAGCGTCGTGAATGACGGGGATTCTATGGGTCCCCTATGATGTCCGACTAGCTGTTTGAATGTGTGAAAATGGTGGTGAGAGTAATAAAGAAACAAGAGCCTTTGAATTGCAAACGTTGAATTTTACACAATATATATATATCCAAATCAAACTGTGATCAGAGGTGCATCATACATAAAATGTTTTGAAAAAGAAGCATATATCTGGGTAAGTGGGTTTTGTCTGCTTGGGGAATCAAACAAAAACAAATGCTCGTGTCCTAGAAGACGTAACGTCCTTCCTCTCAAATAGCACTGGACCTTCTAATAGTACTCAACAGTGGGGTCTGAGGTCACCAGAAGAGAAACTAGTGAAGGATGAAATAATTGGTTATAATGAGGGGTAAAGGGGGCATATCTCGAAAGAGTTGGTGATACTTCCCAATAGCCACACAAAATCCAATCAAGGTGCAATTGCAGCCCACAATTTCCACCTGGGTAGATGTCCTAAAATTTTGTGACTAGGTACCTCGGTCAAAGTGTGGCATTTAGATTTTCGACCTAAGAAATGGGTCATGGGATGGATCTCGTCCAAGAGGTGGGTGCCTCAAGGGGGGGCGCACAAAACAACTAGACCTCGGCCTTCAACCCTTCACGGGTATCTCCCTGCCTTATGGTGTTAGGAACACTTGACTTGGAGGATTTTCAATTCCCTATTTGACAACTTCTATGGTTTTGACAATGTGAGAACCAGATAACGGGGAGTTATTTGGATTCCTATCCCCGAAATCCTACCTAGACTAAAAAAATTCTTTTGGCACCTCGTGTGGAGGAAAAATTAGTGAGTTGTTAGAAATATTTTAGATGTAGTTGTTTTGGGAGGTTGGGGGTGCAAACCAACCTCGTTGATTTAAAATGGGAGTGGATAGTTTTGTCAAGAAAAGGGTGGGGTGTTTTTGGAATCCCTTTGGAGGAAACTTACTTTGACCTCCACATTTCAAGAAGAAGCTATGTGAGTGATAAGTGACTTTTTTGTGTGAGTGAAAGTGTGCCAATTTTTAGTGAATTAGATGTCACCTTGCTGCATGTGGACTTCGCTTGGTCCTTACAAGTGTTTGATTACCTAATTAACTAAGTGCCTTTGGTACAACCTTGCGTAATTCAAAAGTCCCTAGGAAGCTAGCATATGGACATGTGGGTCCGTTACTATCCCTTTAAAATCCCTATTGTGATGTAATCTAAGAAAAGCTTTGAAACTATCCTAGATTGATCATGTGGGCATGTATGAGCCCGTTACAAAACCTTTAAACTTCCCTAGTGATTTGATCTAAGAAAGAAATTTTCAACACTATCCTATCTTTGTATCATGTGGGCATGTATGGGCCCGTTACAATATTAAGATGTGTTTGAAAAAGTAAACTAAGAGGAGTCCCAAGAAGGGCTGTTGTCCTCTCCTAAAGGTTTTAATGTTTTTAAGGGAGATGAAATCGTTTCACAATCTTTTTCTGATTCTCAAGACCACTTGGAGTTGCGAGAGAAGAGCATACTAAATGATTGTTATTCAACTTCTAGTCCCAATGCAAATTAAATGTGATTAAAAATGATTTCCAACTTATATTGTGAGTTGAAACAAGCCATCCATGTGGCAAAAATGAAAGCAAAAGAGGAAATTGATTTTAACCTCCTAAGTGCCTATGTGTTTTTGACTAACCCCTTTATATGATGAGGGGACTAAGTGTGGTGCATCTTTAAAATATGATTGAAATCATTTTTAAGAAGGAAAATGGCCTTTCCCACATCTCCACAACTTTACAATGTGAATTTTTGCACAGATGCACGGGTCTCAGTGGAGACAGAGGCGCACAGAGCACATGTGCACGAACAGAGAAAAGTCAACAAGCACACATGCGCAGAATAGAGCTGTGACTTAAGCGCATGTGTGCACGATGCATGTCTGTGGGCCTAAAAACCCGCACATATATGACACATGGCCGAGAATGAAAAATTCGGATGGATTTCTCTCAATTCAACTTGGAATTGGCTGATTGGCAGGTCGGCCTAGGCCGGTTAGTGCACCTGCAAGTTAAACAAACTAAAAGAAGAGCAAGAAAAACCCAAATGGGGTAGGAAATTGATACCTTTCCCCAGTGGAGTCGCCAATCTGTTGCACCTCTTTCGTCACCTTAGTTAGCAAAATAGAGGTGCTTGCAAGCTTAGTTGGGTCTGCTGAGCAGGACAACTACAAGGAAACGAGTTAGGAAAATAAATAGAAAACAACAACTAAGAATTAAACTAAGAAATGCAATAACAACTAAATTTATGAGCATAGGGACATAGAGACAAAAATAACAACGAGACCCATGTCACTAATGATAAGGCTTATATTAGTGAAAGAAAACACCGAGAAGCAAGGGGACTATGAGTCCCTTCTTCCTCCAAGGGAGGGCTCTTGGACCCCCACAAGTAAGCTCTTCTTACAACAAATAAAAATGAAAAATGGTGAAAGAACTCTTTATTAATCCACTCAAGGGGTGAGATGGATTGCCCAATGCAATGGTGCAAATATAATCTTGGCAAGGATAGAGTCCTCAAGAGAATAATGGCAGCATAACTTTGCTTTGAATTCCTTGAAAAATGAAGTGTATCCATGGCCTTTTTATAACATTCCTTTCAACTATTGTTCAACTAGTTTGTAGTGTGTAAAGAGGCTAATTAGGGCATTTCTAGGTCTTTGATTAACCATCCAATCGAATCTAGTCCAGATTTGAGTGTCAAATCGGCTTGGGAGCTGAACCATAAGTGGGTGGGAGGCCAACCACTCTCATAAATGCGTCGTTTCTCAGGTGCACGACTTTTTGCGATAACAGTTGTGCATCGTGCACATGTGCACAATTTCTGCATTCCTGTTCCACGCATGTGTGTGCGCGCCCAGTGTATTCATAGCACCCTTCAATTTTTCACTACTTTGTATAGTTTTTGACCCTTTATGAATGATTTGGTGTTAATTCAGGTCCATGGATGACTTCATTGCTGTTTGGCGATGTTGAATTCTTGTAACCATGTGCGGACAAAATTTCAGTGATAACACTCCCTATCGATATGTCTCCCCATGTCTTCATGCTTATAATCTGGTCTCTTTCTCTGACAACTTCCCTCCCCTTAGCTTCTCTGTAAGATGTCGTGTAGATAAATGTGGGGCTTCCTGTATATGCTTTCTTTCTTCTCTTCTAGCACTATTTTTTCATTGGTGTTTCCTCTTGTAATTCACTAACATATATAGAAAGCATTCAAAAATTACTTGACTTCAAATCTTCATGGCTTGTCACGTTCACATCAATGACCATACTTTTCAACAATTTTCCTTTGTTGGTATGGATTTTGTTGACTATTTCTCTTCCCTTGTTCTTTTGTGCCTTTCACTGCTTTCCTTCCTGTGACTAACTACTTCCACCTTTCAATGTGCTTTCATCCATTGTTATGCATCTACTCTGACTCATGTCTTCTGTACTTGCCAAGTGTCTCATGAATTCATCTCTATCCATATGTCATAAAATTTTCCATGATTCGGCTACTCAACTACATATAATGCTTACCTATCTGTCACTTTACAATTATGAAGACTTCTTCAAATTTGTTGTACCTGATCATTGCATATTCCTACTTCTCAAACTGTCTTCTCAATCTATAAATCAAACTTCACATGTCTGGAACAATCTGTACCCAATATATCCATGTCTAAATACATACATGGAATCCTTTATACAATCTTGAACCTCTTCCTAAGAAGTGCGCCACTGATATCCTTCATAATTTTCAGTTGATACTTGCATGGGAATGTGTTTCGAAAGCTGCTACTCAAATAATCAATCTATCACAAGAAATTCTACACTTCTGTCATTAAGTCACTCTGAAACTACTTTCCCAAAATCTTCCAACACTTCAGACTTCTCGAAAGATAATTCTATGATCTGTAGAGCTACTGCTTAGACTCCCCCTCTTCAATATTCATATTTACTGGGAGTCCCCAAGTTTAATGGCTCATAAAGGTGGAGGAAGCTTCCTTGATGCAGAGTAATCTTCCTCTTCATAATCTTCTTGAATTTTGGCATCTTCTTCTTTATTATCTTCCTGAATTCTGACATCTTCTTCTTTTCTTGTAGATTCATCATAATCTTGCACCACTGCAAATCCTGAGAGTATGATCTTTGGGACTTCTTCATTCACCTTTTCTTCCTTTACTTGTTCTTTATTCACTTGTTCTTACTTTTTTTCCAAACCTTATTACATATGGTATTAGTGTTCTCTTTCATATAAGTATCCATCACGCTTCTACAATGATGAGTTATATGTCCATGCTTGTGGAATTTGTAACATTCAATATTGTGTGGGGCCACATAAAAAATTCTTTCTTGAACATTTCTTCCATAAGCTTTGCAATCTACAACTTTATGTCCAAATTTATTATAGGTAAAACAATGACCATAAAATAAATTTTGATACCTGGGAGTCAATGATCATTTTTGTGTTGTAATCCTTCTGAATTCATGCCTTGGATGATCATGTTATTATTTTTTGTTGTATCCTTCATAATGGTTGAATATTCTTTGATACCTAAAAGTGGAGGGTCTTATTTGATATCCATCTCTTCTGTAATCTTCTTCTTGACTCTTCTTCATTTCTAGAATGTTCTTCTTTGATGGCTCACATACTTCCTTCTTGGTAGGGCCTTTGATGACTTCCACATAACTCTTAGCCTTCTCTTCATTCTTCCTTTCTAGTAAACAATAACACTTTCCTTCAACTTTATTTACTGACGATGTGGAACTTTCTCTCTCTTAAATGTTCTTGTTGAGCTTGAAAACTTTAACTCTTAATGTGACAACTTCTTCTTCAAGCTTCTCACAATATTCTTCTTTCTTCATCATCTGGATCTTCACGACTTCTTCCTTTCTCTTTGCCTATTTAAGTTGAGCCTTCAAGGAGACAGTTTCTTCTTCAAGCCTTCTTTCTTGTTGACTAAATTATGCTTCAAGATTATTTAAGTCCTTAGATCTTTCCTTGAGATGTCTAGTCAAAATATTTTCTCTCTTCTCTACTTCCTTTCTTTGTGCTACTATTTCGGCTTCCAAAAACTATTTTTCTTCCAACTGAATTTTGCATTCTTCTTCAATCCTTCTGGATTCTTCTAATTGGACTTTTAAGTTTCTAATCATATATTGGAGTTATTTAGAATTGGGATTTTGGGAATCCTTATTTAGCTTGATCAATTCTTCCTTGAGTGACCTATTCTTCCTTCTTTCTTTTGTCATATCATCTAAAGTCCTGATTAATTCTGATTCAATATTTACTATGCCTTCTTCACAATATTGTTCTTCTAAATTTGTCTAACATGAAGGGCATATTTCATCTCGTTCTGCTTCAACATATTATTTATTCTGATTAACATGCTATGGATCCGTGATAGAATGATATTCCTTAAAGTATAGATTATGTCGCTTATCCAAAAGTTCTTTAGTTGATGAACACTGTCCCACTTTGTCTTTTACCAGATATGGTAATCTTTAAAAGATGAAATCCATTTCTATTTTGTTGTTTCTCTTCAATTCCTTCTTGGATGCAGTCTTTGGTTTCTTTGAACCGATGTATCTTGTAACAACCGAGTACCAAAAATCATACCCTTGTGCTCCTAGAAATTTTTTCATATTGTGTCTCCATATCTCATATCTTGGACCATTTTGACCATCAAACTATGGTACTCCAATCTCAACATACTCCCTGATCTTCCTTCCAGTCGTTAAACTATTTTCTTGAAGGACCTGTTATGATACCAATTGTTAGAATACTGAGGGGGGGTGAATCAGTATGAACACTTTTTACTTGTTTCAATCAAAATATACAAACTTCAACTTTATCAGTAGTATATCATTTATGATTGCATTCAATATATCATGAGTATATAACCATAATCAATACCATTCAACAATACCACATCAAATACACAATACACCAGAATTTATGTGGAAACCCAAATGGGAGAAAACCACATAATGATTTCTTATATATATCAAGAATACATTCATAGGAAGCACCAAATTCCAAATTCTCCAACACCAACTGGAAGGAGGCTCCAACACTCTGTTTACAGGCTCCAATATGAAGGAAGCTACAACTCCTTGCATTCTCCAGAAACAACTGGAAGGAGGCTCCAACCCCCTAGTTTACAGGCTCCAACCTGATGGAAGCTCCAACTCCTTGAGTTCTTTGATACCAACCAGAAGGAGGCTACAACCCCCTTTCCTTTCCCCATCCTTACACCCTAAAATATAAGTATAGACTCAAACTATCACTACCACTAATCAACCTGTAACTACCAATGTCATCAACCAAACTGTCATTGACACTGTCACATCAACCAATCACTATCACTCTGTCACATCAACATGTACTTGATGATCAACCAATCATCCAACCTATCACTATCATTGTCACTGATATATTATCATCAACCAACTATAACCCGATCCACTCTCATAGATACCAAAACCATCACCATACCATGTACATCAACCATGTACCAAATACATGTACCATATCATGCATCAATCATGTCCCAAAACCTGTACCATATCATGCATCAACCATGTAAACACAATTACTAACTTAAGGAGAAATATGACCTCAAAATGAGAACTCTATCCCTTAAAACCCATATTTTTGCATAAAAAACATGAAAATCAACCCCCCAAAAGTGGTGCTATAGGTAGCACCATTTTTTCTAACCAGGTCAAAATTACAACATTTTTCAAGCATGGCCTTAAAAAAACAAATAGTTGCTTAGAAAAACCTTAAAATCAACACCTAAATAAAAAAGTGACGCTACCTAAAGAAAATTGTTTTTTCTAAATGTTAAAATTATAACTAATTACGACCTAATTGAAACTGTGTCTTTGAAAACAAATCCCTATGCAAATAAAAAACCCAAAATTGGATCCTAAATGGTCACTTTAAAATAGTCTAGTGTCTTTGGATTTGATAACAAATCCCTAAGCATTTGGATCATTACAACAGTCTAGTGCCTGATAAAGAAATAGTCTTCAGTTTCTCTATCCATCGCAAAGGCTGAGTATATAGCAGAAAAAACATGTTGCACACAAGTTCTTTGTATGAAGAAGACATTGATATATATTAAGGTATAATATGATCATCCAATATCAATAATTTGTGACAACACAAGTGCTTTAAATATTTCAAAGAATCCTATTATGCACTCGAAAATGAAGCAAATTCCAATCAAATATCACTTCTTAAGAGAACAAGTATCAAAACAAAATGTCAAGATGGAATATATTACCACCAAAAAATATATTGCAGATATTTTCACAAAACCCCTTCCCAAAGAGACATTTGAATATCTCAAACAAAAATTAGGAGTGATATCCATCTTATCTAGTCACTAAATGCTTAAGGAGTAGCACAATCTCAAGGGAAACACTCCTTTTCCATTGATTTCAAATGGAGGGGGTTGCATACAAAGAAGGAGAGTTACAGACAGAAGGAGAGTTGCAGACAGGGGGAGAATTATTTATGATTATATTTCTTAATTACAGGATTTTCATCAATGACAAAGGGGGAGATTGTTGAACAAATTATTTTCATTGATGTAAAAGGAATTATATCATGTAAGTATTCAAATATAAGTATCTCATGAAAAAGGCAACTTTACGTAAAAAGGTGAATTCAAAATAAAGTTGTGTGAAAAAAGGTGACTTTACATAAAAAGGTGAATTCAAAAAAAATAAAATTAAGTTACATGAAAACGGAGTATTAAAAGATAAAAAAGTGAATTTACATAAATAAGTTAAAAAGTAAAATGGTATTTGACTATGGTTTAAAAACCCATGGTGTTGTGAAAGTGAATTAAAAAGGGGGGGAATTAACTCTTTAATTAATGGATATCGTGTATTTTTGAAAAACCATGACTCTTCATGTAGGGTTATGATAAAGTATAAAAGAAGAAGAGTAATGTGAGAAAATGTGTGGGTGAAAACATATTATTCTTATGAATAACATTTGAAGAAGTGATAAGAGTGATGATTGAATATCATTCAAGGAGGAATGAATAAATATTAGCGAAGATCGGATCTGATGTTCCAACAAGTAGATACGACATTCTAGCAAGCCAATATGGTGTTCTAGCAAGTAGATTTGGAGTTATAGCAAGCAAATCTGGTGTTCCAGAAAGTAGATCTAGCATTCTAGAAAGAAAATATTGTAAAGGACAATACAAGGAAAAAGTAGTAGAAAAATAAAGAATATTTGGTGAAGGCATATCTAAGGTAGAATAAGCAAGAAGATCTAGTGAAGGAAGAGCTAAGGAAGTAGCAGTGAGCAGAACTGGTGAAGACATAAGAAACAATAAGTTCTATGAAGGAAATGCAGATGTTCAACCTCTAAAGAAGAATTTTTAAGCTTGAAAGTAGGTTGGTGCCTACCAACATCAAGTAGTGGGGATTGGTGTCTCTAGTAGGTTGGTGCATACAAAATCAAGCGGTGGGGATTAATGTCTCCAGTAGGTTGGTGCCTGTTGTCATGCAATTTGTACTTGTCCCAAATGGAAAGGCTAAAGGAGGGAAAATTGGCGTAACAAGAGGTTGTCCTATCAATGCCACCTTAATAAGACATCTCTTTCTATTTAGGGATGATAGCCTAGGGGAGATGTCCCCGGTGACCTAGGGGTTTGAGAAGGAAAATATAGAAGTGTCAATAAAATATATCCCTTCTCACAAGTCATACTGATGAAAAATTCCCAAGGTTTTAGCAAATAAAGAAATGGTATGCTTGAATGTACCTGCCTAGAACAAAGCAACAAGAAAATAATATATTTTGCAAGTACAACTTGATGTTAGTGCTTTGTAAAACCTTGGAATTGTTGATAAAAGCAATAAGTTGATGCAAGATGAAGGAAACAAAAATTTTATAACATCAATGTATACAATATATAGATTCACAATCAATGCCTTAAATAGGCTTCGCAATGACCAAAACATGATAATCCAATAATAGAAATATACTAGCACTTGTCAGAAGCTAATTAGGAAATGTAAAAATCAACTTTTGCAATTGATTTTAAGTGCTTTTACTGCTGTAATAATTGGCTGTGGATTAATTTTGTAATAGCAACAAGAAGGTTAGTGAATTAGTCTAATCTAGGGTTAGGAAAGGTTAGTAGGTTGCTTGAGGTAAAATATTTAAGGGTTGATTTCATCAAACAATCAAATGCAAGGTCTAGAATAGTGTCTTTTAGGGCTAATGGAGTCACTTTGCAGAAGAAAACTTGAAGGAAATAAATGATAATGTAAGAGCTAAGGACCAAAAAGGATGATGATTGAGGTGTTGGTTACCCAAGGCCTCAATCAACAAGCATTAGAAGGAAAAAGACCACTAGGAAGTAGGTAACCCTAGGCCCTAGAAAATTTCCTTCTTATTTAGCTCAATCTTGAAACAAACAATGTCTTGATGAAGTAAATGCTACTAGAGTGCTGCAATGGCAGGGCTCTAGTACAATTATTCAAAAGGTAGGGTTTCTAGCACAATCTAGTAGGTGAAAAATTGTTAAGACAAGGACAATAACATGTGCTTGATCTCCTAGGGTTTTAAGCTAGCAATTTCATAATCTTGGAAAAATGCATAGTAAATGTACCATAACCATTAAAAATAAAGAAAAATTGCAGAAATTCACTTACATTCACCGAGAATAATCTAGCAATAAGCCTAGTTGAAGACCTTCCACCGAGAAAATGCCAAGAAACACCAAATTTAGCCTCCTTCAAGAAGTGCGCCTAAAATTTCAGCCAATAACCCTTAAGTAGGGAACAAATTTCAGACCTCACTTGTGAGTGAATCAATGATGAAAAAAATACAAGGGGAAAATCCCCTATTTATACAGTGAAAATGAACTTTAATTACAAAATTAGGTCAAAAAGGTCGACATTGCCGATTTACATGAGAAAATCCAATTTTACACAAAATTATCCAATAAAACCCTAATATTATCTTTTTAGGGTGATGTCATGCCCCTCCTAGGGTGACATTAGCCTCTCTGCCAGAACACTAGCCCTCCAAGTGAAACATTGGGGCTCAAAACCCCTTAGGAACTACCACACGTGTCAACCCAAACCATCCTCAATCTGGACACCTCAACTAGGTGACGTCAAGGTTCTGAATGATGATGTCAAGGGCCTTCAAGGGCCAACAACATGGTGGGAAGGAAAGAACCCACAGGGTCCAGGCCTGCCAGGCTGTCTCTATTGAAACATCCTTGTCTCTCTTCGGTGCAAGCCTCTGGTATATGTATGCCCCTTGTTGAGGTCTCAACATCCATCTGGTGGGATTTTATCCCTATGGAGGTCCGAGATAATCATCTCCCCATGTGTACTTGTCCTTCGGGTATGGTCCTGCAGTAAAAAAAGTATGCCCTCCATGGGCTCATAAGTCACAGGGATCATAGAAATGTCAATCACATATAATAATCAAGTTATCTAAACATGTGCATAAAACCCCCCTTTCCTAGACAAGTGTTCAAAGACGTTATGCTATTCTACAAGCCAGGTTTGGAGAGGGTTTTAGGACTTCCCATTGTGATGAATCTCCTTATATGTGGGATGTTTCTAGGTGGAGACCAATCTAGGTCATGTAAGTGCGTGAGATGGTATGGGGATGTTTGGGAAATGGGTGAAGTGATGACACGAAAATGTATGGATTACCTGTGGGTGCCTCTGAAGAGGGTGAGTTGCACCTTGTCATGGATGCAAGTTTTTCCAAGCCCATTCAATTTCTTTTTTACATTTTATCTTATTTCTTTTTTTTTCAAGAGAATAGTTGGGGGACACTGCCCTGGCATGGTCACTAATGGTGACAACGTTACCCACAAGCATTTCACAGATATAAGAAGGCTGGCTCGTGATGAGACCCCCTTTCGCTTGGCTATGCCACCAAGAGCCACTACCCTGGTGTGGTGACCAACTGAATGGTAGTGTCATACCTCTACATGCCCATGGACCTAATAGGCTGGATCGTGATGAGACCCCCTATCCTCCAACTAGGTCTTGAGTTTATTTATTTTATGGGTCCCTCATTTCTTGCTGAGAAGCCCTTTATTGTTGTCTTGGGGATCCCTGGGCGAAACATATGAAGGTTTTTTTCTTTTGGCTTTTATATTTTTCCAGCTACTTTTACCCTCTGGGCCTTTAGCCCCTTCTTCCCACAAGGCAAGCTACAACCCTTTTCTAGCTTGGAAAATCCAGTTCCCGAACCAATGTAGGGGATGGATGAAAGGGAGGATGATGGAAAGTGATAAGTATGGTGGGAATGGATGATGGCCTTTCATGAACCCACCCAATGGAAACTCACTCCCAGGGGAACCAATTTGCTAGGGAATTATGTCAAGTCAAAATGAATAAAGTACAAGAACACATCATGAAGAAAAAGGAATTAAATGCACATATTCAAATTTTTTGAGAATCAGAGTGATACATATCATGATACCCAAACTCATTACCTCATGGAGAAAGATGTATTGTTGCTGAAGGACCAGAATGATGGGATGGATGTTGACAGGATGGAGGCACTAAAGAAGAAAGATGGGCCCTCCAGGGCCAGGCTCAAGTCAATATGGCTCTCGGTACTCCATGTCTAGGACCTGTGGGCCTCGAGACATAATATCCTTAGTTATCCCTAGGCTAGGGGATAACATCTGGATCCAACTCAGGGACACGTGCTCACCGTAGAGCGCATGAGAACCTTAACATATTTAGTATGACCCGTGACCTGTTAGATCTCAAAAAAATTTATTTGTAATCATTTAGAGTGGTGATATCGCCCCTGGCTTGTATATGGTACAAAAAAACGAAAGTAATCAAGCATATATACAAATGGAAATACAACTACTCTAGCATGAAATGAAAATGGTGTATACAATGAATGAAAATTCTTACCTACTTACATGTACTTACCTATTGGTTGAATTCTAGGTGTGGTCAAATAGCCAATGAAACCATCCTAGCAATGTCTCATAACACCTGCCTCTATGCTTCATCATAAACCAAAACAATGACAAGTTAAGAACACGATTAACATGAGTTAGAAAATGTATTGTATCACCGGAGATCATAAAGTATAACACATGGAGGCGGGAGGGAGGGAAAAATTTGTGCCAAGTCAGACTCTTAGGAAAATTCTCAATCCATATCAGAAAGGGATCGTAAAAAATCAAAGGTTCAAAAGATTGATTCAAAGGGTTTGAAGGTTGTCTACCTTGGACATATTCATAATCTGAGATCTGGGAAGGGACTAGAAAGGACCTAGAACATGACTGGAAAATTCTTAAGAGAAGGCTAAAAGATTGAGATGACAAACTTCTTCTAGAGGTATTCAACCTACCCTGGAACTCTAGGGTTTGCCTTAGAGGAAACTTACTACAAAATACATACTTCCCAACTACACCTTTAATGACACAATAAGATAAAATAATCGAAGGTGGATGGAAAACATTATCACAAGGATCCTTCTTCAGGCAAATGATGTCCTTACCTCTATCAAGATCTGAGCATAACGATGGCTGATAATATTCTTCATGGAATAGACCCAAGTGCTCAGAGGAATAATCATCAAAATCCTCAAGGTATGACTGAAATTCAAAGGAGAATATAGCACCAGGTCATCCTTGGGTGTCTAAAACAGGTTTGTAATCATACCATCTCCTTGTTACCAATTGTCAAAATTAGTAACCTCATATGATAGTTGTAAAGGCAATTTTTGGAAATGTCCCTCAATATTGTAAATGGGATATTCATTAGAACCAATCACATCCCACTTATGCCTTTCAACATGTATGAACTCATCAATATTATCAACAATGTTAGTACCTTTATCATAACATGAAGTATTTAATGCATCCAAGGGCTCCTCTAGCACCTCTTCCCTTTCCAAATCATAAAATAAAGCATCATCAAAATTTTGGAAATGGAAGTAACTTACCGTGTTCACTTCTTGTTGTGCAAGAGAATCAATGGCTTGGATGACTTCATTAAATGGAAGAGGGTATAATACACCATCATCAAGATTCATCTCTTCGTCTTTATCAGAAAATGAAGGAGATATCTCTTCCAAGTGTTCCTTTACTTCTTCACCTTCTGAATCATAGAACAAGGTGTCATAAAAAAACTAGAAAGGAAAATGACTCACCTCATTCTCTTCATATTTTGCAGGAGAGATAGGATCTTGGAGAGCTTCATCGGACAAAGGAGTGGTTACCAGTGATTCATCCTCATAATTCACTTCTCTAGTTAAATCTTCACTGCATTCTATCGAATCATGGGAGAAATATTCCTCTATATCAGAGGGTTATTGGTATTGAGTAAGGTACACATCCCTAAGATCTCCCACAATCTTAGTGGTGAATCCTTCATCTTCCAGGGCCACTGCGAGATTCTTAAGGGCATCTTCATATGTCAGGAATTGTGTTTTCACAAACTCAATAAACCTACTGATGAGGTCTATGAAAGATGAAATACCCCTATCTTCACAACAACTCTTAAAACAATATTGAAAAAAGGATGGCAGAGAAAGTATGAATAATTTTACCAGAACATCCTCCCCTCTCGATTCTATCTTGCCTATATACTTCAAGGATTCTACAATGTGAGCAATTAAGAGGCATCCAAATATTGGATATTTTCTTGACCATTTTGTATCAAAATAATGCGGGTATCCTTGAAAATGTTTGAAATCGATAGTCGGATACACTTTTTCCCAGGGCACCATGATCCCACAACTTGGAAATATCCCAGAATTGAGAGTAAGGTGGCACCTTGGAAAAGGCTAGTGGAGTCGCCAGATAATCTTCTTGAAACTATCAAAGGGATGAGGGATCACCCTTAGTGGAGTCGCTAAGTAAGCTTTTTAGAGTAAAAGGATTTTGAGAAAAGGCTTACCAAAAAGTGTTGTCTTTGAGGAGAATTGACTCAGTGTTCCCCGAAAATGGTGCCAAAATGTTATCGCTCAATTTGTACTTGTCCCAAAGGGAAAGGATAAAGGAGGGAAAATTGGCATAACAAGAGGTTTTCCTATCATTGTCACCTTAATAAGACACCTCTTTCTATTTAGGGATGATAGCTGAGGGGAGACGTCCCCAGTGACCTGGGGGTTTGAGAAAGAAAAAGTAGAAGTGCCAATAAGAGATATCCCTTTTCACACGTCACATTGATCAGAAATTCCGAAGGTTTTATCAAATGAAGAAACGGTATGCTTGAATGTACCTGCCCAAAAAAAAAGCAACAAGAAAAAAATAGCTTTTCCAAGTACAACTTGATGTTAGTGCTTTATAAAACCTTGGACTTGATGATAAAAGTAGTAATTTGATGCAAGATGAAGAAAACATAAATTTTATAACAACAATGTATACAAGATTATATAAGCTTCACAATAAATGCCTTAAATAGGCTTCACAATGACCAAAAAATGATAATCCAATAATAGAAATATACTAGCACTTGTTAGAAGCTAATTAGGAAATGTAAAAATCAACTTTTGCAATTTATTTTAAGTGCTTTTACTGCTGTAATAATTGGCCATAGCTTACTTTTGTAACAACAACAATAATTTTACTGAATTAGTCTAATATAGGGTTAGTAAAGGTTAGTAGGTTTCATGAGGTAAAATATCTAAGGGTTGATTTCATCAAACAATCAAATGCAAGGTATAGACTAATGTATTTTAGGGCTAATGGAGTCACTTTGAAGAAACACTATTAAATGAAACAAATGATAATGTAAGAGATAAAGACCAAGAAGGATGATGATTGAGGTGTTGGTAATCCAAGGCCTCAATCAACCAGCCTTAGAAGGAAAACGACCACTAGGAAGTAGGTAACCCTAGGCCGTAGCTTTTTTCCTTCTTCTTTAGCTCAAGATTGAAACAAACAATGGCTTGATGAAGCAAATGGTACTAGAGTGATGGAATGGTAGGGCTCTAGTACAATGCTTCAAAAGGTAGGTTTTCTAGCACAATCTAGTAGGTGAAAAGTTGTTAAGACAAAGACAATAACATGTGCTTGATCTCCTAGGGTTTTGAGTTAGCAATTTTATAATCTTGGAAAAATGCATAGTAAATGTACCATAACCATTCAAAATAAAGAAGAATTGCAGAAATTCACTTATATTCACCAAGAATAATCTAGAAATAAGCCTAGTTGAAGACCTTCCACCAAGAAAATGCCAAGAAACACCAAATTTAGCCTCCTTCAAGAAGTGCGCCTAAAATTTCATCCAATAACCCTTGAGTAGGGCACAAATTTCATACCTCACTTGTGAGTGAATCAATGATGAAAAAAATAAAAGGGTAAAATCCCCTATTTGTATCATGAAAATGACCTTTGATTACAAAATTAGTTCAAAAAGGCCGACATGGCTAGTTTACATGAGAAAATCCAATTTTACACAAAATTATCCAATAAAACCCTAATTTTATCTTTTTAGGGTGACGTCATGCCCCTCCTAGGGTGACGTTAGCCTCTCCATTGGAATGTTAGCCCTCCAAGTGAAACTTTGGGGCTCAAAACCCCTCAGGAACTGCCACACGTGTTAACCAAAACTGTCTTCAAGATGGACACCTCAACTAGTTGACGTCAAGGGCCTTCAAGGGCCATAATCATGGAAGGAGGGAAATACATCCCCTAGGTACAAGCCTGCTAGGATGTTTCTGGTGTAACATCCTCGTCTCTCTCTAGTGCAAGCCTCTAGTATATGTCTACCCCTTGCTAGGGTCTCATCATTCATCTGGTGGGATTTTAGCTCTATGGAGGTCCGAGCTAATCATCTCCCCATGTTTACCTATCCGTCGGGCATGGTCCTGCAAAAACAACAAGTACGCCCTTCATGGGATTATAAGTCACAGGGATCATAGCAATGTTAATCACATCTAATAATCAAGTTATCTAAACATGTGCATAAAACCCCCCTTTCTCATAAAAGTTCTCAAAGACATTATGCTATTCTACAAGCCAGGTTTGGAGAGGGTTTCAGGATGTCTTATTGGGTTGAATCTCCTTAGATGTGGGATGTTTCTAGGTGAATACAAATCTAGATCATGTAAGTGCATGAGATGGTATGGGGATGTTTGGGAAAAGAGTGCAGTGATGACAGGGAAATGTATGGATTACCTATGGGTTCCTTTGAAGAGGGTGAGCTGCACCTTGTCATCGATGAAAGTTTTTCCAAGACCATTCAATTCCTTTTTTACATTTTATATTATTGATTTTTCTTTCAAGAGAATAGTTGGGGGACACTACCCTGGCATGGTGACCAGTGGTGAAAACATTACCCATAAGCATTTCACGGAGATGAGAAGGTTGGATCGTAATGAGACCCCCTTTCTCTTAGTTATGCCACCAAGAGCCACTACCCTAGCGTGGTGACCAACTAAATGGTAGTGTCATACCGCTACATGCCCATGGACCTAATAGGTTGGCTTGTGATGAAACCCCCTATCCTCCAACTAGGTCTTGATTTTATTTATTTTATGATTCCCTCATTTTCTTGTTGAGAATCCCTTTATTTCTTTCTCGGTGATCCCAAGGCGAAGCATATGAAGGTTTTGTTCTTTTGGATTTTATCTTTTTCCAACTAATTTTACCCTCTGGGCCTTTAGCCCCTTCTTCCCACAAGGCAAGGTACAACCCTTTTCTAGCTTGGCAAACCTAGTTCCTGACCCAATGCAAGGGATGGATGAAAGGGAGGATTATGGAAAGTGATAAGTATGGTGGGAATGGATGATGGACTTTCATGAACACAGCTGGTTGCAACTCACTCTTAGGGGAAAAAACTTGCTAGGGCATTTTTTCACCCCCCCTAGGTATGGACAAGTCAAAAGGAATAAAGTCCAAGAACACATCATGAATAAAAAGGAATTAAATGCACATATTCAAATGTTTTGAGAATCAGAGTGACACATACCATGATACCCAAACTCATTACCTCATGGAGCAAGACTTATTGCTGCTGAAGGACCAAGTTGATGGGATGGATGTTTCTGTTGCTGATAGGATGGAGGCATTGAAGAAGAAATATGGGCCCTCCAGGGCCAGTCTCAAGTCAATATGGCTCTCAGTACTCCTTGTCTAGGACCCGTGGGCCTCGAGACATAATCTCCTTAGTTATCACTAGGCTAGGGGATAACAGTGCCTACAAACATCTAGCAGTGGGAATATGTGTCTCTAGTAGGTTGTTGACTATAAACATCTATCAATGGGGATTGGTGTCTCCAATAGGTTGGTGCCTACAAATGATCAAGATAATTTTTTGTGGTTTTCTCTCAAAAGGGTTTCCACGTAAAATCTTGTTTCTTATAGTTGTTATATTTTATGTGTTTGCTTCATTATGGTTAAAAATTGTTAAAATTAAAAAATATATCCTTATATTGATTCACTCCCCCCCTTTTCTGTATAAGTATGTGATCAAAACTAATGTATGTATATTTATCCTTGTAGACACAAATTCCTTTTTCTTTAAGAAAATATAAAGCTTCCTATGGAACTCTTTTGGTAGTGTTCCATTAAGGATGTATTGAAATTATCTGACAAATTTATCTTGAACCAGAAAAAAATGGAAGGGTGCTTTGTGTTTCCACAATATAGGAAACCACAATTGAGAAGAATCATTTTCAACATCAACATTACCCCTTGAGGGTAATCCTTAAAATAAATTACAATAGGTGATGACCAATACTAAATAGGAGGCCATGAAAAGACTTTGCATTTTCATATAGTTGTAGAGATGATGATATATCTCATTTGAGATCATCTTGGCCTAGTAAAATATCACTTTCTTTCGAAAGGAGAAATATAGCACATATAATACATACCTTGGGATATGGGATGTGGATTCTCATCCCATCAATGTAGGAAAATCCAAGATAAATCGCGACATGGCTCTGATAGTAGGTTAATATCAACTTGAGTAATGTCAGTTGGAATTATAGCTAACGATGACAAGAATATTTTATTTTCACCACAACCCTATGAGTCTAGAAAATGATCATGTTTCAAAATCCGGAGGACTTTGTTCAGGGTAGGAAGTCAAAGCATCCTTCTGAATATCTTAGGAGTCAAGAGAATAAGGTTCTTTCCTTCTACAAGAACTAGAATCAACTTGCACTTAGAGTTGAATTTACTTGCACATAAAAAACTATTTCTTTGAAGTCAAAACCTTCATGTATGCAATCGGCCTATACTAGACTAGTTTTCCAAATCTTCCTAGCAAGATTTTTCTCTAGAAAGAGGCTTGAGTACCACTAATATTTTGTAGACCATTAGAAATCCTTATTCTGATGATCAAGAGAGTTGACATTGTCTCCACAAAATGGTTCCTTTCTTCTTCTAGTTGTCATATTTCCCACTTCTTTCAATATGTTTTAATATATGTGAAGGCTATCAATATGGGTTATGTAGATTAAATTGTTTAAATTCCTAATTCATAAACAATCCTTAATGAGATATATTTTCAGTGTGTACAATTCCTTTAGGAACACATGCAAATAATAAATATAAATTATCCTTGATAAGAAAGTGCTTCGTAGAAAATCTAGATAATTAATCCTCCTTTAGTGTTGACAACCGTCTTTTTCCTTGAGAGCCAAAACCTTAGAAACGAACCATAACTTCCTTGAAAATGATGAACTATTGTTCAGTGCAGGAATAAACTAAGTATAGGACTCAAGGTGTATGAAGGGGATGGAGAGATAAGTCTTGTATAGATATGAATTATGCAGAGGAATAGGTTAATGTAAATTTCTCTGCATGAGATATGACTCAAAATTTGCTAAGTATAAGACTTTGTAGTAGATAGGAATATAGGTACGCGTAATGTGGGGAAAAGGTGACATGGAGGTGGTAGAATTTGAAGAATATACTAAGTATGGAGTACTGTAGAAGGTAGGAGTGTGGGATGTTAGAAAAATGACAAAGTGTTGGAGCAGAATGAGGATTATGAAAGTGCGGAGAGAAAATTGAGGATTACAAAAGTGTAGAGGAAAAGGCATGAGTTAGATTCTCCACATAAGGAAAATTTGAAAATAAACTAAGTGTCGACTCATGCAAAAGGGTGAGTATGTGGAACGTTCAGAAGATACCTGCAGGATGGAATCTTTGCATGGTCGAATATCTACATGGTGGAAATCATAAAAATGACTAAGTGTTGAAAACATATGAATTCTTCCAATAAATAATATGGGACTATGAGACTTCTATGGGGCATGAAGGACTATGTATTGGAATGAAAAGAGGGTTCTTATACCTAGTGATACTTAGCATAAAATGAAACGTTATGACACAAAAATGGATCAACATATCGGCTCCAACTACAATATAGTGACCTCCTGTGGGTTGTTGAGAATCCAGAAGGCATTATCCATTGGGCATGGAGTTGAAGAAAAATATTTACATACCATGAATATAGACAATGAATGTAAAAAAGGGACTATGGTACAAAGGTCACTCGAAAATATTGAGATGATCAATAAAAGAATGCTTCAAATGATGCCCATTCACAAACAATTTCAAAAGTTGACTATCCATTCATTTTATCATATATGAATTGAAACCATGGATCTTTTCAATTTGAAAAGTACCAATCCACAAAGCATCAAAATTAGAGTGAAGACATGGTTTTTCTTTTTCCTTGTTCCATAATAAAACCAATTGATCTTTGTGAAAGTCCTTTATAGTATCACTTTGATCAAAATATTTCTTCACCACTTCTTGCATTTTTTGAATATTCAACATTGTTTTTTCCCTTTGCTCCTCTAGTTGCATCAATTAATAAAAGATAGCTTGCATAGGTGTAGTTCCTTTTTCATCTTCAATTCCAGTAGCAATAGCCAATGTGTTTAATTCCAAACGCATCGATAGCCTAACATCCTTTCCATAAACTAGATAAAATGGAGATTGTCCAATACTGCTCTTTGGTGTTATTCTACTTGCCCATGAAGCATTAACAACATTTTTATGCCAATCTCTCTAATTTACAACCACTTCCTTCTTAAGAATTTGTATGAGATATTTATTGGTTGATTCAGCCAATCCATTTACTTGTGGATAAAAATTTGATGATTGTCCCATTGTTATACCAAAATTACCACAAAGTGTAGTAAACTTGGAGCTACTGAATATGGAACTGTTACCAGTAATAAAATTTTCCGGAACACCAAACCTTGATAAAATATTTTCTTGCAAAAACTAAATAAATTTTTAGGCATTGGCATCCTTAAATGCTATTGCTTCATGCCACTTTGTGAAATAATCAGTTGTCGTCAATATATAAGAGTGACCTTTACTGGATTTTGGATTTATAGGAACAATGACATATAAACCCCATTGTGTAAAAGGACTATCCACTATGATTTTATTCAATGGAATAGTAGCTCTTTTCATTCTACCAGAAAATTTTTGACATGGAAAGCATCTTCTTATAAAAGTATGTACATCTCTGAATAATGTTGGCCAATAAAAGTCATCTCTTATGATTCTATGAGATATTACCATTGGAGCAAAATGTCCACCACAAACACCTTCATGAATTTCTTTTATAATTTTAGTAGATTTAGAGTGGTTTAGACATCTCAATAGCATGCCATCAAAACTTATTCAGAACAAAATTCCATAAATTAGTACATAAGAATTTGATTTCATTTTCAGTGATCTCCTTTCTTTTGTTGACATCCCAACATGAAATTGTCCATATTTAAAATAGAAGATAATATCCTTGTACCATTCATATTTTTTCATCATTTCATATTGAGTAGCAAGCATTTTTTATTAGTATATGAATCAATATTTACTACAATTCCACCTTTTAGTTTACACAATCCTTTTCCTCTTAGAAATTTTAAAGGCTTTATTTCTATATCAAATTCTTGTAATTTGGCCAACCAATTGGCCCATCTCCCCTCTCTAAGATGTTGAAATAATATCATATTGATCGGTGGATATGGTACATAAGTAATCACATGTGATGTTAGGATATAATTCCTGAAGAAAGAGACAACTTTGATCAAGGAAAACGTTTGTTTCTCCATAGGGTAATATTTCAATTCATATTCTTGCAAGTGTTTACTCCTAAAAGAAATTGGATTCTCTTCATTTGAGTCCTTCCTCTAGGTTAGTATAGTAGCAATATTTTATTCTAAGGAAATAGAATATAAGATGAAATATTTATCAAAATTAGGACTAATGAGAACCAAAGTCATGGAAATTGTAGACTTTATATTTGAGAAAGCTTTATGAGCCTCATCAGACCATTCAAATATTTGATATTTCTTCAATAAATTATTTATTGTCTTAACAATTGAAGCATAGTCTGACAAAAATCTTCTAACAAAGTTTATTTTCCCAAAAAATGATTGAAAAAATTTTCTTCTTTTAGGAGGTTTCAACTCAACTATAGGCTTGATTTTGTCTAGATCTATATCTATTCCATATTTTCTTACAATGTTCCCCAACAATTTCCCTTCTAAAACTGCAAATAAACATTTCTTAGGGTTGAGAGACATGCTATATAATACACAATATTAAAAAACTTTGTTGAGGTGTGAAACATGTCGTTCTCTCAATTTTGAATAAACTATAAAAACATCCTGGTAGTTTTCCATATTGTTTCTTATCATGTATTTAAATGCATAATCCATATCTATTTGAAATATAGCTCCAACATTTATCAACCCAAAGAGAAGTCATACATAGGAATATATTCTGCAAGGTGTTATAAAGGTCTTTTTTATGTCTATCTTCACTTGCAACAAGTACTTGATTATATCCAGAATCCATCAAGCATAGGCATTACTGCAGAACCAATCACTTGTTGTAACAACATTTCCATATTAGGAAAAGGATAATTATTCTTCAAAGATTATTTGTTAAGATCTTGAAAATCAACACACAAACATATTTCTCTATTTTTCTTCCTAACCACAACTCTATTTGAGATCCAATTTGAATGTCTAGTTGAAAAAATAATTCCAACCTTTTCCATATTTTCAAGTTCAAGCTTGACCAAAGGTTTCAATTTAGGGTTGATCCCCCTTAGCTTCTGTCTAACAAGATTGGTCCCTTCCTTTAGAGGTATGATATGTTAAATAATTCTCTTATCACACTCCTTAAGATCATCATATGTCCATGCAAAAATATCTTGAAATTATTTGAAAAGTTTGATATATTGTTTAGTCTCATCACCAATACATGTGCTTCTCAAGCTCAAATACTTTGGATTTTCTTGAGTCCCAATATTCACTTTTTGAGTGTCTTAGATTTTTCTAAGTCATGGTTCTTCACTTGGATTATTCTTGCATATTTGATCGTCTTTGGTAAAAAGATATTCTAAAATAATCAGAATTTTGACATGAATATCACTTTTGTGGTCAAAATCTTCAGATTTGTGATTTTCCGAAGACCTATCCTCTTTAGTACTTTGCTCTATGATCTCAACTTACATAAGAAATTCAGAAATGCGTTCTTCATTTTCAAACACTTGCCAAAAAATTTCATTGCCTGGTACTGAAGGGAGAAATATCATTTTGACATGGAATGAATCATGAAATGATGATTATGGATTGAAAAGGGAAACTGAAACTGCTAATGGATCGACATTTTGATTATTTTCTCTTGGTATGAATGTTATATTAAATGAATTAAATGTTTGGATGAGACCCAAAACTCTTGCTACATATGCCTTCAATCTTTCCTTTTTGATATTATATTTTTCTGGATATGATTAACCACTAGTTCATAGTCTCCCATGACTATGAGATCAATGATTTCCATTTGTTGAGAAAGTGTCAATCCTTGGATCAATTATTCATACTCTACTTCATTATTTTTAAATTCAAATTGCAACATAAATGCATGAGGATGCAATTCTCTTTGAGGTTTTTTGAACACCACCCCTTCTCCAACTCCATATTTTGAAGAGGCACCATCAAAGAACATTTTCCAAAATTATTGGAATGAAAGGAAATCATTTCTTTTAGTTCTTATATCTTCTCCATTAAAAATGGAATAATTACCATTACCAGAACCAATGAAATTCTCCATTTCCTCAATTTTTTTCTTCTTGAATACAATGGGATTCCTCTGTTCGTGAGGAACTTTGGTAAGCCCACCATATTTATTTGGGAACATCATACAACTTTCATCATTCATTATATATTCTCCCAAGGGAAAACATTGTTCCATTCCTAATACCACACCATATGTTGTAGTTAAGTCAACCATTATTATAGTGAACATTGTCTTAATATCTGGTGCAAAGCTTATCCATGCATATAAATCCTTAATTTCACCATATCCAGGAACCTTTCTTGAATCGATTTCATATATACTTTCTCCAGCCTCATAATATTTTGTGCATTACAAACCAATGACTTACATTATCGAAAGAGGTGTCATATTATTTGTGGCACCACTTTCCACCATGCAATTATGAAATATCAACTCAGACATTTCCAAATATGCAAAGAAGGGATGGATTTTACCTCGTGTCTTCAGAAGTGGAGCAATACGTTGTTGTTGAATATTATTGATTGTTTCTTCTACCCTTGTGTCATGTTTGTCTTAATTTCCCAATGCCTTGAGTATATTTTCCTTGTGTTGAGGTATTTTTACCACTTCCAATAATGGTAGCATAATATGCAATTTGGTTAAATAATAAAAAATATTGTAAGTCATTCTTGTAGGGCTCACTTTTTCATGATCCCCCTAGATAACTTTGGTTGTATTTCTAGGATTTGCTTAAGGATAAATATTTTTTGAAGTAGAAGAACCCATTGGTCCATTTTTAAATCCTTTAGTTCTATCCCTTTGTGGGGGGACTTGATTTTTCCCTTTTATCTTGTTCAATTGAGCCCTATTTTGAACCACATTATCTTTCTCCTTATTAAAATATTAATCTTCTTCTGTCCAATATCCTTCTAAAAATGGTAGCACATCATCACCCATATATATAAATTCCAAGGTTCCAGATGATATTTCATTAGTGACTTGCAAGGGGTCCAAGAGTTGGTCATATTCTATAGGGGATTCATTAATGTTTTCCTTCGATACAACTGCATTGGGATTTTGAAATCTAGGGGCCCTAGGCCTGGGAACTTGATCATTTATATTCTTATTTATTTCAAGATGATATTTGAATCCATATACAGTGCTCCAAGATTCTGGTACTATTGTTGAGGTCTTTGTTATTCATTTCTTCTGAACCAAATTTTCTCATTTTGCATTTGTTTGACAAATATACTTAGGTGGGTGATTTATGCATCATGTATTGCATGTAGAGCATAATTTTGTAGAGGAACATTTCTCACATTTTGGGGTTTCCGCTAAAAAAACCTTTCCTTACAACTCTATCTTCTACATTTCATGTTGGAACAATTATAGTTTGTTTTGAAATAGTTAGAGATGCCATTTTCCTTTGACCTTTTCCCAAAATAATTTATGGGTCAACATTACTTTCTAACATATAATCTTCTTCCATTTCTTGTCCCTTTTGCATGGCATTTTCCAATGTATCGATTCTTGTAGAATTGATTACATATTTGACATTTGCAGGAATAACATTTTTATAGAATTAAAAAATAATAGGGGCATTGGGATGTTGGTCTTTAGGGATTTGTTGCAAATTCCTAAAGAATCAAAGATTAAAATCTCTAATCTTTTCATTCTTTTCCAAATAGATTACAGTAAATTGAGTAAGCAAAGTATGATATGCCATGGAATGAGCATATATGTTCATGGATGCATATTCAATATCATCAAAATAGGTGATGGATTTTCTGGTAGGGACATATACCAATCATAGAATGGACCAATCAAAGTTCACAAAAAACCTCTAACCATAACGTCATCATGTGTTACCAAATGAATATCACAAATTGTCAGAAATTGATCAAGGTGCTTATCATGATTCATAATACCATCACCACTGAATACTGGTAATACACTAGGAGGAAGATTTGGCAAATTATGTGCTTCACCTTTAGGAGTCAGAGGACTTATCCTCTATCCTTGTCTCTGGTTCCTTTGTCTTACATCATTTCTTCTTCCTTCATCTAGTATTTCATCATTTCTTATTCCTTCATCTAGTATTTCATCATTTCTTCTTCCTTCATTTTGTATTTCATCATTTCTTGCTTCTTCATTTAGTTCTTCACAATCTCCCATCTCTTCTTGATGAGAAATATATGATGGAAATAAGGATATATAATCTTGAACTATAGAACTATTGGCTTGCTCTATTTGTTCGATGAATTTTATTCTACTTCTTGTCAAGGGCCTTTAAATTTTTTTGAAGTGGCCATATTATGAATCTTTATTAGAGTCACCTTTTGAAATTTCAATGAACGGGAGGTTCATGTTGAGCCAGTACTTACCAAGAGCGTTCAAGTTATTATTGATTCTTTGTTGTCTTCAAGACCAAATCATACAATTGATTCAAAATAATTCTTTGGTCATTTAATCCAATGAGAAGATGAGGTTGGATTAGATCAAGACATATCATTAATGGGAGATAAAAAATTATTCTCTCCCTAGTATGGTTGCAAAAAATATCGATCTCTTTTCCTATTAAGGACAAGAGTCAAACTCATAGGGTATTATTATAAATTGTTATTAAGATCCCCTCTTCATTTTTAAAGAGTTGGTACTCCTCTTTCTCACTCGGATTTTCAATATAGTTATTCAAACAACACATTTAATCATTCATATCATCTACACCTTAGAGTGGACCAAGTGGTAAAATAACAGAAGGGATAACCTATAAGTTATAACAGAAAAGTAACAATCTTTATTGAAATATACATGATAACTACATCCATTCCATCAAATCCATTCATTTGACAAATGAGAAAAAATATTCAAAGCAAGACTCATGAGATAGAAAATATATTGGTGGTCCAAAAATAGAGGGATTTCAATGATTTCATTCATTTAATATCATAAGGTGCATATGAGAAACATACTCGAGATCTCGTGCTTATATAAATTCCGAAATCACAAAAGTTATGAACTCCTGGAATAGGTCTTTACGAGAGTCTTCAAAAGAATATTACACATCGATTGTTCAAGTTCAAATAAAATGTTTTCCTAAAGAACAACATCATGCTCTTGATATTTAAATGATAAAGGAATGTTTTCATCCAAATGGACTGGGATGGGGCTCCCGTGGACCAGATATATTAGCGAAAATAGAAGAGAATGATAAAAGAAATCAAGGATCAACTTTACCTGTAAACAATAAACCAATAAAGCTACACGATCAAATATTGGGAAGAAGGAAGGGAAATGCTTTGACATAAAATAATATACTAACAAATGAAAATGGAATGATGGGATGGATCTCTCTATTGATCTCTTTGTGGAGCCTTCATGTTTCTAACTAGAATTTGATTTATTCTGCTTCAACTTTTTCTTGTATTAGTTATATGTTTTAACAAACTCTTGAGCCACTCTTCAATATAATATTTCAATGGTGGAATTATTATGTTCTAGTTCACCCAGAGCGATAATATCTCATCTTACATTTCTTGGAACTTGGAGTGTAATTCTTGAATTGATGACAGATGGTCTTCGTTATCATTCAAAAAATTAACTAACCATTGTTTAATTTCACCCTCCAGAAAGTTAGTGAGACTATCAAACTCATTATGCCAGAAAGTTTTGAGTATGTTTAACTATGTTTCGAATTGCTCCTTGTTTAATAACTTAGAATATCTAACCAATTGTGGGCCCTCAATTTTCTTAACTATTTTGAGTGATTTCAAAAATGAATCACTTATCTTTCCATCAAAATTTTCACAACTTGAAATTAATTGATGCAATATTTGTATTCTTTCCAACCATTCGGCCTTTACTTTCTTTATTATATTATATAAGGGAAAGTCTCATTGTTTCCCAGTGAAGTCGCTCATGCTTGTCACTCATGCTACAAATGTACTTAAGGATTTTTCATGGAAAAAATCATCATTCTCTAAGTCCTTTTGTGAATATTCAATAAAACCATCAATTCTTGGTCCCAAATTCCTCAAGCTAGTGCTAACTTCCCATGCTTCTGAGATGATATCGAGTCATTTATTTATGTTATATGCATCACACATCCTTATTCCACTTAACAATTTGGTAGTTATTATAACTTTGGATGTCGTGACTGGTGTATCTTATGGAATTGAATCTAGAGCCATGATGGATAGTGGTTCAACAAATAATGTCTTAGGACTAAGGGCATCCTCTAGTTCACTTATTCTGCCTTTCAATTTAAAACTTTCAACCTCTTTCTCAGAAATGGAATGAGCTAGAGAATCTCCAGTAGTCAAGTTCAACTTAAGTATTCCATAGAGTCTGATACCAGAGACATCTACCTTTGAATTCTGTCTTTTGGTAACCCTTTTATTTTTAACATGAACTCTTTCAATTTGTAATTTCTTTTCCTCTTTATTGTACTTGGTATTGTGTAAGGTCAGTTATTTTTCTTCAAACAAAATTGGTTCCTCTATAGAGAATTCTTCTGCTATCTGTCGCTTCTTTGCCATTTCTAATGAAACCCACTCATGTACATTGTTATCGTCAACTTCCATTTCAACAACATCATTTGGTGGGTCCTCAAAACTTTCATTACTCTTGTTGTCAGTACTCCTTTTTCTTTTAGTTTGTGTAACAATGTTTGTTTTCTCAATATTTAGGTGAGGGGGGTCATCTTCATTAGCTCCTCCTACAAACCTTTCATTAATATCTCCTTTACCCATATTATGCTCTTGGCCTCACTGAGTAGATGAGGAACTCTTGTGTGGAAGGGAAGTAGAGCCAGTGGGAGAACTATTCTATGTTTAACCTCTTTGCTTTGATTTACTCTATTGATGTCCCCCCTTGGATTCTAACTTTTTGAATTCGATGTTTGAATTGACTTGTGTAACCAATTCATAATCATATATCTATTCATTTTTTCTAATAACTACCTCACTAGTACTCAGATCATTGTGACTGGCTCCCTCCAATTTTTTTGCTATTCTTGTGAAAACAACACTATACCCAATTGATGATAGGTCAAAAGAAAATATTCCTTCAAGGTCAAATTTAGTAGTTCAAATATTTGGTTTAAATGGGTTAACCCCTTGACTGAAATGTTGGCAATATGGAAAGGTAATGAAATGAACTGTCATTTCCTCTTTTTATCAAAGAAGGAAGACCACAACTTATACTACCTACATAGTTCAAACAAAATACCTATCACTAACAAAAATGGCAAGAAGGAATGGTGTTCCTTCAAACCTATATAATCTAATGTATGTAGATTTCTCCTTATAGACACAATTTCCTTTTGTTTTAAGAAAATCTAAAGCTTCCTGTGAAACTCTTGTCAGTAGTGTTCCAATGAGGATGTATTGAAATTCTCTGAGAAATTCGTATTGAACCAGACAAAAATGGAGGGGTTCTTTGTGTTTCCACAATACAGGATACAACAATTGAGCAAGATCATTTTCAGTATCAACATTATCCATTGAGGGTAATCCTTAAAATACATTACAATAGGAGACAACCAATACTAAGTGGGAGGTCATGAAAAAACTCTATGTTTTCATATGGAGAGCTGATAAGATATATCATTTGAGATAATCTCAGGCCAGTCAAATATCACTTTCTTTTGAAAGGTGAAATATAGCACATAGAAGACATACCTTGGGATATGGGATGTAGATTCACGTCCCAAAAGTCATAGGAAAATCCAAGAGAAATCACGATATGGCTATGATAGTAGGTAAATATCAACTTGAGTAGTGCTGGATGGGATTATATAAGACGACACCAAGAAATATTTTAGCAAGTTTTCACCATCACCATGTGGCTCTAGAAAATAATCATTTTTTGAAAGCCGAAGGACTTTTTTTGAGGTATGCATTCAAAGCATCCTTTTGAATATATTAGGAGTCAGGAGAACATGTTCTCTCCTTCTGCAAGAAATGGAATCAACCTGCGCTTAGAGTTGAAATTACTTATACATAAAGAAATTATATTCAATAAACCGTCGGTAATATCTGACATGTCCAAGAAAGATTCTCACCTCTTTCTAAGTCTTGGGGGGTGGAATTCTAATAATGACCTCAATATTTGCAGGATCGAATTTTATACCTTTGGATGAAACATGATGTCGTAGAACCACTCCTTTAGTTAACAACATTTTGCATTTTCCATGGCTCAGAGATAGGTTCATTTCGTGACATCTGATGAGGACTTTTTCTAAGTTTTCTAAGGCTTCCTGGTAAGTGTTTCCATAGAATGTGAAGTCATCCATGTAGACCTCCACACAATCATGAATAAGATCGACAAATATCCCTAGTACTGCTTGTTGAAATGTGGCAGGAACATTACACAATTTGAATGGTAAGACCCTATAGGCATAGGTGCCCCAAGGACAAGTAAAGGTAGTATTGTACTGGTCCTTGAGTGCTATAAGAATCTGGTTGTACCCGCTGTACCCATATAGAAAGGAGAAATACTTCTTTCCGGACAAGGTATCTAGAACCTAGTCAATGAAAGGGAGAGGAAAGTAGTCTTTCAGAGTGGCCTTGTTGAGTTCTCAGAAATCAACATAAATTCTCCATTTCCTGGTCACTTTCTTTGGAACCACTACAAGTGGGGATACCCACTTACTCTCAGATATTGGATAGATAAATCCGACATTTATCAACTTTTGAATCTCCTCCTTGACTATGTCTTTGTGTGTTGGGTTCATCCTTCTCTGGGGTTTCCTAACAGGTGTCACTTCCCCCTGGGTATATATGTGATGGATGCATGTGTCAGGGTGTATACCCTTCATGTCAGTGTATTCCTAGACAAATGCTCCTGATTGTTTATTAAGGATATCTACTAATTGTTCTGTTGGTCTGTATCTAGCCCGGAGTTGATATGTAAAAGTTTCCCTGGACTAATCTAGTAGGGCATAGTATAAGACATGGCAGACTCATCTATTTAGAAAATAAAATATGTCGAAGACAAAATGGATGGGTCTAATTGTTCTTGAAATTATTCCCCAAACATGTACTCAAATTGGGGAAAAGACTGTGGAAAATCCACACATGTAATAGCATAAATGAACTGGTTTAGCACATTTTCTGTTGTGTGCTCCTGAAGTGCCCATGCATGGTCACTTAGAAATACGAGTTCTTCCCAGTATTCGTTCTCGTATGGACATTCAAGCCACCATAGATTCTCCATAATAGGTTGATCTAGAGGGTAAATGGTGAGATTCTGGATAGAGAGACCATTTGAGATGGTCATTTCTCCTTCTCTACAACCAATAAATGCATTGGCTATGGCTAGCCAAGGTATTCCCAAAATAACGGGGTGGCCTCTGGTAGGATACTTTGAGTGAATGACAATAAAATCTACAGGGTACTCCCATGAGGCTAAAGTAACCATGACATCATCTAAAATCCCTTCAGGTATAACCCTAGTCTTATCTGTTAATTCCAAATGGTTGGGGTAGGCCGAAGAAGAGGTTGTAACTGTAATTGTTCCAAGGTAGTAGTGGTCATAACATTGATGGTTGTCCCTAGGTCTATGAGAGTTTTTCCAATGGCGACCTCATTAATGGTTATGGTCACTACTGGGTTTCCTAGATTCCCATATTTTGCTATCTTTGGTTGCTCTGATATGTACTCAGAGAGTCCTCCTACCAAGTGTACTGTAGGAGGGTCCTTTTTCTTCCTACCTGGATTCTTGATACACAATTCTTTGACTACCTTACTGTAGATTGGAATGTATTTAATAGCTTGAAGTAGGGGAATCTTGACACAAATATTTTTCAACTCATTCAAAATGTCAAATTTCAGTCGAGTGGTAGGTTTCTCGATTACCAATCGATTTGGATAAGGAGGGACTTTCATAATTTGTGAAGGTTCATTTTGGGGAATCTTGGGTTCTTGATTATTCAAGATAATAAAATCTTCCCACCTAGTGTCATCCATGGGTTTTTTGGTGATTTATTCTTCTTCTTCTTCCTAGATGACTACTGAGGGTCTCTGCCTCTCTAGAAATTTTCCCGATCTTAGTTGAATTTCCTGTAATGGAATAGGAGTAATAACATATGTCGGGAAGGTCTGCATCTCAACATTGTTAATAGGTTGAGGGGGATTATTAGTAGGATTTGGCACTAGATGTGCCGGTAATAGTGTCATTTTTGGGGAGCTTTCATTTTGAAATTGTAGCGGTTGTTGTTGTGGGATAGGAGGTAAAGGTGGTGGAACAAAACCTAGCAAAAGTTGTGGAGTGTTTGATGAGAACCGAGGATAAGGATGGTTGTACATAGGGATAGGTGGATCTTGAGGGTTTCCTTGGTTATGTCCTCCCCTCCATCCTTGAATCCAAGGATGTTGGTACTGGGTAGACCAGTTTTTCCAACCTGGTGAGTTCCACTGTTGTTGTTGATAATAGGGTGGAACTTGAGACTGTAGATCTGGGTATGTGGGTTGATTCCTAGGATGCCATGGCCTCCTAGGTGCATAAGAAGATTCCCCAGGATATCCACTCCTATATATGGCTAATAAACTAGGCAATGATGGACATTTTTCAGTCACATGGTCTTTTGTACAGAAGCCACAAACTGAAATGTTATCTAATGGGCACTCCCTTGAGGAATGCTTCCTCCTGCATCTTGGGCAATATATGCTCATTGCTGCATTTTCCTCCTCTTGTTTCTTTTTGAATTTAAGGGTATCCAAATGGGAACCTATTGTGCTTAAGATGTTAGTCTTAAAGTTTTCTAAAAGGTTCCCTATCTCTGCTCTCATGATACTAGCTAAACTAACTAGTTTTAAGCTTCTATTGTAAGGGTCTCGAACATTCTTCCCTGTTTTGGCTCTACTCTTTGAGTAATTTTTACACATTTCACATTTTTCAGCAAATGGTTTATGAGAGATGTCACCTAATTTCATCAGGTTAAGAATCTCTAAGTATTCTTCTGAAATTCCCTTAAGGAAAAGATCCCTAATTGCATCCTCTAACAGGTCATGGTATTTTGACTTCTGGGAGATATAACCAAATATTTCCCTATAATCTTCGAGGGTCTCGTCTTCTAATTGTTGGATTTTAAAAATGTCATTACGAGACTCTTTGGTCTTGCAGTAGTCTTGGTACTTCTTGAGAAATATGTCTTTCATGGCTTCCCAAGACCTAATACTGGATTCTCCCAACCCCATGAACCATCTTAGTGCAGAGTCTTTGAGGGTGGCAGGAAAGAGTTTTAATTTCTGGGCATCTTGTACGTAGTTGTATCTCCTACACAAGATGTCAAATTCAAATAGGAAGGTGTCTGGATCTTCACTGTTTTTACCATAAAAGGTAGGCAGTGTTGAGAGAGGAATATTCTTCATGTTGACATTCATAGTGGTGTCTAAAATCGGAAACCCGAAGGTACTTTCGGTTTGGTTTCTAGTTTCTTCTTCCTCTCCATGTCTTACATTTTTATGGTCCTCCTGATCATCCATATTGGCTTGATTTCTGAAAAGAGAGTACTTAGGTGGTTTTATCTTTGAAGAAAACAAGGTTTCCTTTTGATGGAAAGGTCTTCCTATGGATTGGATGTCTGGGACTCTACTTGAGTCAGTTGAGACTATTGGTGCCAAAGTTTATGTGTCAATTTGAGAGATGATTACATTGGTTGAACTACCAAACAAAATATTCACTTGTTCAGGGTCTATGATGTCCTTAAAATTAAGGTCCCCTGGTGGTGGTGTAAAAGAGAAGGTTGTATTGTTTGGTTCTATGAAAGACTTGAGTGGTCTTGCCTCCTGTCCTAATATGATTGATGCTTCAGTTTCTTGTTCTATAGTGCTCCCTGTGTTAGTCCCTTAAGAGACTATTTTATCTCTTTGAGTCGAGCTAGCTTCTGTTTTTCGGTATCGGCCTGCGGATTTTATAAGCGAAACGTTCCTTTCCCCAAAGAGATCAGAAGGAACCTTGGTTGAAAGGTCTGATTTTGATTTAATGTATCTACCTTGTGGGTCTCTAGCCCTATTCATGAAATAAATAAAAAACAAAAGAAAAGGCTATCATTTGATTCCTAGGTCTATTCATGAAAAATAAAAACAAAAATAAAAACTACCATTGGGTTTGGGGGAACCTGCTATAACAGATGCGCAGGTTCTTACCTCTCTTCTTTAATTCCCCCCGCCACCAAACTAATGCTAAGGTCTAGAAATGGTCTAATTCCTAATTACTTCTTACCCTGAGATAACTCCCTGGAAACAGTGCCAAAAATGATGGGTGTTCTATATGCACTAAGAAGACACTTAAAAACCCTTAATTAAATTGTCAACCTGGGGTAAGTAAGAGTTGTAGAAAAATATATGCCAAAGGTAGAAGGCTGGTAGGAGTATAGTCTAACCAAGGAAGGAAGCTATCTAAGGCTAATCTACTCAAGCAAAACTATATAATGAGAAAACCCTACTAAGCAAAATGAAACTAGGTAACCTAAGTACTTTTGGGTCAAGGGTCGATGGATAGTTCCTAAGAAAGAAAATGAAAACTCTATGTAAAGCAAACTAGTTTAACAATAAGAAAAAGCAAACTACTAAGCATAATAAGCAAATGACAAAAGAAAACTTCTTTAACTTGCCAACCTACATTCAATGAGCAACTACCCTATGAAACCAAATAAATAAGAAAGTAAGCAAAAACACCTATCTAACCTATTAAAGAAAATAGACAAGTAAGAAAAGACACCTAACTAACCTACTAAAGAAAAAGTCAAGT
>JASDQU010101214.1:0-17355 GCA_032191745.1 Picea mariana | reverse complement strand
GGACCCCCCCCTCTTGTTAAACTTTGGATGGAGAGGGGGGGGGGTCCGGAAAGTTTCATGGCCATTTGATTTTGATTCGTGATGCGAGATGTGTACGGGGTGGGTAGGACTTAGGGTAGTGTTACTTTTAGTTTTTAGTTTTTTGTTATTTGTTTTTTTTAATATTATTTTTATTACATGTTTTTGTTTACGTTTTTGTTTTGTTATTTTATGTTTGTTTTTTGTTATATTTTATATGTTTTATATTGTTTTGTGTTTTTATAATTTGTATTTGTTTTATTATATATATATTTTTTGTTTTTATTTTAGTTCTTATTTGATTTGTTTATTTTTAATGTAGGTTTTGCTTATTAGTTTTTATTTTTATATGTTTTATTTAATCTAAAAAACTAACCTAGTTATTAAACTAACTATATTATTAATTAATATAATCATTTGTTTATTATCCTAAGTGGTTTTATTTGGGCAGAGATGAGTGATGGGGTGAAGGAATGAAGGGTGATGTCATGAGGAAGCTGTGGTAAGCGGTAAGTGGTCAGGAGCAGAGGAGGTGTTGTTCCTGAGTCTGTACTAAGGCTTAAAGTACAGTGTCAAGGCATCCAAAAATAGGTAAAAGATGTATTCAAGAATAAAGTCACTTTCGGTGTGGGAAACTAAGGCAGATTTCTACGTTCCCTACGTCTAGCTTCCAATTGCTCTTGAGCAGTTATATCTCGTTCAATGGCTGCCCATGAACGTTCAAGTTCTTCCTGAGTGTTAGCAGTTATGAGTATTGTATCGAAAAGATTTAACGCGATATGATTTTGATTAGAGAGTGCAGGTTGAATATTCGGTTGAGTAGCTACAGGGACAGTCATTGAGAAAACATCACAGTAAGAAATGATTTAACGAGAGGTTTCGATGCTGTTCAATTTGGTTGAAGTGAAGGGAAACTTGTGCACGAAGAATGAAATAAAAACACAAACTGAAGGCCTTTTCCCGTAACTGTGTTATTTTTAATAAAAAGATGCGGCGTGGGAGAAAAACATTTAACAGTGGATAATGTAAGGTTCTGGTCAATAGAAAACTCGCACAGACGTAAAAGAAGAAACTAACACAGACATAATTGATATAGTATAAATAAATATATGATCCTGTAAATGTGAATTAGTCTTGCATCGGCTGATAGCTGGTGCAGAGGAAAGACAAGAAACACTTACGGAATGATGAAATCCTTTCACTACAGTAGTGGTTGTACTAAATTGTAGTGATATACATCAATTATGTAGAGCAAAATGAAAATAAACAATCAACATAAAAGAAACGAAAAAACAGAATAGACAAACTTGTAACACAGTCGTGATGAAATTAGGAATCTTCAAATCTGCTTGTATTAACTTCTTGAATGCAGAAAATCTATTACAATCCTTCCCCAAAAGGTCCAGCCTTTTGTTCTTCTTTCTCTGTTCTATTTATACAAAAAGGTGCCAGGTGCTTCCTTTACTTGACTCGGTGCATATGATACACTTGTCCGTAAAATTGGATACAAGCTGTGGCGGTTCCGTTTGGCAGCTGTTAGGAGTGAAATCACTCCATCTCTTCAACTCCATTTTCAAGATGCGCCAGGTGCTTGTCTCTGCATAGAATCAATGCATATCCTACATTTGTCTAGGAATTGGGATATGAGCTGTGATGGTTCTGCCTGACAACTGGCTTCAGCAGAATAGCAATCTCGGGCTAATTGTGGAAGTTGATTTCCCATATATGCATCAAAAATATCAAGGGTGCCGAGTTGTGTGCTGGGTTGAATTAGATGTTCATCAATTTGAGCCATCCCTGCCCTGTCCATCTTAGAGATTTCCATCAAATTTCTCTCATTTTTCTCTTTTATGTCAAGGGAGATCCGCTCCATATTTATTTGCCTCAGCGTCTCTGTGTCTCCCCCACTCTCCATCCCTAATAGTTCAGCATTTATGTTTTTGAAGGTTTCTTTGAGTGAATTCGTCACTTTTTGTGCCCGCTCCTTGCTCAAAGCAATATCATGCTCCCAGTTCTTTAACAAAATATTACCCCTTGTCTGTTCGGCAATGGAGAGCCTGGGGGTCCCTGCTGAAAACCTGTTATTGGTAGCTATCACTGCTTCCTGGAAGACGACCTGAGCAGCTTCTGCATTTCTTTCCTTGATAATCAGATTCTCAGAAATCTGATTCATTAACAGGCAATCGTTTCGAAACTCCCCGATCTTGTTTAGTAGGCTCTGTTGAGCAGAAGAGACCTTGCTCCGAATGTGGATTGCTCGAGATTTGACAATCTCGATGTCAATCACCTTGCTTTCTATGACCTCTAACTGAGCCTGTAATTGTGTGATCGTATCCCTCTGGTGGCCGAACTGCACCCGACTATCTCGAATAACTGAATTTGCCTGTTCCAGCTTGGTCTTGAGGACCTCGATTTCTTTCCTATCGACCAATTGGGCCAGCTCTATTGCTCCACTCGCTTGAATCTTAGCATCTTCCGAAGCCGAAGCTATTCGGGCTACAAGAGTCTTGATGAGTCGATTCTTTTCTTTGAGCTGATTTTTTAATGCCGCGACCGAGAATTGATTTGCCGTCGCGTACGCTCCCAGCGTTCCTGCAATCTCTGTGGCAAATTCATCTTTCCTCTTGTTCTTCCCATCGGTTATCACTTTGTACTTTTTGACAGTGGAATCTCCCTCTTGATGAAATTCCTGCTTAACTACAGCTTTTCTTTTTCTATCAAAAAAGAATTCATTAGGAGGGAGTTCCTCTACCTTTATAGGTCTCAGCTCTTCGCCAAAAATCCATCCTTCCTGTATGTTTCCTTGCGTTGACTGCAAGGGTGTGACAGAGGTGATGGGCTGCCCAATCTTCTTCACAGCCTTCCCCGATGTACTGAGTGGATATTTCTCTTTCGGGGGATCAGAGGTCTTCGTCCCCGCCTCTGGATTCTGAGTTTCCGGTACGTTTGTGTCTTTTATTTCTACCTCCAGATTATGCTCCTCAGGAGGATCAGCAACCTCTTTTTCTGTTTTGGGATTCTCCTCCCGCTCAGGACTCTTCTCTGGTTCAGGACTTTTCTCTTTGTCTGGATTCTTCTCCGGCTCAGGACTCTCCTCCTGCTCCCCTTCTTGATGTTTTTTGGGGTTAGATGTTTTCCCCTCAGAACTTTCTGCCTCTTTTTCTTTATTTTTGGGAAGCACCAAACCTCCCAGCACCATGGGGAGACATCGTTTCCTGTTCGCCTGAAATTTTAAGACAGAATCCCTATCTTCGATCGCTAGGGATTTGATTCGGAATTGTACTTCCGGATAGGATCTGGCCCCTCGGAAAACATCATCCGAGGGCGAGGATTCATGTTCGAACCTCTTCAATCCACAATTTCCTAAATTATTACTTATGATCCTCTGTGGATCATGCATTTTATATTCAATATAGGCCAAATTTAAGCCTTCTAAGGCTGCAGCCTCAGCCTTAGCATGTCCGAAATCTAACAAGGAATATGAATTAAGCCGGATAGGAAAAGACGGCCATACCTTCTTTGCTGATGCTTTTAATTCTTTGCTCACGCCGCCGATCACTGTTTGGCGAGCAATCTCGCGACATGCCAGTTTGTCGAGGATAAATTGTGGGAGTGCCAGAGGAGGAACAACAGCTCCAAATACTCTCAAATAGGAGAATTCTTCTTCCACATACCAGTCTGCGATATGGCTCAGATTCACAGCCATGCTATCCGAGATGCGGGGTGGCAAAAGACCAAAAATGGTGACATGCAGGGGCACCATCACCCAGTTAAAAATCTCATAAATAAACTCATTTGCATTATTTTCCCACAGTTTATCGTGGTACTCGTGCACAGTTTTTTCTTCGGATGGACTCCAAGCCCAATTCATTAAAGGAAAAGGTGTCATGGAGCATATTGCGTCCATGATGTACGCAGACATGAAAAATTCGGCTGGTCTCCCTGCTTCCTTTTTCTTCCGGTACTCGGTGATCCTATTGAACAAACTATCAGAGAGCATTTTTGCCCAATTGAATGAGGAACCTTCTGCTAACTGAAAGATGAGAGGTACCCACTGGACTTGAAAATGCACGGTATCCTCCCATCCGAAAAGCCGACAAGTCATCATCGCCACATACATGTAATTTGGCTCCAACGAAGAAATCGAATACACACCCTTGTCGTTCACTCTGAATGTCGTGGAATGCGACACCCAGTCTTTTATCAAGCCTGGCAAGGTTTTATCAAATTCTTGGCATTCCTTCTTTTTGAATTCCTCCAGGAATTCTTTGCCATATGTATATTCAAAAGTTGCGGGGAGTTTATACATGGACTGGATATGCTCTGGTCTGAACGTACCGACCATGTTCCCTCGGTCATTTAGGATGGTTCTGGTGATTAAGTCGACGCGATCCAATGCCCATCGGATCATATCGTAGTATGGGAGCAACCGAGGTCTGGTTGCAACCAGGTGCATCCCCGACTGAATAATTGTCTTGTACCTAGTGTTCAGGTCGTCCTTCACAATATCGTAATTATAGTCATCAGAGTCCGAACAGTTTACCAACTCAAATTGCAGGACATTTGAAATAGATGACCAGGTGGATACTGAGCCGCTCGACCGAGGCGAAGTGTCTGAGACATTGTCCGGACCCTGTGCCGCAATCTCGATGTTTTCTTTTGCCGCTCTCCTTGGTGCCATAGCTGAAGCTTGCTGTCTTGCTCTTCTGCAGTAGACCTGTGTATACATGCGGGGATAAGCTTTCTCGGAGAAAAGTGAGTTCTATGCGCTAAGAGAAATGTTTATAGCACAAAACGAAACTTTCGTATATATTTGAAAAATACTGTACCCTATGAAACAAGTCTATCAAATCGTGAATTAAAACCAAATTAAATGTATAAATCTGATTATATTTGTTCGTGGATTTACCCTAAATCCTCATTAGTGCCATCAATGTTTGGCGGCTTTGACAGGCTATCGGGTCATGGAGAATAAGTAAAATCCCTTGTGAAGTGTGCCAACCTTGATGCGCGGGACGTACCTCATTTTAAAATTATTTTTCTAAAATTTCAAATCTTAATGCCTTAAAGATTTACTCGCCTTTCGTCATCTCGTGAATTTCCTTTTGACGTTTTGACTTTACAACTCGCGAGACCGCGAGTTCCGATCTTAGCATTAATTAAAAATAATCATGATGTGGCGGATCCTTAATGATATGATTAACTTAATCGCCAGATCGTGACTCGAGAACTCGAAGGCAAATTTTTAGGAGAATGATACGCCGAGTCGCGATATTGCGGTGCGGCGATAATTAAGGCCCGATATAATTATGTCGCGACTTCGCGAATCAGAGTTTTGGACACCTTAACTTTATGAAAGAAAATGCCGAGCTGTGATGTGCCGAGAACCAAGTTTAACCATGGTTAGTTTTTTACCCTTGGTTCTCGACTAAGGTTATAAAAAATTATCGCGTTCTCGGTTCTCGGGGTTGAAAAAACAAAAATTTAGGGTCAACGAATGCCGAGGCGCGAAACCTCAACGATGTCTAATCAAGGGTTAAAGGTTTTATACTATTCTTGCCTCGGATAAAAATTAGAACCGAGTTCGCATTCTCGTGACTCGGGACTTGTGAATTCAAGAAATAAGGTGTCCGTCTTGCGAGATTTCGAAACTAAAAAATCCTAAGGACAAACATACTTGCGAAAAATAGACCCTTTTGTAAGTGACAAAGCATTAGTGTTCAGGCAACGAAAATTTTCAGAGTTTTATGAATTCGGAAGGAAAATAAAAACAACTTTAGATCTCAAGTACCAAAACATTTAAAATTGTGCGAGGTGAAAAAATAGGGGCGGCTCCAACAGGAGGTTTGATGCGATGGATGGGTGACACATTGGGACAGGGCCTGTCGGGAAAACCACCTCATTCCGGATCCCCCCCACCGTTAAAGGCAAAATGGTCGGGGGGGTTTGGAATTCAATCTCAACCGTAGATCTATGTGCTGACCTCTCAGCCGTTCAGATGCACGCCTTCTTTATACCTGATTTCGGACCCCTCCCCTTCCATTAAAGGTAGAACGGTCGGGGGGGTCCGGAAAAGCTTGTGAACTGTAGATCTCAGCGCCAACCTCTCAACCGTTCATTTATGCGCTGTCTTTACTCTGTGAACGCAAAGTCATATTTGCTCCAAAACTTAGGATAAGTGCATTATGTGGATTTTGTGCACTGCTTCCCTTGCTTTTGTCTCCATGGGGTTAGGAAAAACCACTCAGCGTCAACAACCATGAATTTTCTTTTCTTTTCCTTGAAAATAATTTGCAGAGATGAAATATTATTTGCAAGCCAATATACACCTAGAGTGAAAAATTTCCAGTCACCATATGATACTATGAATTATAGGGTTATAACAGTATAGAAGCCACAAATTGAAATGTTATCTAATGGGCACTCCCTTGAGGAATGCTTCCTCCTGCATCTTGGGCAATATATGCGCATTGCTGCATTTTCCTCCTCCTGTTTCTTTTTGAGTTTAAGGGTATCCAACTGGGAACCTATTGTGCTTAATATGTTAGTATTTAAGTTTTCTAAAAGGTTCCATGTCTCTTCTCTCGTGATACCACCTGAACTAACTAGTTTTAAGCTTCTATTGTAAGGGTCCCGAACATTCTTCCCTGTTTTGGGTCTACACCTTAAGTAATTTTTACACATTTCACATATTTCAGAAAATGGTTTATGAGAGATGTCACCTTATGAAAGTAGGTTAATCATCTCTAAATATTCTTCTGAAATTCCCTTAAGGAAAATAGCCCTAATTTCATCCTCTGGGAGGTCATGGTATTTTGACTTCTGGGAGATATAACCAAATCTTTCCCTATAATCTTTGAGGGTCTCGTCTTCTAATTGTTGGATTTTAAAAATGTCGTTACGAGACTCTTTGGTCTTGCAGTAGTCTTGGTACTTCTTGAGAAATATGTCTTTCATGGCTTCCCAATACCTAATACTGGATTCTCCCAACCCCATGAACCATCTTAGTGCAAAGTCTTTGAGGGTGGCAGGAAAGAGTTTTAATTTCTGGGCATCTTGTACGTAGTTGTAGCTCCTACACAAGATGTGAAATTCAAATAGGAAGGTGTCTAGATCTTCACTGTTTTTACCATAAAAGGTTGGCAGTGATGAGAGAAGAATATTCTTTATTTTGGCATTCAGAGTGGTGTCTAAAATTAGAAACCCGAAGGTAGTTTCGGTTTGGTTTCCAGTTTATTCTTCCTCTTTGTGTCTTACATTGTTATGGTCCTCCAGATCATCCATATTGGCTTGATTTCTGAAAAGAGAGTACCTAGGTGGTTTTATCTTTGAAGAAAACAAGGTTTCCCTTTGATGGAAAGGTCTTCCAACGGATTGGATGTCTGGGACTCTACTTGAGCTAGTTGAGACTATTGGTGCCAAATTTTCTATGTCAATTTGAGAGATGATTACATTGGTTGAACTACCAAACAAAATATTCACCTATTCAGGGTCTATGATGTCCTTAAAATTAGGGTCCCTTGGTGGTGGTATAAAAAAAAAGGTTGTATTGTTTGGTTCCGTGGAAGAATCGAGTGGTCTTGCCTCCTGTCCTAATATGATTGATGTTTCGGTTTCTTTTTCTATAGTTCTCCCTATGTTAGTCCCTTCAGAGACTATTTTAGCTCTTTAAGTCGAGCTAGCTTCTGTTTTTCGGTATCGGTCTGAGGATTTTATAAATGGAACGTTCCTTCCCCCAAAGAGATTGGAAGGAACCTTGGTTGAAAGGTTTGATTTTGATTTAATGTATCTACCTTGTGAGTCTCTAGGACTATTCATGAAAGAAAGAAAAAACAAAAAGAAAAAGCTACCATTTGATTCCTAGGTCTATTCATGAAAAATAAAAACAAGAAGAAAAACTACCATTGGGTTTGGGGGAACCTGTTATAGAAGATGCGTAGGTTTTTACCTCTCATATTAAAGTTCCCCCACAACCAAACTAATGCTAAGGTCTAGAAATGCTATAATTCCTAATTACTTCTTACCTTGAGACAACTCCCCGACAACGATGCCAAAAATGATGGGTGTTCTATATGCACTAAGAAGACACTTAAAAACCCTTAATTAAATTGTCAACCTGGGGTAAGTAAACTTAGAGTTGTAGCAAGATATATGCCAAAGGTAGAAGGCTGGTAGGAGTATATTCTAACTAAGGAAGGCAACTATCTAAGGCTAATCTACTCAAGCAAAACTATATAATGAGCAAGCCCCACTAAGCAAAATGAAACTAGGTAGCCTAAGTACTTTTGGGTCAAGGGTTGATGGATAGTTCCTAAGAAAGCAAATCAAAACTCTATGTAAAGCAAACTAGTTTAACAATAAGCAAAAGCAAACTACTAAGCATAATAATCAAATGACAAAAGCAAACTTCTTTAACTTTCCAACCTACATTCAATGAGCAACTACCCTATGAAAGCAAATAAAAAATCAAGTAAGCAAAAGCACCTATCTAACCTATTAAAGCAAATAGACAAGTAAGAAAAGACACCTAACTAAACTCCTAAAGAAAAAGACAAGTAAGCAAAGGAAACTAACTAACCTACGAAAACAAAAGACAAGTAAGCAAAGGCAACTAACTATTGCAAGAAAAACTTCTCATTGAACAACTATCTAGCCTAAGAGGCAAGTGGACTAAATGCCTAATGCAAAACTATTTCTCTTGCATGAAAGGAAATTTAAATGCTCAATGCAATGCATGAAAGGAAATCTAGTCTATTGAGAGCAAGAAAGACTAACAACTAATTCTTGAGCAAACTTCTATCTGATCTATCAAAGCAAAGTCTATCTATCCTACAGTAGAAAATAAGACTATTCCCTAAGCTATGAAAGCAGGAAACTATATCTATGAAAGCGGGAAAACTATTATTTTAACTTATGACAATTCAAATATAATGTTGGTGATTGTGTGAATGCCTTCGGTGGTGACGGATGATATCTCGATGACACTTGACAACAAAGGACAATTCCAATGGTATAAGCTCAACACTAATCTCGATGGAAAAATGAAAGGTGTGGAGTAAACAATCCAATGAAAACTTAGCCATGATAAAAGTAATGTTAAATACCCTACATATTCATGTATAAACCATCAACAACATAACGAGATCATCATTATTTAACTAAGAAATTTAATTGCATTTTAACCTATGAAAGGAAATTGTGTAAAAGAAAACTATGCTATGTCTACTCTAACCATTCAAACTACAATAAAGAAATAATTAAAAACATAAATTAAAAAATGATATTAAAAAGTAAATTAACAAACTATATTAACCAACAACTAATTAAATGAAATCTATATAAAACTGAAGTAAGCAAGCTGTAACTAAAAACTAGAATTAAATCTATCCATCCATCAATCCTTGTCAGAAGAAAACCCAAATTAAAACTATGTTCTGTTCTAATTAAAAATCTGTTCTAAACTTGACTGTAAAATTATAAAAGAAAGCATCATTTAACATCTACTTTGCACACAGGGTTAGTAGAGAGAGAGAGAGAGAGAGAGAGAGAGAGAGAGAGAGAGAGAGACTTTATAATTTCGCACAGGGTTAGTATAGAGACTTGCAAGTCCATTCCTAATCTACAAAATCAATACATGCTAACAAATATCATCTATTATCCTGCAAAACAAAAGCAAGACAATTAATCTACAACAAATTAATTAACTAAATAAAAATATACATGTACAGGAAACAAAAAGAGAGCAATTAAATTAGGAAATGAAAAACAAACATGAAGATAGTTACCAAACTATTGGTGCCCCCCCCAGCAAGTCGTGGTCACTCTCTAAAAGCACACCACGAACTTAGCTGGCCAAATTCACCATTAAAATCCAAAAATGCAGTTTTGGCATAATTCTGGCAATGTAAAAACTCAAAAACAGAGGAAAACGAGTTTGTCTCCAATACAATGGTTCTTCTACTTTCTTAACAATCTTATGACCATCCTATCAGTATTTATAATATTACAACCCAAGTGGTCCACCACAGGAGGGTCGAACCACTTCTAATTTCAGAAAAATACAATAAACGATGCCCTAACAGATAAAACAGAGCGAGCCAATAATCATCTTCTTTGGACAACTGAATCTGAGTTGTCTAGAGCTCAGTAGCTGGAGGGGATAAGGACAAACAAAAACCATGTTCCCGATTCGCCCAACACTAGCCGCCGATACCATAACCACCAAGCTGCCTTCCATTTTTGTGCAATACGGAGTGCTGGAACGAGTGTCGGAACGAGTGCTGGATCAAGTGTCGGAACTAGAAACATAGTGTGTTTTTTCCTTGTAACACCAAAAAAAATGTGAATTATCTCTTGGAAACCATAAAACATGATGAATTATACTTTATTAAATCATTAAACATGAATTACACATACCTTATGGTGATCATACCATTTTATCATGAAATTCTTCAAAAAGCTCCTTTAAAAGATGAAAAACGCATATGTACATGTAGCAAAAATGTATAATAACCATCATGAAAGTGATCATATCTCGGGCCCAACAATGTCGATCCTTATAGTTGAAGAATGTAAATATGCATTTATATATAGGTGGTGTCATGCTAAGAAGAATGATAAAGAGAGCCCTAAGGGTCTATTTTCATGTGACAACTCCATATTACAAGTTCATGGATGTATTTATCCAGAGAAGGTCATTGTTTTTATTAATCCTAGTTGCAAGAATAATTTCTTCAATATTAGCTTGGCTAAAATATTGTATGTCCCTACAAAGCATATTCAAATCACACTAATTGTAGGTGATAATGTTCAAATTTTTAAATATTTGAAGATTATAATGGATACATATGATTTTCATGCTATAGATATGGATGATGTGGATATTATTCTCAGATATCCTTGGATGGAATCAGTTGGTATAGTTAATATTAAAGTGCAAAAGAAGTTTATGAAGATTTGGTACTGTTATCACATAAAGATGACTAAGGGTCGTGGGGTGACCCAGTCCTTTGCTTGTGCATGTATCAACCTTGATATCAAAGCACAACTTTCAGGACAGTCTATTTCGGGCTTGAAACGCAAGCAACAAGCAGGTTTGATCTTTCAACGACGGAGATTCTAGGAGAAGTTCAAATCAGTGGCTCACGGGCATTCATAATTTCAAAGTTGCACGAAGTATAGCGCCATTGAAAAACCCAAGGCCCTAAGTGAGCATGAGTCGTTGATCTTGAGGGGGATAGGTGGCATCTGATCCAAGTGTTCGGGGAAATAAGCTTCGGGAGTTTCAAAGTGAGAAGTGCGTGAAACACCTGAAGAGACGAAGTCCCAAAGTGTCGAAGCGTCGAAGTGCCGAAGTCTCGAAGTGTCGAAGTCTTGAAGCGCCAAAGTCCCGTAGTGTCGAAGTCCTGAAGTGACGAAGTCCTAAAGAACCGAAGTCCCAAAGTGCTGAAGTGCCAAAAGTCAGAATTGAATCTAGATAATCGATATGCGAGGGCCATGCGTCATCAAATACTTAGCTCCGAAGGATTTACTTAAAGAAATATCTAGGGGGCATATGACATAGTTCCATGAACTTCGGATAAAGGTCCAAAGTAATTCTCAGCCGTCTATCTCAGGGGGCCACACATCATCAGATCCTTGCTCTGGGTAAAAGCAGTTGAAGGAAGAGGAGGTTTGAGATTTGATTTTCCCAGAGTCCAGAGACCCGAAGAAAACCTAGTCGTTGATCTCAGGGGACCACACGTCGTCAGATCCATAGCTCCGGGAAAAAGAAGTTGAAGGCAGAGGAGGTTTGAGATTTGATTTTTCTAGAGACCCGAAGCATATCTTAGCCATTGATTTGAGGGAGGTAGATCTGATCTGTTGATTTGGTATTTTTCAACTTCAAAAGTAGCGCCCTCCCCCCCAAGGAACATTTTTGTAAATTCTAAAGTTGGTGGGCGAATAAGCTTGGCAGTGGTGCTAAATCTAGCGGGTGTGCCCAGATCACATATTGGGACCGGATCTATGGCCACAGTCCATTGCGAGGATGAAACATACTCAGGAGATAATTTTATTAAGAATTCCCACAATTGAAAATGTGGTTTGGTGAAAGTGATACGTGGCAGAATGCGATGGATTGCGGGACCAAAAGCGGTGTGATTCCAAACTGCTTTTGACGGCCCCGCAATCACGTGCTTATATAGAATCATATCCAAGAGCACCACGTGGCTGCCCCATGAGAATTTAATCTCGTTGAGTTCCCAAGAGAAGGAATTTAATGAAAGTAGAGACGATAGTTGAAGCCTTGACTCACTCCATAAATGCAAGGCATGGAAAGCCCGACCATGGGGACTGAACCATCAGCTCGTGGTACCTCTGTGGATAGATTTTCCTATAGACCCATACTGATCTGAGCTCACGTCTGATAGAAGGATGCATGCTCACTCTGAAAAAATAAAATGCAGACGAAATGTTTTGAATGCAGTTGCCAGATCACACTCCTAGTAGTAGTGGATTGGGTTGAGTATAAATAGGTAGTTTTGATATTTTGTTAAGGTTGTCAATTGGTTGAGCAAATATCCCTATTTTGTAATGTTTTTATGCCAAAACTGTTCTCTGGTTATGTATCAAATTTCATACTTTCAGATTAATAGATGTCAACCTCTCTCAGCTCTCTGTAAAAACTGTGCTAAAACACCCGGGCATGGATGATCCAGTCGAGGGTTGTTATGTTGTTGTAATCTAGGTTTGATTATAGTGGTATCGTGACCATTTTTAGTCATATCCCTTGTTATATTTTCCATCTTACATTGGATGGCTCAGGCATGGAGGATCCAGACAGGTTGTTGTAGCTACATTGTGATGTAGGTTTGATCATTGTGTTGTTGTGACTATGTCGTTTGGACATATTTCATTGTCTAAAAATTGAGCTTAAGAGTGATCTTAAGTCTGAGTTTTTCTTCTCTAAGTTGCTTGAAAGCCTGATGCCCATAGTAGTCTTGTCCACCTTTTTCACTAAGTCTTCCCTCTACTCACACTTAAACTCAATTCACTGACTGAAGTTAATGTGGCCCTCACTCCCCTGTGCATTTCTTGTCCAGTTCTGTGTTGAAACATCATTCATATATTGAGTTTTTTCCTTTGACCTCCACTCATATAAAACCAACATCCACCAAAAACTATGATGGGTACTAGGATTATCCTCCCGCAATTTGAGGGTGACTCTCAGTGCTAACATTCTTGGCATCATTGTCGAGAAACAAATTGAAGACATTTCCCTGGGATTGAACGACAAATAAATTTTGATTCCGAAGGGGCATAAGATATCAGTGACTTGAATATTGCAACTTGCACCTCGCGATTCCATTGTTTCATTTGTGGCTCCCAGAGGTAGACACATGAGTTCTACTCCACATATGCCTCTAGAAACACCTGAAGTTGACCCAAAAAAGATTATCCATAAAGGAAATCCTTCTCAAGAAGAATTTTAGTTGTTTTCCTAGATTAAAAACTCCCTGGGAGAATGACAATGACCAGATCTGTTCTTTGATGGTGAACAAAGACCAGACACATTCAGTCTGCATATCTTTCACCCGACGACTCCATGATTAAAGAATCCAGTGGTGACTCTATAGTTTTAAGAAGTCATATTTTCAGATGGAAGCCATCTTGGCTCGGAGGTTTGATCCTTTTAATTTCTCTGTTGTTCTTGGTTTTCCAAATGTTGTTCCTACTATGGATGAGTGGAGTGATTTTTTGCCCAGATTTAGAGAACATAGAGATGACAAACTTGCAGAGCATCTTCTTGAGTTTCATGAACTCATGCATCAATGGGGAATACATCATGAGGATGTATTAATGAAAATTTTCATGTTCTCGTTAGCAACAGATGCTCATGAGTGGTATCACTCCTTGCCCCCTGCTAGCATCTCCTCCCTGGAACAGTTTCATGCAGCCTTCAATAGGCATTGTCAATTTTTTTATTCCTCTGAGTTAATTTGTCATAGTTGTTGTGAGGAATATAAATACTGTGTTCAAGGTATAGTTGTTTCTTATGAAGGCTGTGAGAATGAAGGAGATTCCTTGGATGAGTTGACAAAGCTGGTAAAATCACTTTTTGTAGAAATAGAGAAATTGAAGGCAGATTTTCTTGCTTCTCTTATGAAGGAAATGCAGAGAATATTCTGGTTCATGAGACAAATATTTTTAGTAGCCTTGCTTATGATGAAGAAGTGATTTCAAGTACTGATCAAGAACAACCAACTTTTGATGAATATCCCAGCGAAGATGACGAAGATAAGATATTTTCCATGCTTCCTGTATCTGATGATTATGAATCTAATCCTTGGGAGAGCCATGAAGGAGAAATGGAAGAGCTAAGTGTGTAGTTTATCTCCTGTCTAGAGCCTATAAATGAGCAGATGTCACCTAGTATTAGAGAACCTGCATGAGTTCTCCACCCACCTGTACACTCTGAGAACATCAAACGATGGGTGAGAAACAATGAAGGACATGAGGTAATTTCTTACCAGTTGAGCTTTCCTGATTATAAATTTTGTGACCCTGTGGGGTTACATATGGAGTTGTGCTTTCCAAAATCATTGGAGCTTGCAAAATTATTCATCTTATCATCATTTGGTGGTATTGTAAGTGTTCCAAGACATGTTTTATTTATGTTGTCATACTTCCTTTACCTTTTGTGGATCATTTTCAGTAAAGAGAAGAATTATTACCAGACAGTCTGGGTGGATATGGTGGAAGTTTTCTTTCACCTAGTGCTTTGTAAAAATTAGTTAGCCTAGGATTGTATATAAATAAGCTCCTTCTGGATCCCATGTGTTTTTTTTTTTTTTAGTAGAGTAGTGTACATATTTCCCTATTTTCTTCAGCTAAATTTTTAAGCTAGAATCCATAGCCCAACAACTAAGGCACTGGAACTACACATTCTTGGTAGCTCACAGGGAGCATGCCATCCCCTGTGGAGCCAAATGTTATCACATAAAACTGACTAAGGGTCGCAGGGAGACCCATTCCTTAGCTTGCGCAGGTATCAACCTTGATCTCAAAGCGCACCTTTTAGAATAGTCTATTTCAGGCTTGAAACGCAAGCAACCGACAAGTTTAATCTTTCAGCGGAAAAGATTCTAGGAGCAGTTCAGATCAACGGCTCACAGGTATTCAGAATTTCAAAGTTGCACGAAGTATAGCACCATTGAAAACCCCAAGGCCCGAAGTGAGCATGAGTCGTTGATCTTGAGGGGGACATGTGGCATCTGATCCAAGTTTTCAGGGAAATAAGCTTCGGGAGTTTCGAAGTGAGAAGTGCGTGAAACTCCTGAAGAGTCGAAGCTTGAAGTCCTGAATTGTCGAAGCGCTGAAGTGCCGAAGTCCTGAAGCGTTGAAGTCTCGAAGTGCTGAAGTCCTGAAGCGCTGAAGTCCCGAAGTGTTGAATTGTCGAAGGCCCAAATTGAATCTAGATCGTCGATCTGCAAGGGCCATGTGTCATCAGATCCTTAGCTACAAAGGATTTACTTAAAAAAAGATCCAGGGGACATATGGCATATATCCGTGAACTCCGGATAAAGGTCCAAAGTAATTCTCGTCCATCAATCTCAGGGGGCCATGCATCGTCAGATCCATAGCTCCGGGTAAAAGAAGCTGAAGGAAGAGGAGGTTTGAGATTTGATTTTCCCAGAGTCTAGAGACCCCAAGAAAATATCAGTCGTCTATCTCAGGGGGGCACGCATAATCATATCCATAGCTCCTGGAAAAAATAGTTGAAGGCAGAGGAGGTTAGAGATTTGATTTTTTTGGAGACCCGAAGAAGATCTCAGCCATTGATTAGATGGAGGTAAATCTGATTCATTGATGTGGTATTGTTTAACGTCAAAAGTAGCATCCTCCCCCCGCAAGGCATAGTTTGGCAGATTCTAAAGTTGGTGGGAGAATAATCTTGGCAGTGGCGCTAAATCTAGTGGGTGCACCTAGATCACAAATCTGGATCAGATCTATGGCCATAGTCTATTTCGGGGATGCAACATACTCGGGTGATAATTTTATTAAGAGGTCCCACAATTGAAACCGTGGTTTGGAAAAAGTGATACGTGGAAAAAGGTGTTGGATTGAGGGCCCAAAAGCGGTGTGATTCCAAACCGCTTTTGATGGCCCCGTAATCGCGTGCTTATATAGCATCATATCCAAGAGAACCACGTGGCCGCCCCTTGAGAATTTAATCTCGTTGAGTTCCCGAGAGAAGGAATTTAATGAAAGTAGAGAAGGTATTTGAAGCCTCGACTCACTCCATAAATGGAAGGCATAGAAAGCCCGACCATGTGGACTGAACCGTTAGCCCGTGGTACCCCCGTGGACAGATTTTCCTACAGACCCATATTGATCTGAGCTCACGTCTAACAGAAGGATGCACGCTCAGTCTGACAAAAGAAAATGCAGACAAAAGGTTTTGAATGCAGTCGCCAGATCACACTCCTAGTAGTGGTGGACTGGGCTGAGTATAAATAGGTAGTTTTGATATTTTGTTAAGGTCATCAACTGGTTGAGCAGAGCTCCCTATTTTGTAATGTTTTTATGCCAAAAATGTTCTTTGGTTATGTATCAAATTTGATACTTTCAGATTAATAGAAGTCAGCCTCTCTCATCTCTCTCTAAAAACTATGTTAAAACACCCAGGCATGGAGGATCCAGTCGAGGGTTGTTATGTTGTTGTAATGTAGGTTTGATTATAGCGGTATCATGACCAGTTTTAGTCAGCTCCCATATTATCTTTTCCCTCTTACACTAAATGACTCAGGCATGGAGGATCCAGTCGATTTTTTGTAGCTACATTGTGATTTAGGTTTGATCATTGTGTTGTTGTGATTGTGTCATTTAGACATATTTCAGTGTCTGAAATTTGAGCTTAAGAGTGATCTTGAGTATGATTTTTTCTTCTCCAAGCTGCTTGAAAGCTTGATTCCCATAGCATTCTTGTCCATCTTTCTCACTAAGTATTTCCTCTTCTCACACTTAAACTCAATTCACTGACTGAAGTTAATGTGGCCCTCACTTCCCTATGCATTTATTTTCCAGTTCTGTATTGAAACATCATTCACATATTGAGTTTTTTCCTTTGAATTACACTCATATAAAACCAAAATCCACCAAAAACTATGATGGGTACTGGGCTTTGTTGGAAAATACTGAGAGGGGGGGTGAATCAGTATTTGAGCTATCAATCAATTTTTAACTTTTCTTTTACTGAAAAATCTTAGTCTACTTTATAGAGATCAGTTGTTGTATATTCTTATGAAAACAGTAGTGCATCCAGATATCTTATTATGGATTTCTTTATTCATCAGA
>JASDQU010101213.1:170880-203185 GCA_032191745.1 Picea mariana | reverse complement strand
TTGGGTAACCCAAATGGAACATTACTTCTCTTTATACAACATTACAGATGACTTGGCCAAACTCCGGTATGGTGTTCTCTATCTAGATCAAGAACGTTGGCAATGGAGAAAAAAATTCCGTCAAGGGTATATTGCTTGGACACAATTTGTGGCAGAGCTTTATGAACACTTTGACACTGACACCAACCATTTGGGTCATTTGAAAAAGATGAAACAATTAGGAACAGTGGAAGACTTTATAGCTTCCTTTGAGCGCATGGATTTTAGAATAGAGGGCATGTCTGATGCCTTTTTTCGAGAGTGTTTTATCAGAGGCCTCAAGGATGAAATTCGGGCCCATGTCCTCATGGCTCGGCCTGAGAGTTGGGTGGAGGCTACCAAAAGAGATAAAGAAGCACAATAGGTTGTGTCTTCTCAAAAACGTGAACCCTCCCTCATCCCTTGCCCTAAACCAGTAAATCCCACTACTCTCTCTGCTCCACTAAAGATCCAAAAATTGACCCAGGCTGAAATGGTTGAATGCCAACTCAATGACCTTTGTTATAACTGTGATGACAAATATTTCCCGGGCCACAAGTGTAAAGAACCAAAGATTTTTATGTCCATCTCCGAGGATATTTCGGAAGAAGATGAAGAAACTCCCTCTATGTCTGAATCACCTGAATTCACTGACACAACCCCTCCGTCAGACCCTCCTGAAGTAGAACTAGTCATTTCCCTCAATGCTCTCACTGGCTTCTCCACTCCCCAAACCCTCAAGCTAATCGGTTACATCAAGCATCGGAAGGTCATCATTCTGGTTGATAGTGGTAGCACCCATAATTTTATTCATCGCCGCATTGCCCAAGAAACTCATTACTACATCCATGCCGTCAATAATTTCCACCTGGTGGAAATGTGCATCTCCAAATTGGTGACTACCACCTGAAATCCCATATGTTTGCTATCGACGTGGGAGGTTGTGACATTGTGCTAGGTGCAGACTGTCTAAGGACTTTGGGTCCCATTCTCATGGATTTTAAAGACATAACCATGCAATTCGACCAAGAGGGCCACCAATATAAGTTCCAAGGCATCACCGCAGGTTCACCTGAGATCATTAGTTCCCATCGCATGGAAAAACTACTCAAAAAGGGTCATTCTAGTGTTATCGCCAAACTCCATGCCATACAAGCAACAAAGACACCTTCTGTACCGCAAGACCTCCAAGCCATCCTTTCTAAACATCAATTGGTCGTTTCCACTCCCTAAGGCCTCCCTCCTTCCCGTGGTGTTCATGATAATTCCATTCCCCTTGTACCAGGAAGCCTTCCTCCCAATATACGTCCGTATTGTCACCCCTTTTCCCAAAAAAATGAAATTGAGAAAATGGTCCAGGAACTCCTTAATGCAGGCGTTATCTGCCCTAGTACGAGCCCCTATTCGTCTCCTGTGGTCATGGTCCTGAAGAAAGAAGGTTCTTGGCGAATGTGTCCTGACTTCTGTGCCCTCAACAAACTTACCATCAAAGGAAAATTCCCCATTCCTGTCATTGATGACCTCTTGGATGAATTGAGTGGTGCCTAATTCTTCACTAAACTGGATCTTCATTCGGGCTACCACCAGATACATATGAAAGAGGCAGATATTCCCAAGACTGCCTTTAGAACTCATGAGGGCCACTATGAGTTTTTGGTCATGCCATTTGGCTTGTGTAATTCCCCCTCCACCTTCCAAAGCCTCATGAATCATGTCTTCCGTCCTTTTCTTCGTCATTTTGTCTTAGTTTTCTTTGATGATATCTTCATCTATAGAAAAACCTGGACAGACCATCTTGCTCATGTTGATCGAGTTCTCCATCTACTCTCTCAGCCCCAACTTTTCTTGAAATAGTCTAAATGTTCTTTTGGCGCCTCAGAAGTAGAATACTTGGGTCATCTGGTTGGCAAAGATGGCGTCAGGGTGGATCCTAAAAAGATTGAAGCTATGCAAGACTGGCCTCACCCAAAGAATCTTAAGATCTTGTGTGGATTTCTAGGCTTAACAGGGTATTATCGTAAGTTTGTTAAGAATTATGGGAAGATTGCAGCACCTCTCACTGCTCTCCTCAAAAAGAACTCTTTCACTTGGACTCCAGCCGTTTCTCAAGATTTTAAAACCTTGAAGATGGCCATGTGCACCACTCCAGTCCTCACCCTTCCCAATTTCACAAAGACCTTTGTGCTATAATGTGATGCCTCAGGGAAAGGAATTGGTGTTGTCCTTATGCAAGAGGGTCGACCTTTGGCCTTTACTAGCAAGCAACTATCTGAAAGAAATCTGGGAAAATCCATCTATGAAAAGGAAATGTTGGTTATTCTGCATGCCATGGATTTGTGGCATCCTTATCTATTGGGGCAATGGTTCCAAATTAAGACAGACCATCAAAGCCTCAAGTATTTTCTGGAACAATGCATTTCCTCCCTAGAACAACAAAAATGGGTGACTAAACTCTTTGCATATGAGTGGGATCAATGGTTACCCCTAGCTGAATGGTGGTAAAACACTTCATACCATACAACTACACGCATGACTCCCTTTGAAGCGGTATATGGACAAAAGACACCTTCAGTTCTCTCATACTTATCGGGTGCCTCAAAGGTCCAGGCGATTGACCTAACACTTACAGCTCGAGAGGCCATTCTTCGTACCCTCAAATAGAATTTGGTCATGGCACAAAATCACATGAAGCAACAAGCAAATCAAGGTCACTTTGAACATCAATTTGCAGAAGGAGATCAGGTGTTTCTTCGACTGCAACCTTACAAGCAAACTTCCCTCAAGGCCGAGCATTGTCAGAAGCTAGCGCCCAAATTTTATGGTCCTTATACCATGCTCAAGCGTGTGGGACAAGTCGCCTATCAGTTAGCTTTTCCCAACCATTCGAAGCTACATCCTATTTTTCATGTTTCATGCTTAAAGAAGGTGATTGGAGCTAAGTGCCAAATTCAAACCAACCTTCCAAAGTTAGCTGAAGAAGGATCCATTTGGCTACAACCAGAAGCAGTTTTGGACCAGTGTGAGCACCGCCTACGTCAGAGAACCATCAAGGAAGTGCTAGTCCAATGGAAAGATACAACTCCAACACACGCCACTTGGGAACCAGCTACCATTCTACAACAATTTCCTCATCTCAAGCCTTGAGGACAAGGCTATTTTTAAGGGGGCAGACATGTTAGGGTCCTAACCTGCACATAGGTAGAACAATATATTCGGATGTAATAAAGGTCAATATTAATAAGGCCTTTCAATAAAATAGAATAAGGTGGATGTAAGAAGACCTAATAGAAGCTTCTGCTTCTAGAAGGATCTTTCTCTAGATGCTTCTTTTTAGTATAAATAGGAGTCGAGGGTATGAGAACCCTAGCTTGGATATTATTGTAATAGAGATCTGCTCAACTGGAGGTTGCCCCCTCGAAGAGGCCCGTGAACATTGCTTTTAGATTCAAAGTGCTATTTCTGTTGTTATTCTTATATCATTTCAGTGTTATTGTGGTGAATGTTCTGGTTATATTGCTATTATTCTGCCATTACTAGCATTTTATTTTTGTTCTACATACATTTTATATCTGGTATATTACAAAGTCACTCACACCATAGAGTGACACAAGAGCCATTCTTCTAATCTGGACATATGTCCTAGAAGAATAAATGTTCTGAACCATTTACCAGGGACTTAGACTTATACAACTTCCCCAACTTTTCCCATAAATCCTTGGTTGTAGCTTCCTCTGATACATTCAGTAATAATGAATCGGAGACACACGGTCAGATTGTGCTCTTTGCCTTCTGATCCATCCTTTTCCAGTCATCTGCAGAAGTTCCTATAGGTGCAGTACCTGGATCTACCGTGATCCACTGATCTCTGTCCACCAAAAGATCTTCCATCTTGAGCTTCCACAGCTCAAATCTTTTCCCATTAAACTTCTCAATCTCCATCTTCGAATTGATTGCCATTTCTTTTCATCTGAAAAACAATACCGCAGATCTCCCACTATAACAAGGCTTATCACAGTCCCGAGCCAAACCCTTGAACACAAAGGCGTCCCCCTGAAGCCAATAAAGCACTGATACCAAATGTAAATTCTAACCTTGTACAATGTCTACTGTAAATATATATTCAAAAAATAATAGAAAAGATACAATGGCAAATACAAACATTACACAGAGATTTTTCCTCTGGAAACCCAAACCGGGAAAACCAGCATATATTATATTCATTCAATGTGTTACATTGTTTACAATACAATATACATATAGGAGCCAGTGACATCCAAAACCCTAACCCAATGACTTGGAGTAGTCCAAAACCCTAATTCCTTAACCGAAAATAGAAAACCATCGGAAAAAACCATGTGCCGAAAAAACCACCTAAATACATGACACGTTTCCCGAGGTAGGTGTCACGTTTCCGAAGGTAGAAAAAAAAATTCAGGGGCGCTGCCCCCAGACCCCCACGCGGGGGGCTCTGCCCCCCCTACACCCCCCTCTAACCCCCCTACATGCCCGACGCATACACTCAGACACTACTACTCGTGCAAAGAATATAACACATACCCAAGATTCTCCCACTTGTTGTTTTCTTTGCATACAGGGGGTTACAGGGTTACATAGTCAAAAATCTAGGGCAACAATACCCATGGATCCTCTACACCAAGAGAAATTCTCAGTGCTCACAAATTTTGTTAATGAGTCTGCAACATTCTTCAAAGTGTCCACCTTCATCAGTGATACTTTCTTTTCTTCAATCATGTCTCTCACAAAGTGATATTGAACATCAACGTGCTTTGTCTTTGAATGATAAGCAGGGTTCTTCGCCAGAAAAATTGCACTCTGACTATCACACTCTATCCTTACAGCTTGTTGTACCAACCCAATACCTGAACACAATCTTTGTAACCATACTGCTTCCTTACTTTCATGAGTGGCTGCCATGTATTCAAATTATGTAGTTGAAAGTGCCACGACAACATGTATTTTTCTCATCCAACTTATTGCTCCTCCAAACAGGTTAAACACATACCCGCTTGTAGATCTCCTACGATACAAATCTCCAGCCCATTCTACATCCACAAATCCATGTATATCAACCACTCTGTCCAATCCCGGTCTTCCTTCGTAGCACAATCCATAGCTAGAAGTGCCACGCAAATACCTGAAAACCCTTTTTACTGTTGTCTAATGCTCCTTTCCTGGTTTTGACATATACTTGCTCAAAACTCCCACTGCATGTGCAATGTCCGGTCTAGTACAGACCATTTCATACATCAAACTGCCAACTGCACTCGCATATGGAACATGAGACATGTCCTCCTCTTCTTCATGTGTCTTGGGACACTGATCCGCAGATAACTTTACACCAACAGGAATAGGAACCTTGACCGGTTTACATTCCTGCATATTAAATCTTTGCAATATTGTCTCGACATATTTTCTCTGATTTAACCAGAGTTTCCTCTTTTTTCGATCTCTTTTAATTTCCATGCCCAAAATGAAATTTGAAGCACCAAGATCCTTCATGTCGAATTTAGAGGACAACTGAGTTTTCACATCTTGTATAATCTCCTTGTTGTTTCCTATCAGCAACATGTCATCCACATACAAGACCAAATAAATCAAATGATCACCAATTAATTTAGAATACACACAGTGATCCTCTTTGCTTCTTGTGAAGCCAAGTCCCAGCATATAAGTATCAAATTTTTGATACCACATCCTTGGTGATTGTTTTAAACCATACAGGGACTTTTTTGGCTTGCATACCAGCTCCTTCTTTCCTTTCACAGCATAACCTTTTGGTTGCTTCATAAACATTTCTTCTTCCAGATCCCCATGCAGGAATGTTATCTTCACATCCATCTATTCTACTTCAAAATCAAATGCAGCAGCAACAGATAACATAAATCTTATAGAGGTTAACTTGGCAACAGGAGAAAAAATCTCACCAAAATCAATTCCCTCAACCTGGGAATAGCCCTTTTCTACTAACCGATCTTTGTATTTCTCTACTTTTCCTTCTGCATTCATCTTCTTTTTAAATACCCATTTGCTGCCAATGGGATTTATTGCAGTCGGAAACTCCACTAGATCCCAAGCCTCATTCTTATCCAAAGATGTCATTTCTTCTTCCATGGCCCTTTTCCAGAGATTTCCATCCTCTGAATCCACTGCCTCCCTGACAGTTCTAGGATCATCATCAGTAATAGACAAAGCAAAATTTGAATGAAAATCATATGGACTATACCTTTCCGGTAGCCTTCTTTCTCGATCTGATCTCCTCAATACAGGAGTATGAGGATCTTCTTCTTCTGATTCATGTTCTTCTATAGAGTCTGCTTCATCATCCTTTAAATCAAACTCTATATTCTCTGGTTCTTCCTTACTTGGTAGGACTTCTTGTTTAACAACATCCTTCATTTCTCTAAATACCACATCTCGGCTATACACTACCTTCTTAGTTTCTGGGTTCCAAAGCTTATAACCTTTGAGACCATCTTTATATCCAATAAAGATACATTTTTCAGCCTTCTTATCCATCTTGCTCCTATTTTCCTTTGGAACATAAACATATGCATCGCAGCCAAATACCTTAAGATGTGTGAGAGAAGGTTCCTTACCAGTCCATACCTCTTGTGGAGTCTTGTCACCCAACGCTGATGAGGGTGATCTAGTTGACCAGATAACATGCAGTACCCACTGCCTCTGCCCAGAATTCTTGCCCTAACCCGACACCACTAAGCATGCACCTTGCTTTTTCCATCAGTGTCATGTTCATCCTTTCTGCAACTCCATTCTGCTGAGGTGTATATGGGTTAGTCTTCTGCCTTGCTATACCGCACTTCTTATAGAATTCTTCAAATTCATTCCCGCAGAACTCTCTGCCATTATCTGTTTTCAACACCTTAATTATTTTCTCTGTTTGATTCTCAACAAGAGCCTTAAACTCTTTAAACCTGTCAAAGGCTTTAGATTTCTTCTTGAGGAAATATATCCAAGTTTTCCTCGAGAAGTCATCTATAAATGAGACATAGTACATAGATTTTCCCAATGATGGGACCGACACAGGTCCAAAAACATCACTGTGAACTAGTTGTAAAATTTCTTCTACCCTCGTTGCACTAGAGGGGAATCTTACTCGATTCTACTTCCCATATAGACAATGTTCACAGAAATCAAAATCCAGAGAGCAGTTAGACATACCTTCAACCATACCTTTACCGTGTAGTAGTCGAAGACCCTTCTCTCCGATATGCCCTAGTGTTTGATGCCACAACATAACCTTTTCTTCAGAGACTATAGGAGTTCTCTCTTCTTCAACTCCAATATCAGGAACAATGGAGCTATTACACCCATCACTAATAGTGCTTCCTAGTAGCTTATACAGAGTTCCAAACTGAACTCCCTTCATCAACACCATTTCTCCTTGAACCATCCTGCAAGTTCCCTTTTCAAAAATTGTTTTTACCCCTGCATCTTCCATTTTGCTTACAGAAATCAAATTTTTGGCCATACCTGGGATGTGTAGAACACCAGACAGTGTTCTAATCCTTCCATCTATGAGTCTCAACTTGACCCTTCCTCTTCCTATGATTCTGGTTGTTGAATCATTACCTAAGAAAACACTACCTCCATCATACTTTTCATATTCACATAACCACTCTTTGTGGGGAGTCATATGAAAGGATGCACCAGAGTCAATCAACCATGCCTCATGATCTGCATGTGTGCTTGAAGAGGCCAAGTACACATCCCCTCCTTCTTCCTTGGAGGTCTTTTCTTCTGTAGAAGAAGATTCTTCAAATCCCTTCTTTTTTTCAACTTTGGATCTACACTGCTTCTTGTAGTGCCCTTCTTTTCCACACCTCCAACATACCCTTACAAACTTTCCAGGAGATTTAGATCTACCCTTAAACTTAGATCTCCCACTTGAGAAATTAGATCTATTTCTTTCCTTGGAACGTCCTCTTGCAAATAATGTGTTTCTGCTATGTCCTTCCATATTATTTCATCTCATCTCCTCCGACAACAAGGATGAGACCACTTCTTCAAATTCAAATAAGTTGTATTACTACCTATGGCCACAACTAGACTATCCCATGATTCTGGTAAAGAACACAACAAACTGATACATTTATCTTCATCAGAAATTTTAATCTCAACAGATACTAACTGAATTACCACAGTATTGAAGGCGTTCAAATGCTCTGCCACCGAGTCCCTATCTCTCATCCTCAAGTTATATAGCTTCTTTCTCATGAATAGTTTATTTATAAAGGACTTAGACTGATACAACTTCCCCAACTTTTCCCATAAATCCTTGGTTGTAGCTTCCTCTGACACATTCAGTAATACTGAATCGGAGAGACACAGTCGGATTGTGCTCTTTGCCTTCCGATCCATATTTTTCCAGTCATCTGCAGAAGTTCCTGTAGGTGAAGTACCTGGATCTACCACGATCCACTGATCTCTGTCCACCAAAAGATCTTCCATCTTGAGCTTCCACAGCTCAAAGTTTTTCCCATTAAACTTCTTGATCTCCATCTTTGAATTTCTTTCCATTTCTTTTCACCTGAAAAACAATACCGCAGATCTCCCACTATAACAAGGCTTATCACAGTCCCGAGCCAAACCCTTGACCACAAAGGCGTCCCCCTGAAGCCAATAAAGCTCTGATACCAAATGTAAATTCTAACCTTGTACAATGTCTACTGTAAACATATATTCAGAAAAGAACATAAAAGATACAATGGAAAATACAAACATTACACAGAGATTTTTCCCCTAGAAACCCAAACCGGGAAAACCAACATATATTATATTCATTCATTGTGTTACATTGTTTACAATACAATATACATATAGGAGTCAGCGGCATCCAAAACCCTAACCCAATGACCTGGATTATTCCAAAACCCTAATTCCTTAACTGGAAATAGAAAACCATCGGCAAAAACCATGTGCCAAAAAAACCACCTAAATACATGACACGTTTCCCAAGGTAGGTGTCACGTTTCCCGAGGCAGAAAAAATAACACATACCCAAAAAAAATGACTGTCCATCAATCAATAATACATCAGTGCTCCCTCCCATCCTGGGAGTCATCTCTTCCTTTTTCAATAAGGAAGTAGTCTCCACAAGCTCCATCTTGAGTACGCAAACTCTTTCATCTTGGGCAGAAGATTTACCAAAAATGTCTACTTATCTTCTCATCTATGGAGATATGTATTGGAGAACCACTTTATCCTTTCTAGACTTCATCACGGATAATGTAATGCTTGATTTCAAATGTACTTTGGTCTGGAACACTGGTTTTCTTCGAAGGCTTCGTGTATTTCTGATCAATAAAGTATATCATTGTTGGAAAACTGGAACATATCCATGTGGCACTTCTTCTGTCATCATGAGATATGATCTTCTGAGTGATCACCTTGATACAATATCTCTGTTATAGAAAATATTCACCACGCTTCTGTTGTGCACTGGAGGTCCTCCACTAAGTTGTCTTCTTCCATCTACATACAAGGGTCTCTTTCTGGTATGCTTCAAAGCCTTGAGGTTTCTCTGCATGTAAAATCCAACCCATGGATATTGCAAACGATATAATGGCTCATGTAGAGGTATGTCTGGTTTAATGGAACAAGTAATCATCATAGTCTTCTCCCTCCATCTAGGAGAACCTTTAGTTTTGGATCTTGCAATGCTTGCATTCATATACATTGTTCTTCATCGCAACTTTCAGTTTCTTTTCTTGATTGCTTTTAGTGAGTCCATATCAGGCTGGTAATCTTGTGCTTCTCGATACAATGACTGGTTGTTCTGGCTTCTCTTTCTTTCTTGGAATCTTCATTTTCTTCCTCATGTTTTTATTTAGCTCTTGGGTCCATGGAGTTTCTTATAGATTTCATGCCCTAAAGATTCCACTTCTTTATTTCATCATAGGATCACGGATGTGGATGGACAACCAGGAATACTTTAAGTCTTCTCTTTGAAGAAGACTTCTTCTAAGGTCGAACTGAACACGTACTACCTTTCATGGCTGCTACCATGGATATATACTTCATCATCTTCAACGGATCATAGGATTAGCTCCCTCCTAATCCTTGCTTTATGTATGAGTGCATGTTTTTATTTTGGAAATATATAATCGGCTCCCTCCATCTAATAGAGTCCACGCTTCCATCTACATCCTTATTGTCTTCTACGAAGTGTCATAAGTCTTTCTCTAATTTCCTCTTGATTGCTGACCTCTTTTTGTCTTTGCTTCTTCTAAGTTTCTTCAAGATTGATTTATCTTGTAATAGCTTCCACATGATTTGTTTGATGTATTTCATCCTTTCATGTGTATTATTTGACTTGTATAATGATATCAATCCTTATCTTTTTGTTCTTCCATAAGTATAGTTCTTCTTGGAACATATTATCTTCTAAGAGATAGATATACAAGATATGCAAACAAGATATGTACAAGAACTAAGAAGAGTATTGTTACCTTCAGAAGAAGAAGTCTCGTTTATCCTTCTTAGTCTTGTTTGTAGGTTCCTTTCTTCAGCAACTGATGCTTCATGTTTCTCCTTCCTTTTTCTTTAGCTCGGGACAATGATTCTTGTAGTGACCATACTTTCGACAGTTGAAGCATTGTATTTCTAAAATATCTTTCTCTTGATTTGTCTTCCTCCTTGAACCAAACTTCCTTTTGTTCCTAAAATTCTTGAATCTTGTTGTGAAGGCTTGATCATCGTACTTCTTTTGGGGTTTCTCTTTTGCACTGATCCTGGATTCATCTTGAGCACAGTAAGTCCAAAGTTATTCAAATGTAGGATACTCCTTTCTTGTGTTCATGCTTGCGGCAAATGCATCCCATGTCTTGGGAAGACCATTGAGTACTATTTTTACCAATTCCTTCTCTGAAATGATCTCTTCAATAGATTGTAGTTGATCTCTTAACTGGGAGATCTTCACAAAGTATGATGTTATGATATCATCATCATTCATCTTCATGTCACAGAGCTCATTCTTTAGACTCATTATTTGTCCAATGTTTCTGACTGAGAAGAGGTTTGTTAGGGCATCGTACATCTTCTTCGATGAGTCAAGATGGGAGATGTAGGGTATCAAGTGGTTTTTAATAGATTCCACTATGATACTCATGTCATTGATGTCATCGTCTTTGAACTTCTCCATAACTGCAACATTCTGCGGTTCCTTCTCTTTTCCTTCTTCAAACTCTGGTTCCACGATATTTCCTTTCACAATATCCAACACTTTATTCTTGGAAAGGATGAGTTCAATCCTTGTCTTCCACGCTCTAAAGTTAAAATCTCCATCTAACTTGTTTTCTGACTTCATAGAGTAAGTCATGGCTGCTTTGACTTGGTCAACCCTAGATTTGACTAGAAACTGAACCTTGACGTCTTGGCTTGCTAACAGTACCAGGAGATGTGCTAGGCTAGGGTGCACTGATCTATCCGAAAATTAGGTCAATCCCTTCACTTAAGGTGCCTCAACGAGAGGATTATGGTTTTTGCAATTGCACCTGCTAGTAACCCTAGCGACAGTGCTTTGGTGACTGCTCCTGCTAGAAAACCTAGTGACAGTTCTTCGACGAGCTTAATATCCTTATGGCTATGTTTCCTTCTAGCTGTTAGACTGAATGAAGAGGTGTGGGCCCATAACCTGTTAGAATATAATGGAATTTCTTGTTTTACCATTGACAATATTGCTATTTTCAACCAACCATAGGCCAAATCCACCCTCCAAGCACCTTAACCTTGACAGAGAATCACTCCGAAAGAAAACCCTAGGCTAGATAGCCAAACAAGGGGTAGCGCACCTTTCCCCAAGGATAACGCACCAACAAGAGCTGATTAGATAGTCCAAACCCTAACCAAGAGATAGTCCAAGCCAAACGTGATCTTCTAGTTGCAGCAGCTGTAATGGCAGCTCTCCTCCAAACCTGCACACAAAACTGGGCACTGCAGTGCGCACAAGTGTTGCTATGCAATTCTGAGACTGCCTACCAGAATGAAGACTAGCCTCCTGTATTTATAGTAATTCTGGCTAACTACCTGGGCCGACTTCTCATTCTGGGTATCTGTCTATTCAGTATATATTATTTATTTTGGACGACTTCTTCTCTTGGAGGCTAATAACCTAATACAATTTATCCTCTTGAGCCGACATGTCTTCTAGGGTTATTAGCCAACTCATTAGGGTTTCTTCTTGCTTCCCAAAATATTCTATTCTTGTCAGGTTTACATGTGGAGGTAAATACCTCCCGCAGCTACCACAATATCAACACACACATATAAATTTACAAAATTGTATCAAATCATAAAGGTTATTCGGTGGCATGGCCTGGCCTTTTGGTTAAGGTCGGGGATGTCACAAAATGGTATCAGAGCTAAGAGAGACGTCCAAGAAGTGACGTTGTCCAACCTGTTGGTGGTTAGGGATGTTACAATGACTTTCTTGTTCATCTTTGAAAACCATACCAACATAACATACTAAACATTTTATTACATTCAATTTTCTAGAGACTCACCTGTAGTGATGATGATCTGGATTATTTTCGGCACGAAATGAGAGCGGAGATATAATAAAGAAATGCACAGAGATATCGCAAATATTAAATAATATAACATAAATGTATCAGAGATGCAACCATAAACATAGATATATAGTAATACACGATTTCTATTAATGAAATAAATGTATAGAGACTGTAAAAATACAGAGTGAAAGACTCGCTAGAATGGTGGCATCTTATCTCTGAGAAGAGATGTGACGGCTACTCGCATTCGCAAGAAGATGATTACAATGAGGCTCTGAAGGCCTTTTTTACAATAAACGGGAATGCCAAAAACCCTAGACATCCAAAAACCTAACCCTAGGAGATGAAGCGCCAAAATTCATGTGGGCCCCATTTGGGTAAGTTAATACATCAACTTCCCGGGGTCGTAACTTTTGCATACGATCTTCGTTTTAGGCATATGATAGACCGTTGGAAAGGTATCTTCGAGGATATTCATTTTCATGTCTCAATAATGCCTTTGGATATCATTGAGAAGCTCTATCCTGAAAAACCTTCATTTAGGCCCTCAAAATGGCACCGGAAGTTAAAAACTGCTAAAAATAGTAAATTGCCGAAATTGCCAGAAAACTATTTTGAGCCAGTTGGAAAAGGTGGGTGGCCACCGATATCCACCTGGATCAGACGTGGTTATATTTTTTAAAGGAATAACATGAGCTCATCATCAAGGAAAATCTACCAAGCATGGATCCTCCCAAAGAGGAGCCAAATTTGACTTTGGAGGATTCAAAAGAGAAAGTTGCTCAGTGTTTGGAGAAAGGTATAGAATACCCATAGAAAGAGATATTTTTGTTGACAGGAGATCTAGAGTCCTTCGAGCCAACAAAAAATCTCCAGATTGAACCCCAAGCTAATGCAAAATGGGAAGATCAAGACGAAAAAGATGATATGGTAGTAAAGGAGAAAGATTCGCAATCATATCCACCCGATCAAGACAAAATGGAACTAGAAAGCTCAAAGATAATGAGGGAAAGGAATATTGGGTGACAATAGTAAATAAGAAGAAATATCCTACAATAATGCAACAAATGGTTAAACAAATCCAAAATCGTAACCTAGTTTAGTCGGGTATTGTTTCTATCTTCTGTTATGGAACCAATTTGTAAGAGTTTACTCATGCTCTCCAGAATATGAAACAAAATGTAGTTGTAAGAGAAAAAGAAATAGATTGTCCACCTAAGAACTTGATGCAAAAAGGAAAATCCTAAAAGCCAGGATAAGAGTTCTGAAATTTCCTATTATCTTGATATTTATCCATGATTCTCTATAGATGCTACAGCCCCAAACTTCACATCCATATAAGATAATAGAAATGAAGAGGGAATCGAAGATGTGTTTGTTTTTTTCCCATGACCAAAATTTCGTTGATTCACAATTTCTACCAAAATCAAAATAGGATTTCCACTCTCCATTAATCTTGTTGGAAACGCAATCCGTTAGGGTTACTGTAAGGTAGCTAGAGAGGTAGTGGGGGGGGCAAAGGGCCCATAGTGATAATAGTGGAGGCCATTCAATGTATGGTGGACTAGGTCCACTATATTATTAAATAAGGCCCACTATGGTAGTTAGATATAATAAATGTAAGAGGATTTCTTAGAAGGTTCTACTTCTAGAAGATTCCTCCTCTAGAATGTTCTTAGGTGATGGTAGCACTATATAAAGGGGTTCAAGCAATGTAATGGGATATGAAGAGAAGTCTTGTATTTGGAGCTAAAGCTCATTAGGAGGAATCCCCCTCGAAGAGGCAAGTGAACAGGAGAGGATCCCGTCCATAATAGGATCCATTATATGGTGTTGCCCTACCTCAAGGGTTTGGTAATAATAAAGTGTGGTTTCTTCTATATTGCTTTATGGATCTATTGTGTATTCAACATTTTTGGTGATTATATTTGTAGATCTATTTGGATCTTAACAAGTGGTATCAGAGCACTTTCCTTGGTAGACATTGTGGGCAAATATTTTTTATTTTTGCAAATGTAAGGTAGCTAGAGTGGTAGTGGGGGGGCCTAGAGGGCCCATAGTGATAATAGTGGAGGTCATTCAATCTAAGGTGGACTAGGTCCACTATATTATTAAATAAGGCCCACTATGGTAGTTATATATAATAAATGTAAGAGGACTTCTTAGATGGTTCTACTTCTAGAAGATTCCTCCTCTAGAATGTTCTTAAGTGATGGTAGCACTATATAAAGGGGTTCAAGAAATGTAATGGGATATGAAGAGAAGTATTGTATTTGGAGCTAAAGCTCATTAGGAGGAAACCCCCTTGAAGAGGCAAGTGAACAGGAGAGGATCCCGTCCATAATAGGATCCATTGTATGGTGTTGCCCTACCTCAAGTGTTTGGTAATAATAAAGTGTGGTTTCTTCCATCTTGCTTTGTGGATCTATTGTGTATTCAGTATTTGTGGTGATTATATTTGTAGATATATTTGGATCTGAACAGTTATAAACATCATGAACAATTAAGTTCGTGTAACGATCATAGGAAGTCCAAGAGACCTTGGAAGATGAATCCAATGGTGACATGAACGTATATATATGTGTATCATATTCATGAATAAATGTACATTCAATTTTATCTAAATATTGTTTCTAACAATGGTATCAGAGGAGCCTCTATTCTTAGACCTGAATTGAGCTATTGTAGTCTTCATATCCGAGTTGTGCAGAACATTCCTTTGTCAGCCTACAAGTTTGTCCATTTGTTTAGCAGGGAATTTCCTCTCCCTTCTCATGCATAGACGTCCCTCGACAGACCTGTCATTTCTGGTTATTATATGCCCCCATCTGACCCTCTTCCTAGGTCTTCTAATGCCCTCTATACATAGGCATCAGGGTTCTCTCCATTCTATCCTTAGGAATCCTCGGTATTACTCCCGGATTGATCGTTCGCGCTCTCTCTCTCTCTTACTGATTTTCAAAAAGGTTTAATCTTTTCCTAGGTACACTTCGCGATCCATGAGCCATTACTCAGTCTACAGAATCCTAGCGTTTGTTTTGTGGTTCCCCCTAGGGTTTGTGAACTTGTCAGCCTATCACCTTACTTTTACCCTACCGACATGTATTCGGTGAACCTATAGATATGCTAGAAGGGAATGGAATTCAAACTGATGACCACCATACTATTGAATTCCCTTTCTGTAATACCCTGCAAAGTCCCTAGTGTTCGATCTCGAATTGAAATGTCTGCGAAGCAACATTTTTCCTAGCTATCATCTTCATGTCCATGGGCTCGAAACCAGACATCTGTTTTCACATATGTTTCCTATAGATTACTAATTGGTTTGGACAAACCCCTTCCTCAAAGACCTGGTGTGCTTGCTTGCATATACATTTCTCCTCGGATTGAACACCTCTACGCATATTATGGAAGCGTTCGATATCGACGGGTATGGTGACTCTCCTGCACAGGGTTTTGAAGGAAAACGTTGCAGAGACGGAGGGAACATGTCGAGCAATGTGTTGAATCTATTGGTCATGTAACAATGCTCTAACAAGGACCAGTCATATAGCTTTATGGTGTGGCAGAGTAATCCCAGAAAGGGAGCCATATGTGACAAACGAGCGATTAGGGAAATGGTATCGAGGCAATATGGTTAATATTCTTAATAACAAGACCTCATCGCTTAGTAAAAGTGTCAAATCATTCTCATATTATTCACCATTACTCAAGTTCATTTTTGCCATTTCTATGAGTTGCATTATGCCTACATTATAGTTCTCACAACTCAATGTTATGATTACATAATCCATTGTCCTTGTGGAAGAAAGTCAAAGCTTTGACTGTTGCATATGAAAACACTTGGTTCCATTCCATTCAAAGGAGCAAGGCAGTGAAAAGTTGACAATCAATGAAATTATGTGAGATTATTTAACTTGTTGCAATGTAAACCTCGTCAAACCTCGCTCCAAAAATAACTGGCGGGGTATCTGATGGTCGGGCGGCGAGGTGAACACTTGATTTGGCCACGTGAAAGTGTGATGCTCCACTATGCATGCTTGTTAGGACTTGCCTCTTCCTCGTCAAACTCTATTATCAAAGAATGCAAAAGGCCGTCTAAGTCTTGCGATGCGCATAGCCAACTCTTAGAATTATGTGAAGTAGTGAATTTCAGGAATTGGTCAAGTCTTAAGTTTTGGGTAACAAAGATTTCAGGTTTTTCCAGGTTTTGACTTCCCAACAGCTGTTGATTTGGTGTGCTATTCAGAGATGATCTCTTGTTCCCCAAACCTTCCCTTGCCCCTTTTTATATAAATACGATCCCTTGGTTGTATTCCTATTGCAATTTGCATCTTTCTTGTTCTTTTTTGAATACCAAATTTGATTACATTCGATTTGGGTGAGAGGCAGCTGCAGTGACATTATCAATACTTTCCAAGTTTTTTTTATCAGAGATCGGTCATGAAGACGACGACCAAATTTTTTGTGCTCTTCTTCTTCATTTCAGTCGCAACGCTAGTATTGAATGAAAGACCAGTCCATGTAGGAAGGGTCCTTAAGAGGAATATTATGAGCAAGCAAACTCATAAAAATCCATTTGATCATCCCAATCTTCTTATCGAGGAGGTGGATGTTGCACCATCTGGACCAAATCTGGGTGGCAACAAAATTACCCAGTCAATATCCGAAGGTCTTAATTATGTTCATGTTGATAAACTTAACATGTAGTTTCAAAAAGGTCATGTGCTTCCTTGTGGCCATAGGTTATCAAAATTAGTTGATGGAGATCATGAACTCATAGATATATTGAATGGCAAATCTCCTTTTGCTACATTGCCAGGAGTAGGCCACAAATACATCATCTCCTTCTTCCCTCTGAAGATGAATACTAGTAATGCAGCGATATCAGCTAGTACATCCTGTTAAGGAAAACACCTAATTACATCCTTAACTAGTTAGTTAGTTAGTTTACTGTTACAGGAGTTGGTAACTCTGTAACGTCTTGTAACCATATTGTGTAACTATACATGTTCATATTAATAGAACACACTTCAATAGTGTAGTGTGTTGCATCAATTCTATCTCCGCTTCAACCTTGAATTCTTTGAAACGAGTGAAAGTCTCGGATTTGTGTTTGAGAAAATAAACCCAAACTTTCCTGCTGCAATCATCAATAAATGTCAAAAAATAAAAACTTCCACCAATCGACTGATTTTGCATAGGTCCACATAAGTCTGTGTGAACTGACTCTAAGCACTCTTTGGCTCTATAAGAGGATGATGGAAAACTATCTCGCTGGTGTTTTCCTACTATGCAACTTTCACAAGAAAGAATCTGATTAATCGAAGGAGGCAATCCTATCACCATAGACTATCTTTGTAACAAACTCATACTTTTGACTAGTAAATGACCATAACGATAATGCCATAACTCAGTTTCAGTCACATTATAAATATTACATGCATACATCTTCCCACTTCTCATTTCTAAGGGAAATAATATGTTTTTTGTCATAGGGACTTTTACAACAAGTGTTTTAGTTGGATTAAGAATTGTGCAAGTGTTGTTGTGGAAAGTAACGTCATAACCATGTGCCATTAATTGCCCTACACTCAACAAATTGTGTTTGATATTTGGTACATAGTAAACATCAGGAATATTTTTCACTTCACCCCGCTTTGTTAAAACTGGCACAACACCTTTTCCTGAAGCTTTGATAAAATGATCATCACCCAAACTAATTGTAGTAATAAGATATGTAGCAAGATTAGAAAGTAAATCATTGTGACCAGTCATATGATTGCTACATCCACTATCTAGCAACCAAACATTCTTGTCAAGAATTTGTTGAGATACTTGACATGAAAGAAACAAAGTATTAGATGTTTCACTTTTTGTGACATTATCTTTATTTCCAAACTGCAACTTACAACATTCAGATATATGGTGACCCAACTTTTTACAATAATGACATTGAATTTCTGATTTATTTGTCCATCTCTGACCATGATCTTGTGAAGACGATCTTGACTGCTCTGACTTGTCTTTTGTTTGTTCAGGTTTATCTCTTATTTGAGAAAGTCCTCTACCACGTCCATGAAAACCTCTGCCTTTTCCTCTGTCCATGGACACCTTAGTCTGAAATGCATGTTCTAAAGTACCAAGATCCAAGGTCATCCTTGCTTCATGAGATAACAATGAACCAATCAATTCTTCTATAGCAACCACGTCCATGAAAACCTATGCCTCTGCCTCTGTCCATGGACACCTTAGTCTGAAATGCATGTTCTAAAGTACCAAGATCCAAGGTCATCCTTGCTTCATGAGATAACAATGAACCAATCAATTCTTCTATAGAAAAATGAGTTAGATCTTTCGACTCAAGAAGAGAAGTAACTACCATTTCAATTTTCTTAGGTAAACTTCTAAGAACTTTTTCAACAACTCTTTGGTCTGTGAGTTCTTTTTCGCCATTAATCCTAAGTCGATTAGTAATACCCATAACTTTAGTCATAAACTAATCAACACTTTCTGATTCACTCATCTTGAGGGTTTCAAATTGAGTTCTAAGGGTTTGAAGTCTCTCAGTTTTCACTTTATCATTACCCTTATAAGATAACTTAAGTATATCCCATGCTTCTTTAGTAGTATTAGCACCAATAATTTTAGGAAATATAGAATCGTCTAAAGAAACTAAAATATATGATTTGGCTTTTCCTTCTTTTTTCTTAAGTTCCGCTAATGTTTTTCTTTGAACAACAGTCATAACTGCAACGACATTTGCAACAGGTTCAATGAAACCTATTTCAACATAATCCCAACATCCCTGACCTTGCAAAATGGATTTCACCTTCTCACTCCAAAAATCATAATTGGAACCAACTAAAGTTGGTGCTTGAATTGACCAAGAACTAGACATTATTTTTCTAATTCCAAAATACCAACCACAATTAAATATAACTCCAAAACCCCAATGGTATAAAATCACTTTTCAAATGGAAAATAACTAAACTCCAAGTACTTTTATGAAAAATGAGTTTGAACAACAATCTACAACAAGATAGTTGGGAAACATTTGAACAACAAGATAGTTGGCAAAAAAATAGATGAAAAAACTTTTGAAAAAATCAAGCAATATTCAGCCTTATGCGGGGAACAACTTCTGGTCACAGTTTGCAACTTATGTAGCCTTACGAACAAAACCTTCTGGGAGTGGGCGCAGACAGCAGCGGACGCACGCACAACAGTGTATTCACACTGTTGAACAACGTTCAATGGGTATTCTTCAAGATCTGGGAGTGGGTGCACACCAGTAGACTCTCTGCCCCAAACTTGCTCTGATACCATGAAAACAATAATAAAGAAGAAAACCTGAAAATTATTAAGAGTGAACGCACTGAATCCATTTCATATTGATTATTTAAATACTATTCATTTTACAATTTTATGGTTGTAACTGCAAAAATTGTTTCACTAACTAATTCAGTTCATAGGATTACAACTCTTAACACTCCCTCTTAATCTCGAGGATTACATTATCAATAATGCCTAAACTTTGATGTTGAAATTGAAAAACAACTTTTCCCAAAGGTTTAGTAAAAATATCAACTAGCTGAGCTTTAGAACCACAAAATTTGAGGAAAATGTCACCACTTTTTACGAGTTCACGAATGAAGTGAAATTGAGTATCAATGTGTTTGCTTTTCTAATGAAACACATTATTCTTCGACAAGGAAATGGCAGATTTATTGTCACAAAAAATCGAAATAGGTTCTTTTGTCGTATATCCAAAATCCATCAAAATCCTTTTAAGCCAAACTGCATGGCATGTTGTTGTTGTTTCCGCTACATATTCCGCTTCTGCAGAAGAGATAGAAACTATGGGATGCTTCTTAGATGCCCATGAAATCAAATTCTTTCCAAAAAGAAAAGCATAGCCCAAAGTTCTTTTTTTGTTGTCAATACTTCCTGCATTATCACTGTCGGTATAACCTGTAAGCATGTTGTTTTTTGAAGATGTGTACCACAAACCATAAGTGGTTGTACGTGCAACGTATCTTAAGATCCTCTTACCAACTTTCCAATGAGAATCCTGATCCGGATTATTTTTGGCACGAAATGAGAGCGGAGATATAACACATAAATATTTAGAGATATTGTAAGAGAGACAACAATATAACAGAGATATAGCGGAAATAAAACAAGAGTCACAGATATATAGTAATACACGATTTCTATTAATGAAATAAATGTACAGAGACTGTAAAAGTACAGAGTGAAAGACTCGCTAGAATGGTGGTAGCTTATCTCTGAGAAGAGATGTGACGGATACTCACATTTGAACGAAGATGATTATTACAATGAGGCTCTAAGGGGATTTTTAAAATTAGTAAAATCCAAAACCCTAACCCCGGAAGATGAAAAGCCAAAAGGTTTGTGGGCCACGATGGGGGTAGTTGATACGTCAACTTCCCGGGGCGTAACTTTTGCATACGATCTTCGTTTGGGGCGCTCGATAGCTCGTTGGAAAGATCTATATGAGACCTACAAGATCTGCGATCCATGTTGCTCCCCATTTTCTCAAAAAACATCATTTAGGGCCTCAAAATGGCCCCGGAAGTTAAAAACTGCTAAAAATAGTAAATTGCCAAAATTGCCAGAAACATGTTTTGGGCCAGTTGGAGAAGGTGGATGGCCACCGATATCCACCTAGATCAATCCTCCCTCCTTAGGAAGCAATGGTCTCAATTGTGTTGAGTTCCTGGGGGAGAGGGGAAAGCGATTGCTGAATCTGAATCTTGGTGAGTTGCTTGCCTTGTTGGAACCGTCGTGCTGCTTGGTTTGTTGAAGGTCATCACGAACCTGTGGCTGGAAGGGTTGGACCTTTTTAACCAGTTTGGCTACATGAGATGACTGTGTGCAGAAGGAATCTTTGTGCTTTGTTGCAACCTTGACGACCTTCTTCTGGTGGATAGAAGGTGCTTGGGCTGAGGCTGTAGTGGTTGCAGTATCCTTTTGTTCCCCTTTTGAATAGATTGTGGAGAAGATGAATCTTTTAGTATGAGATACTACCTTGCGATACTGTTTAGGTGGGACAATAGTCAGAACTACCTCTCGTATTCTTTAGAGATGACCCCCCAAAGTAACAATGACACTACGGGGTCGAGACTCATAAATAGCGTGGCGCTTCCACATATATGGCTAGCCCAAGAGAACATCACAGACATCCAGTGGGGAAACATCACATAATATCTCATCCTTGAAGGGTTGGATGCCGTATGACAATCGACACTGCTGGCTGACACGGAGATCCCGTCCTTGGCGAAGCCACCCAATGTTGTATGGTTGTGGGTGTGGTGTTGTCGACAAGCCCAACTGTTTGATGACCTCTACTGAGATGAGGTTCTTCTAGCTTCCGCTATCAACAATNGACATCCAGTGGGGAAACATCACATAATATCTCATCCTTGAAGGGTTGGATGCCGTATGACAATCGACACTGCTGGCTGACACGAAGATCCCGTCCTTGGCGAAGCCACCCAATGTTGTATGGTTGTGGGTGTGGTGTTGTCGACAAGCCCAACTGTTTGATGACCTCTACTGAGATGAGGTTCTTCTAGCTTCCGCTATCAACAATCAAATGCAGCGGTGTCCCCTTCACCCACATCTATGAATGAAAAAGGTGCTCCCCCTCTTCAGGATCTATTGGTTCTTCTGGTTGAATTGTTGCAGTCATGACAATAGCAGTGGGGTCTACATCAATGATCTGTCCTTTACCAATATTTTTAGAATCAGATTCTGAATCAGGGTTCGGCTCCTTGTCTTTGATCTTAGCCACCAATGACTGTTTTGAGCGACATTCATCGGTGTTGTGCCAGGGGATTTTGTGGAAATCGCACCATTTTCCGGTTTTCTTTTTTGTCTTCCTGTGACCCTTCTTTTCCTGTGGCTTGGATTAGTCTTTGGGAGAATGTTTGTTAGGGATATCTTTTTCATAATTTGGTTGTTGTGGATTTGCAGACCCGAACTCCCATTTGTTCTGGTGCTTAAATTTCTTCTTGATTTTAACAGCATATCGATAGGCAACACCGAGTGATGAGATGTCCAAAAACTCCATTTCGGTTTAGATGTATCTGTGTAGAGCCCCACGGTATTTCAAAACCAAATTTCGTTCGGAGTCTTTGATACCTAGCTTGGTGCGCAAGGTATGGAAGGTATTGGTGAACTCTGGAATTGCTTGGCCCCTCTCTTGTCGGAGTGTGGTCCATCTCATGTACTAATCCTCATAGTTTCCAACAGGGTAATATTATTCCTTTACAACATCCACAAAAAAATCCCAAGTGGGATCGACCCCATATATTCCAGACTCCTCCATGGAACTCTGCTCCCAGTAAGTTTCCCACCAATGTTTGACATGGGGGAGAGCCTTAAGGAGTGCAAAGGTGATCTTTTCCTTGTCGAAAAAATTATGAACAAAGAAATAACCTTCTAGCAAATTTAACCATTTATCTAGGGCATCTGCATCTATTTGACCTTCAAATACAGAAATATCAAAATTAACCTGTACCTTGAAAGGCGAGGTGCCTCCAAAGTAGTTGCTTGATGAAGATGCGCCTGATGCTATCGGGAGGCATTGAAGGATTTGGGAAAAATTCTCCATCATTTCGTCCCTCTGTCGCATGAGAGATTGCTCAAGCAACAGACTGATAGGATCGTCTGCTCCGTTGTTTTTATTTTCTTCTACCATTGAGGGTTTCTTGGGTGTGTGAGAGCGATTACCCTCAAGAGAGACAAGCTCAAGACCCAACTTGCTATACTTAGACCTTGCCGGGGACATGCACTGAAAACGATCAAGAGCAACTTGCTCTGATACCACTGATCTAGATTATTTTTGGCACGAAATGAGAGCGGAGATATAACACATAAATATTTAGAGATATTGTAAGAGAGACAACAATATAACAGAGATATAGCGGAAATAAAACAAGAGTCATAGATATACAGTAATACACGATTTCTATTAATGAAATAAATCTACAGAGACTGTAAAAGTACAGAGTGAAAGACTCGCTAGAATGGTGGTAGCTTATCTCTGAGAAGAGATGTGACGGATACTCGCATTCGCAAGAAGATGATTATTACAATGAGGCTCTAAGGGAATTTTTAACATAAGTAAAATCCAAAACCCTAACCCCGGAAGATGAAAAGCCAAAAGGTTTGTGGGCCCCGATGGGGTAGTTGATACGTCAACTTCCCAGGGTGTAACTTTTGCATACAATCTCTATTTGGGGTGCTCGATAGCTCGTTGAAAAGATCTATCCGAGAACTATGGCTTTTGGGTGCTCCCTGTTTTCTCGAAAAACATTGTTTAGGGCCTCAAAATGGCCCCAGAAGTTAAAAACTGCTAAAAATAGTAAATTACCAAAATTGCCAGAAACATGTTTTGGGCCAGTTGGAGAAGGTGGGTGGCCACCGATATCCACCTGGATCAAATCCTTAGGAGATTCCATAAACCTGGAAATGTAACTTGATGCATATGTTATGTCAGGTCTTGTAGTAGTAAGATACAAAAGACTACCAACAAGTTGTTTATACAATGTGGAACTTATTACTGATCCCAAATATTCCCTTCTTAATTTAGTGCCAAGAACAATAGGAGTGTCAGCAGACTTACACTTTTCCATCTTAAATTTTTTCAAAACATCAGCAACATATTTTTGTTGACTAATAAATATACCATGATCAGATTGGTCTACTTCAATACTTAAGAAATACTTCATTAATCCAAGATCTGTCATTTCAAACTCATTTTTCATGGCTAATCTAAATGCATCTAACATCATGTTTCTTGTGTAGATCATGTCGTCAACATAAAGACATAGGATGAGAATATTACCCTACTGATTTACCTTGATATACAAAGTAGGCTCATTTTCACTCCTACTAAAACCATCTTTGAGTAAATAATGATCAATTCTACTATACCAAGCTCGTGGAGCTTGCTTCAAACCGTACCAGGCTTTCTTTAATTTGTACACTCGATGCTCTTTTGTTTTAACTTCAAATCCAGGTGGTTGATGAACATACACTTCTTCATTTAACACTCCATTCAAGAAGGCGGACTTGACATCCATTTGATAAATAGGCCACTTATTTTGTGCTGTAATGGACAAAACAATTGAACAGTATCTAATATTGCTACAGGTGCAAAAGTTTCACCATAAGCAATGCCAGGTTGTTGTGAAAATCCTTTGGAAACTAACCTTGCTTTTTGTTTCTCAATCTCACCTTTCTCATTCAATTTAGTTTTATAAACCCATTTGACACTTATGATATTTTTATCTGCAGGTAGATCAACTAAATCCCATGTATTGTTTCTTTCAATAGCTTCTATTTCATTATTCATTGCATCTACCCATTCTTTTTGCTTTGCAGCTTCATCAAAACAAGTAGGTTGAGATTAGAAAAATGCAAATTGTACTACATTATCATCTTGGTCATATATATCACACAAGCTTCTCATTCTTTGATGATTATGGTCAGAATCTGAATCATTATGAGATGAAGAATCATTATGAGACGATGAACTACTTTCATTTTGAACTTGCAATCTTGGAAGACGTGTTATTGATTCTTGATGTTCATCTAACTTTGTAGGTGCTTGATGTTCATCTAGCTCAAGAGAAGGATTGTGAGAAGTATTGTTTTCCATTTCATCCCATGATTTATCTTCCATAAATTTAACATCTCTACTTACTAGAAATCTTAATAATTGTATCGGAGAATTTGAATCTTCGAGTAACAGGGGAAATGTGAGATATTAATCTCAGAGTCAGGACCAAGTTTTGTTTAAGGGGGAGTGTGAAGTCTATTTCATTGGAATGCATTGGTAGCTAGTGATAGTAATAGTTTTTCCCGGATGTAATTAAGGGAGAGTGTTAAGTAAAATACCTCATTACATCCTTAGCTAGCTAGTTAGTTAGTTTACCATTACAAGAGTCGGTAACTCTGTAACGTCTTGTAACCATATTTTGTAACTATACATGTTCATGTTAATAGAGTACACATCAATAGTGTAGTGTGTTGCATCAATTCTATATTTGCTTAATCTTTTCACATCCAAAGAATTGAAGATTAACAAACTTACTTCTGGTCTGAGTGGGGGAGTAGGTCACAAATATATCAATGTGGTCGGCCCCATGAATACTAACAAGCTATCAGTAAAACCTTCACAAAGTTTCATTACTACTGAAACCTTGAACAAACTTCCATTAGGTCCGAGTGATGGAGTAGGGCACAAGTACGTTGATTGATTTATAGCCTAGCTCAAAACATAGCCATCAAAATTCGATTCAAAACCAAATCAATACACTAAAATGAAGATCAAACCAGTTCCGACATGTTGAACATAAAGCGCAACTTCCGTATCTTTCATGCGGGTTGGGCGGATCAAGCAAAAGAAGCTAAGATAGTAGTGAAAAGAGAAAGATTCATAATCAAAAGCTGCAAATGGTTAGACAAAGCCAAAATCAGAACCTGATTTAGCCATATATTGTTTATGTCGTCTATTATGCCATCAACTTCTAAAAATTTACTCATTTTCTCTAGAATGTGAAAGATGAAGGAATTGTAAGAGAAAAATCAAGCAATTCTCCTCACGAGAGACGAATTTGATGGAAGAAGAAAAATTCGAAAAAATATTGATTTTATTTGGGTATCTTGAAAATTCATAAATATAAAATTTAATATTTTACTGAAGTTGATATAATGATGCTTGTTTGGCCTAGAATTTGATATAATGATGCTTGTTTGGCCTATTTCACTGAAGATAAAATAAATGAGTTAGTTTGATTCCATTATCATTTTATTTCTATCCTCCAAGAGATTTGAGAGAAGCTTTCCAAAATCTCAATTATTTTGATGAATTAACCATGAGTTAAAATGATTAGCAATCTAGGTATTGAGAGAAGAATTGTTAAATCTCAATTATTTTGATGAGTAAACCACTAACTAAAACTCTTAGGAATGTTTGGGTTGTTACAAATAATTTTAAATTGACATCTCTTTTCATTCTCCACCTTCTTAGTATGGCAAAGATGACAAATCCTTTCATCCCATAGTGTTTTAGCAATTGCCCTTGCCCAATGCTCTGTTTGACGATGGGGAGCTCACTAAACTTCATTCTCATTTTAGTAATGCCCATTTTTGTTTTTAAATTAGTTACAATAAAAAGATACCTTTGATATTCTATCTGAGGGTTTTTATTCTTTAAATTATGTTTTATTCTCTAATTCTTTATCACGCCACAAATTCTTCCTAAATTTAGATGTAATAGTACTTTTTATGACACCATTATTGTGGAGTAACCTCCTTATCTATTCTCCAATGATTTATATAGGACACATGTCATATTTATTGGAACCCTTCCTTAGTTGTAGGTGACTTTAACTATAGTTTAAAGAAATCTTAGGAATATTATAGGGCTTATTGCCTTTAAATTTAAGATTATAAACTATAAATAACTTTTGGATTTGCTTGATCTTTAACCAAGATTCTCTAGAGATGACTCATCCCCAAATTTCACATGCATATAAAGTCCATTGATTTCCAATTTCTATCAAGATCAAACTAGGAATTCTACAGTCCATTAATTCTTGCAGCCATGCTATAATTATGTTTAAAATTGTGTTGAAGTTCGATTCTACAATAACTGTATGAAGGAAATACTTATAAGTTGTTACTATCATACATAAAATTACCGTAATTGATCTTTTTGAATTTGATAATTACAACCTTTTTTGTTCAATTTTTTTAATGTCACACCCATGCTAGAATAGAGATCCTTGACAATTCTTAGTTGTTTAGATGTTTCCAGTCAATTAGGACAAACTCCATTGTCATTTGAATAACAGTCAAACACTTAACTATTTCATATCAAAATACTGAGCTCCATTCCATTCAAAGAAGCAATGCGGTGAAAATTAAATCATCTCTACCCTCTGGAACGTAAACTCATTGGAGTGTAAACCCTCTCAACCCTCACTCTAGAGACAACCAACACTTGCATCCAAAACATCTCATGGTCATGTGGTGAAGTGAACCCTTGACTTTTCTGCGTGATGGTGGGATGCACCAATGAGCGTGTTCATTAGGATCTGCCCCCTCCTCATCAAACTTAGGAATAAAAGAGAGAAAAGGTTGTCTAAGTCTTGCATTAAATAGATCCACCTGTTAGAATTATGTGAGGTAGTGTATTTACGGAATCATTCAAGTTTTAAGATTTGGCTAACAAAGATTTCAAGTTTTCTTGTGTTTTGGTTTCCCACTAGTTTTGTATCTGGTCTGCTATTCAAGATGAAAATAGGTATTTGAGAATGATATCTCATTCCTCGTCCTTGCCCCTTTGTATATAAATACAATGCCTTGGTTGTATTCCTATTGCAATTTGTAACTTTCTTTTTCAGTTTTGAACAACATACCAACATAACATACTAAACATTTCATTACATTCAATTTGACTAAGACTCACCTGTAGTGACAAAGTTAGATGGTTTTAAGGAAGAACATGAGTTCCTCGGCAAAGAAATTATACTAAACTCGAATCCTCCCAAAGAGGAGCGAAATTTGACTTTGGAGGATTCAAAAAAAAAAAATTGCTCCGTGTTTGGAGAAAGGTAGAGAATACCCATTGAAAGAAATATTTGTGTTGGAAAGATATCTAGAGTCCTTTCGAGGCAACAACAAAGCTCCAAATCAAACCCAAACTAACACAAGTTGGGAAGATCATGACGAAGAAGATGAGATAGTAGCAAAGGAGAAAGATTCACAATCATATCCACCATATCAAGACAAAATGGGACTAGAAGGCTCAAAGATAATGACATCAGAGGCAAAGGAATATTGTGACAATAGTAAAGAAAAAGAAATATACTACAGTAATGGAAACAAATGTTAAACAAAGCCAAGATCGTAACCTAGTTTAGTTGGGTATTGTTTCTCTCTTTGGTTATGCAGCCAATTCATAAGAGTTTACTCGCACTCTCTAGAATCTAAAACAAAATGTAATTGTAAGAGAAAAAGATAGCAATTCTCCTATTGAGAACTTGATGCGAAAAGGAAAAATCTTAGAAGCCAAGATAAGAATCCTAAAATTTTCAGTTATCTTGATATTGAACCATGAGTCTCTAGAGATGCTACAACCCCAAAATTCACGTCCATATAAGATAATAGAAATGAAGAGGGACTAAAAGAGGTATTTCTTTTTTCCCATGACCAAAATTCTGTTTATTCACAATTGCTATACAAACCAAAATAGGATTTCCAATCTCCATTAATATTTTCCTCAATGCTATAGTTATGTTTATTCTTGTGATGAAGTTCGACTAAGAAATTATTGTATGAAGTACAAGATTGAATAAGTTTTTTTTATTCTAGACAGAAAAATACCATAATTGATGTTTTTGGATTTGTTAATCATAACCTTTGTTTTTTCAATTTGTTTAATATCATACCCATGTTAGAATAGAGATCCTTGAAAATTATTAGTTGTTTATCGATATCGAAGCGACACATTTCCGTAAGAATAGTATCATTAGTGTAAAGAAGAAGGATCGTGACTATTCCAACTAAAATAGTGCTAGCACTAATTAATTCTTGAAAACCATGGATCTAATTTGTCAATGCTAAAACTAAAAAGAATAGGGGACAAGGGACATCCTTATTTAAATCGGGATATTACAATCAATTTCTTCCAGCCAACCCTCAATGTTTGTAAACTTACTATCAATATTCTCATACAACCTCATTGTAGTGACTCTCAACTCAAATGGCATCTTCAACTTTCATAATCTATTCCAAAATTTCATTCGAAGAACAGTGTCAAACACTTTCCTTTACTCAATGCAACAACACAAGAGATTGGTTTTATATCAATTATGGAATTCCTATATGACGATCCTAACTATGACCAGGTGGTTGACGACTGGACGATAGATTTTAAGACTGGTCTAGCCTTGACCCCATTTTCTTAACCATTTAACCAAATGCTAATGCTAATTTTTCAAATAATTCCACATCACTTTTCTAGAGTTGGACTTATTATAATGGTCCCGTAATTGAACTGGTTGTTTTTATCCATGTTCTTAAAAATATGAACAATGACACTTTTACTACATGTCTCGAGGAAACCCTGCTCAATAAATGTGCAAAGTGAAGTTGTGAGAATTCCACTTTCTAACAATGTTGATAACTAAAATACGGTAAAAGTGTAATTGAATTTAAAAATGCATTTTGAAAGAGGTTACACATTCTACATTTTTTCTCTTTTCTTCTTGTCCATCACAAGAAGCTGACCATAAAATCTTTGTCGAAATTGCACTTTTAAATTGCTAAATCATTGTTGTTAATGAGGAATGAATCCAACACCCCAGAATACCCCCATTGCCACTTGGTTCTGTCAATGCATATTTATGGACATTCATTCTATCTTTTAAGCTTCAGCTAAAACTTACAACCTCATCGTTATGACTCTCAACTTAGATGGAACGCTTAACTTTCATAATCGATTCCCAAATTTCATTCTAAGAACAATGTCAAACACTTTCCTAAACTCAATGCAGCAACACAAGAGATTGTTTTTATATGAATTATGGAATTCCTATGCGACAATCCTAACTACGACTAGGTGGTTGACGATTGTACGATAGATTTTAAAACTGGTCTAGCCTTGACCCCATTTTCTTAACCTTTTAACCATATGCTAATGTTAATTTGTCAAATAATTCCACATCACTTGGCTAGAATTGGGCTCATTAGAATGGTCCCGTAATTGAAGGTGTTGATTTTATCCATGCTTATCAAAATAGAAACATTGAAAGTTTTAGTACATCGCTTAGGGAAAACCTACTCGTTAAATGTGCAAAGTGAAGTTTTGAGATTTCCACTTTCTAACATAGTTGATAACTTAAATATGGTAAAAGTGTAATGGAACTTAAAAATGTATTAAATGAACAAGGTCACACATTCTACATTATTTATCTTTTCCTCTTTTCCATCGCAAGAAGATGACCATAAAATATTTGTTGAAATTGCACTTTTGAATTGCTAAATCATTTTTGTTAATGAAAAATGAATCCAACACCCTAGAATACCCCCATTGCCACTTGGTTCTGTCATTGAAAATGATTGGTATTTTAAATTCCATTAGTTTGAAATGATTCTTGCTAAAATTCAAGCAATAGGGTTGTGATAGGTTCAATCTAGATGTTTCAAAGATTCAAACTAATCTTTGTAAATCTTGGTTTTTGGTTGGTTATCCAAACTTGAGGTTTTTGGAAAGTTTGGTGAATCAACTTTGCATCGCGGGAAGCCATGGAATCGATGTTAAATTTTGTGTGGCAATGAATTCAGTCATAACACCATTGTCTTGGAGCAATGGAAATGTTGAATCCTATCTAAAGGTGATAATCTATGTTACCATAAATGGGAAACGATAAACAAAACAAGAAATGCAAATGGAAAAAGCAATGCAGTCTATAGATTTTGCATACAATAAATGAGGAAAGAGACAAAATAACAAACATTGAACTTCTCGAGGATAACAATTATGTGTAATCATATATTTTGTTTTTAACCTCATCCATCAACTTTATTTTTTCCATCTAAAAATGATGGACATTCATTCTATATTCTAAGCTTTAGATAAAACTTACATGCTCCCACATTACGCAACATGCAAAAGGCTCACGACCAACACGATCCATGTTCAAGCTCAATTCTTTGTGCCTTGTGCACCCCACTAAAGCACATCGCAAACCTTGCCAAAGCCCCGAACCATTCAACTAGCACTCAACACACCATTTCTAACACCTAATATATAATAAAGTGAGAGAACCCAACCGAGATGGAATTAGTGACCTTTGATTTCTAACACCTAATAGAGAAGAAATCAGTATATCACCTCTTATTTCTAACACCTAATATATAACAAATCCCTAGAGCCCAACCGAGATCAAACTAGTTAGATTTAAACCTACAGACAAATGATCTTGCACTTTCCCATGGCTAGCATCATGATCAGGATGAATCTACAAGGAAAACATTAAGGCCGCAACCAAAATCTTTATCGCGAGTCTAGGCCATGTCACTTGAGAGATCCCATATTTGGATGACGTTGCAATTTAAAAGAGGTCAATTTCCATCAGTAACTAGTGAAATAGATAACCCTTGGAGACCCTCATATTTAGAATAAAATGTGGAGACCTAAAAATCCAAAGAAAAGATTGACTCCAAAACCACAACGCAAATTCGTCAATGGATACAAAATCTCTTGAAACAAGAGACATTGTGACATTGTTTATAAAGTTGACTTACTTCCTTTTCTGGTTCAATGAAGTTTTTATCACGAGGATGAAATGTTTCCTAACCAAAGTGAATCTCCCACTTCATTTAATAAAATATTGACTCAAAAACCACAACGCAACTTGGTCAATGCATACAAAATCCCTTGAAATAAGAGACACTGCGAAACTGTTTAGAAAGTTAGCTTACTTCCTTTTTTGGTTCAATGAAGTTTCTAGCATGAGGAAGAAATGTTTTCTAACCAAAGTGACGCTCCCACTTCATTTGTGAAAATGAAGGAGATAATACCTGGTGAGATTTTTAATTTTTTTTAGCTAAGGGAATTGGTAACTCGTTAGAATGACTTGGACTAGGCCCGTGATCAATCCAACAAGCACTCAGTCGGTCTTTTCTCA
>JASDQU010101213.1:154628-170830 GCA_032191745.1 Picea mariana | reverse complement strand
TCCAGCTTGGATGCTTCATTCAGATAATTTTCTGGGAATGAAGTTGACATTTCAGCAATCAAAAAATTCTTTAACCAACTCAGAAAAAATACCTTCACACAGACACTATGGTGTCTTCACACAGGCAACTCAGCTCTGCAATTACTCCTTGTGCAGCGATCTGGAAGTCAGAATTGCTCTCACGTCAGTAACAATTGAAACGACTCACGTCTTCACACAGCATTTTCTCCCATACGGCAGCTCTTGCAAACTACAGGACGCGAAAATTCCTTATTGCAGCAGTCACGCGCTCCAAGTCGCGTACTCCACTCCACAGCACCAGCAGCTGCCAGCTCCTCGACTCTTCAGCGCATGAACCGGATCTCTTCTCGGCTCCTCACAACAGTGCAGGCTTACACTCCTGCAATTATTTGGGCGATTATACAGTCGCGCGTGCTTCCAGGATACTTCCACGCACAGGGATTTACGCACAGTCGCGCGCAATTCTTTCAGCTGCACTCTCATGCACCAGGCTTTATCTCGCGAACTTCCTTGAACTTTCTTCTGCGCGGGACTCCTCACTCCAGCGTGGACTCCTCCTCCACGATCTGCTCACTAAAAAAAAATTCGCGATCAGGCTCACAGTTGCGCGCTGCAGACGGCTCACGGCTCACGGTCGCAGCTCTTCCTCTGGCTAGACAACAACAGCGGCRGCAAACCCTTCACGCAGGCTCCACCTYSAGCTCTGATACCAAATTAGTAAACGYCAAGGAAGCAAAACGTTTACACAGCAAAACGCAAAGAAATTAAACTCACTGTTCTCTTCTATTGATGATGAATGACTTACATTTATAGTTTATTCTGGATGTAACCGAATCCTAAAGAAACGGATCTGATAACAAACTCTGATGACACGCGGTCTGATAACAAACTCGGATGACACGCGGTTCGTCTAGTTCTATTAATAGTATTTCTACATTATTATCCAACACTTCCCCTTAATGGAGAAATGGATTTTCTACCACACCTAACTGTTTCCTGCATTCTTCAAAGTTCATCTTTCCAAGAGGCTTGGTAAAGATGTCAGCCACATTATCAGTGGTATTACAATAGATCAAGTCAATTTCTTTTGATTGTATCTTTTCTCTTACAAAATGGTGTTGAATTTCAATATGCTTGGTTCTAGTAAACGTCAAGGAAGCAAAACGTTTACACAGCAAAACGCAAAGAAATTAAACTCACTGTTCGATTCTATTGATGATGAATGACTTACATTTATAGTTTATTCTGGATGTAACCGAATCCTAAAGAAACGGATCTGATAACAAACTTTGATGACACGCGGTTCGTCTAGTTCTATTAATAGTATTTCTACATTATTATCCAACAGAACCCGGTTTATGTCTTCTGTTATGCCATCAACGTTTAAAAATTTACTCATTTTCTCTATAATGCGAAAGACGGAGGAATTGTAAGAGAAAATTCAAGCGATTCTCCTCACGAGAGACGACTTTGATGGAAGAAGAAAACTTCAAAAAAATATTGATTTTATTTGGGTATCTTCAAAATTCATAAACATATAATTTAATATTTTACTCAAGTTGATATAATGATGCTTGTTTGGCCTATTTCACTGAAGAGAAAATAAATGAGTTAGTTTGATTCCATTATCATTTTATTTCTATCCTCCAAGAGGTTTGAGAGAAGCTTTTCAAAATCTCAATTATTTTGATGAGTTAACCATGAGTTAAAATGTTTAGCAATTGAGTTAACCATGAGTTAAAATGATTAGTAATCTCAATATTGAGAGAAGAATTGTTAAATCTCAATTATTTTGATGAGTAAACCACTAGCTAAAACTCTTAGGAATCTTTGGGTTGTTACAAATAATTTTAAATTGACATCTCTTCTCATTCTCCACCTTCTTAGTATGGCAAAGATGACAAATCCTTTCATCCCATAGTGTTTTAGCAATTTCCCTTGCCCAATGCTCTCTTGCATGATGGGGAGCTCACTAGACTTCATTCTCATTTTAGTAATGCCCATTTTTGTTTTTAAATTAGTTACAATAAAAAGTTACCTTTGATATTCTATCTCATGGTTTTTGTTGTTTAAATTATGTTTTATTCTCTAATTCTTTATCACGCCACAAATTCTTCCTAAATTTAGATGTAATAGTACTTTTTATGACACCATTATTCTGGAGTAACCTCCTTTTCTATTCTCCAATGATTTATATAGGACACATGTCATATTTATTCGAACCCTTGCTTAGTTGTAGGTGACTTTAACTAGAGTTTAAAGAAATCTTAGGAAGCTTATAGGGCTTATTGCCTTTAATTTTAAGATTATAAACTATAAAAAACTTTTGGATTTGCTTGATCTTTAACCAAGATTCTCTAGAGATGACTCAACCCCAAATTTCACATGCATATAAAGTCCATTGATTTAAAATTTCTATCAAGATCAAACTAGGAATTCTACAGTCCATTAATTCTTGCATCCATGCTATAATTATGTTTAAAATTGTGTTGAAGTTCGACTCTACAATAACTGTATGAAGGAAATACTGAAAAGTTGTTACTATCATACATAAAATTATTGTAGTTGATCTTTTTGAATCTGATAATTACAACCTTTTTTGTTCAATTTTTTTAATGTCACACCCATGCTAGAATAGAGATCCTTGATATTTCTTAGTTGTTTAGATGTTTACGGTCAATTGGGACAAACTCCATTGTCATTTGAATAACAGTCAAACATTTAACTATTTCATATCAAAACACTGAACTCCATTCCATTCAAAGAAGCAATGCGGCGAAAAGTAAATCATCTCTACCGTTTGGAACGCAAACTCATTGGAGTGTAAACCCTCTCAACCCTCGCTCTAGAGACAACCAACACTTTCATCCAAAACATGCCATGGTCATGTGTTGAAGTGAACCCTTGACTTTTCCGCGTGATTGTGGGATGCACCAATGAGCGTGTTGGTTAGGATTTGCCTCCTCCTCATCAAACTTAGGAATAAAAGAGATAAAAGGTTGTCTAAGTCTTGCATTAAATAGAGCCACCTGTTAGAATTATGCGAGGTAGTGTATTTAAGGAATCATTCAAGTTTTAAGATTTTCCTAACAAAGATTTCAAGTTTACTTGTGTTTTGGTTTCCCACTAGTTTTTTATCTGCTTTGCTATTCAAGATGAAAATAGGTATTTGAGAATGATATCTCATTCCCCATCCTTGCCCATTTGTATATAAATATAATGCCTTGGTTGTATTCCTATTGCAATTTGTAACTTTCTTTTTCAGTTTTGAACAACATACCAACATAACATACTAAACATTTCATTACATTCAATTTGACTAAGACTCAGCTGTAGTGACAAAATTAGATGGTTTTAAGGAAGAACATGAATTCCTCAGCAAATAAATTATACCAAACTTAGATCCTCCCAAAGAGGAGCGAAATTTGACTTTGGAGGATTCAAAAGAGAAAGTTGCTCTATGTTTGGAGAAAGGTAGAGAATTCCCATTGAAAGAAATATTTGTGTTGACAAGAGATCTAGACTCCTTTCGATCCAACAACAAAGCTCCAGATCAAACCCCAAACCAACACAAGCTGGGAAGATCATGACGAAGAAGATGAGATAGTAGGAAAGGAGAAAGATTCACAATCATACCCACCAGATCAAGACAAAATGTGACTAGAAGGCTCAAAGATAATGACATTAGAGGCAAAGGAATATTGTGACAATAGTAAAGAAAAAGAAATGTACTACAGTGATGCAAACAATTGTCAAACAAATCCAAGACCGTAACCTAGTTTAGTTGGGTATTGTTTCTCTCTTTGGTTATGCAACCAGTTCATAAGAGTTTACTTGCACTCTCTAGAATCTGAAACAAAATGTAATTGTGAGAGAAAAAGATAGCAATTCTATTACTGAGAACTTGATGCGAAAAGGAAAAATCCTAGAGGCCAAGATAAGAATCCTAAATTTTTTTCTTATCTTGATATTTAACCAAGGGTCTTTAGAGATGCTACAACCCCAAACTTCACGTCCATATAAGATAATAGAAATGAAGAGGGACTAAAAGAGGTATTTCTTCTTTTCCCATGACCAAAATTTTGTTTATTCACAATTGATATATAGACCAAAATAGGATTTCCAATCTCCATTAATATTTTCCTCAATGCTATAGTTATGTTTAATCTTGTGATGAAGTTCAACTAAGATATTATTGTATGAAGTACGAGTTTGAATAATTTTTTTTTATTCTAGACAGAAAACTACCATAATTGATGTTTTTGGATTTGTTAATCATAACCTTTGTTTTTTCAATTTGTTTAATATCATGCCCATTATAGAATAGAGATCCTTGACAATTCTTAGTTGTTTATCGAGGTCGAAGGGACACATTTCCGTAAGAATAGTATCATTAGTGTAAAGAAGAAGAATCATGACTATTCCAACTAAAATAGTGCTAGCACTAATTAATTCTTGAAAAACATGGATCTAATTTGTCAATGCGAACACTAAAAGGAACAGGGGACAAGGGACATCCTTATTTAAATCGGGATATTTCAATCAATTTCTTCCAGCCAACCCTTAATGTTCATAAGGTTACTATCAATATTCTCATACAACCTCATCGCAATGACTCTCAACTCAAATGACACCTTCAACTTTCATAATCTATTCCAAAATTTCATTCTAAGAACAATGCCAAACACTTTCCTTTACTCAATGCAACAAGAGAAGATATTGGTTTTATATCAATTATGGAATTCCTATGCGACGATCCTAACTATGACCAGTTGGTTGATGGCTCGACGATGGATTTTAAAACTCGTCTAGCCTTGACCCCATTTTCTTAACCGTTTAACCAAATGCTAATGTTAATTTGTCAAATAACTCCACATCACTTGGCTAGAGTTGGACTTATTATAATGGTCTCGTAATTGAACTGGTTATTTTTATCCATGTTGTTAAAAATATGAACAATGACACTTTTACTACATTGCTCGGGGAAACCCTACTCAATAAATGTGCAAGGTGAAGTTGTGAGATTTCCACTTTTTAACAGTGTTGATAACTAAATTATGATAAATGTGCAATTGAATTTAATAATGCATTTGGAACAAGGTTACACATTCTACATTTTTTCTCTTTTCTTCTTGTCCATCACAGGAAACTTACCATAAAATCTTTGTCGAAATTGCACTTTTAAATTGCTAAATCATTGTTGTTAATGAAGAATGAATCCAACACCCTAGAATACCCCCATTGCTACTTGGTTCTATCAATGCAAATTTATGGACATTCATTCTATCTTCTAAGCTTCAACTGAAACTTACAACCTCATCATTGTGACTCTCAACTTAGATCGAATGCTTAACTTTCATAATGTATTCCCAAATTTCATTCTAAGAACAATGTCAAACGCTTTCCTAAACTCAACGCAGCAACACAAGAGATTACTTTTATATCAATTATGGAATTCCTATGCGACAATCCTAACTATGACTAGGTGGTTGACCATTCTATGATAGATTGTAAAACTGGTCTAGCCTTGACCCCATTTTCTTAACCTTTTAACCATATGCTAATGTTAATTTGTCAAACAATTCCACATCACTTGGCTAGAGTTGGGCTCATTATAATGGTCCCGTAATTGAAGGTGTTTTTTTTATCCATGCTTCTAAAAATAGCAAAATTGAAGCTTTTAGTACATCGCTTAGGGAACCCCTGCTCGAAAAATGTGCAAAGTGAAGTTTTGAGATTTCCACTTTCTAACATAGTTGATAACTTAAATATGGTAAAAGTGTAATGGAACTTAAAAATGCATTAAATGAACAAGGTCACACATTCTAAATTATTTATTTTTTCCTCTTTTCCATCGCAAGAAGCTGACCATCAAATCTTTTCCAAAATTGCAGTTTTGAATTGCTAAATCATTGTTGTTAATGAAAAACAAATACAACACCCTAGAATACCCCCATTGCCACTTGGTTCTGTCAATGAAAATGGTTGATATTTTAAATTCCATTAGTTTGAAATGATTCTTGCCGAAATTCAGGGAATAGGGTTGTGGTAGGTTCAATCTAGATGTTTCAAAGCTTCAAACTAATCTTTGTAAATCTTGGTTTTTGGTTGGTTATCCAAACCTAAGGTTTTTGGAAAGTTTTGGTGAATCACCTTTGCATCGCGGGAAGCCATGGAATCGATGCCAAATTCCGTGTGGCAATGAATTCAGTCATAACACCAATGTCTTGGAGAAATGGAAATGTTGAAGCCTATCTAAATGTGATAATCTATGTTACCATAAATGGGAAACATCAAACAAAACGAGGAATGCAAATGGAACAAGCAATGTAGTCTATAGATTTCGCATACAAGAAACGAGGAAAGAGACAAAATAACAAACATTGAACTTCTTAAGGATAACAATTCTGTGTAATCATATATTTCGTTTTTAACCTCATCCATCAAATTTTTTTTTTCTATCTAAAAATGATAGACATTCATTCTATTTTCTAAGCTTTAGCTAAAACTTACTTGCTCCCACATTACACAACATGCAAAAGGCTCACGACCAACACGATCCATGTTCAATCTCAATCCTTTGTGCGTTGTGCACCCCACTAAACCACATCGAAAACCTTGCCAAAGCCCCGAACCATTCAACTACCACTCAACACACCATTTCTAACACCTAATATATAATAAAGAGAGAGAACCCAACCGAGATGGAATTAGTGACCTCTGATTTCTAACACCTAATAGAGAAGAAATCAGTATAGCACCTCTTATTTATAACACCTAATAGATAAGAAATCCCTAGATCCCAACCGAGATCAAACTAGTTAGTTTTAAACCCATAGTCAAAGGCTCTTGCACTTTCCCATGGCTAGCATCAAGATCGGGATGAATCTGCAAGGAAAACATTAAGGCTGCAACCAAAACCTTTGTGGTGAGCTGAGGCCATATCACTTGAGAGATCCCATATTTGGCTGACGCTGCAATTTAAAAGAGGTCAGTTGCCATCAATAAGTAGTGAAATAGATAACCCTTGTAGACCCTCAGATTTAGAATAAAATGTGGAGACCTAAAAATCCAAAGAAAAGATTGACTCCAAAACCACAATGCAAATTCGTCAATGGATACAAAATCTCTTGAAACAAGAGACACTATGACATTGTTTATAAAGTTGACTTATTTCCTTTTCTGGTTCAGCGAAGTTTTTATCATGAGGATGAAATGTTTCCTAACCAAAGTGAATCTCCCACTTCATTCAAGAAAAGATTGACTCAAAAACCACAACGCAACTTGGTCAATGCATATAAAATCCCTTGAAATAAGAGATCTTACTTCCTTTTTCGGTTCAACGAAGTTTCTGACATGAGGAAGAAATGTTTTCTAACCAAAGCAACACTCCCACTTCATTTGTGAAAATGAAGGAGATAATACCTGGTGAGATTTTTAATTTTTTTTAGCTAAGGGAATTGGTAACTCGTTAGAATGACTTGGACTAGGCCCATGATCAATCCAACAAGCACTCAGTCAGTCTTTGCTCACAATGCATCTACTTTTATAACCTTATCACAATGTGATCCAGGTGGATATCGGTGGCCACCCACCTTTGCCGACTGGCTCAAAATAGTTTTCTGCCAATTTTTGCAATTTACTATTTTTAGCAGGTTTTAACTTCTGGGGCCATTTTGAGGGCCTAAATGAAGGTTTTTCAATATTTAGGTTCTCAATGATAGTTGAAGGAATTATTGAGCCCAAAAAATAAATCTCCTCGACGATACCTTTACAACGAGCTATCATATGCCTAAAATGGAGATCGTATGCAAAAGTTACGACCCCGGGAAGTTGATGTACTAACTTACCCAAACGGGGCCCACATGACTTTTGGCACTTCATCTCTTAGGGTTAGGTTTTTGGATGTCTAAGAATTTTAACATTCCCGTTTATTGTAAAAAGTCCTTCAGAGCCTCATTGTAACCATCTTCTTGCGAATGCGAGTAGCCATCACATCTCTTCTCAGAGATAAGCTGCCACCATTCTAGCGAGTATTTCACTCTGTATTTTTACAGTCTCTGTACATTTCTTTCATTAATAGAAATCATGTATTACTGTATCTCTGTGTTTATGGTTGCATCTCTGATATATTTATGTTATATTATTGGATATACATGATATCTCTGTGCATTTCTTTATTATATCTCTGCTCTCATTTCGTGTCGAAAATAATCCGGATCACAATGGGCCAAGTCTCATTCGAGATTTGAACATGAGTACGAAGAGTGCAAGACCTACAAAGATCACTTGAGCTATTTCCCCTCGAGAATTAGTAACATGTATTATCTACGAGAATTTACAAAGGAAGGAGGAGGAGGAGGAGGAGGAGGAGGAGGAGGAGATATATCCAACAGAAAGAGGAGGAGGAGATATATCCAACAGAAAGATCGACGAGACCATCCATTTGCATCAAGGAGAGGGACATTATTACTCTTATTCTTCGGGGTCAAGTAATGATGGCTATCAATATCACATCTCTAACGATATGTCATGATTATGAAGCTCAAACTTTGGATGAAATGAAATGTCAAAACAAACTTGAAAGCTACCATACATGGCCACTTTCGGGTCGTCTCCGACAAACTCCGTTGCACTTGTGGAAGAAAGTCAAAGATTTGAATGTTGTATATGAAAACACTTGGTTCCATTCCATTCAAAGAAACAAAGCAGCAAAAAGTTGACAATCAATGAAATTATGTGAGCTGACTTAACTCTGTCAAACCTCGCTCGAGATGGTCAGGTAGGGAGGTGAACCCTTGATTTCACTGCATGATAGTGCGATGCTTGTGTGTTGGTTAGGACTTGCCTTCTCCTAGTCAAAATCAGGAATCAAAGAGTGCAGAAGGCTGCCTAAGTCTTGCTCTACGCGTAGCCAGCCCTGAAAATTATGTGAAGTAGTGAATTTCAGGAAGCAATGTCGTCAAAAAGTTGACAATCGTTGAAATTATGTGAGATGAATTAACTCATTGGAATGTAAATGCTCTCAACCCTCACTCTAAAGACAACCAACACTTGCATCAAAAACATGCCATGGTCATGTTATGAAGTAAACCCTTGGATTTTCCGCATGATGGTGGGATGCACTAATGAGCGTGTTGGTTAGGACTTTCCTCCTCCTCATCAAACTTAGAAATCAAAGAGAGAAAAGGTTTTTTAAATCTTGCATTAACCAAAGACACCTCTTAGAATTATGTGAGGCAATGTATTTAAGGAATCAGTCAAGTTTTAAGATTTGGCTAACAAAGATTTCAAGATGAAAATATTTATCCGGGAATGATCTCTCATTCCCCATCTCTTCCCTTACCCCTTTGTATATAAATGCAATGCCTTTATTGTATTCATATTGCAATTTGTAACTGTAACACCCCAAGGCTGAGCCCCTGCTGAATTGTAATTATCTTTATACGTTGGTGAGCCAAGTGTTTATAAGCTAAAGACTTATATGTTTATTAGGACAGAGAGCCTTAGATGCTTAAGGCCATGAGCCTGATTTTTGTATATGTAAATACACATATCATTAATAAAATCACATTGTTGCGTGTAGACCGACCACGGAGAAAGAGTTATGGGGGACTAAGCTCCACTAGGTAGGGTAAGGGAGGCAACTAAGTGTCTAGGCCTAGGGGCTAAGCTAGAGGGCTTACCTCTAAGGGAATAATATTTTATTATTATTTAATAAAGGATAAGGTGGACATGATAGGTGTTGTCCTAAGTTCCTAGGAAAGGGAACGTGTGCTAAGTGGAACTCATGCGGCTTCATGAAGACATGTGTCAACCTCCTCGTTAGGGGTTCCTCCTCGCCATTCTCATGACCCTTACAATTCTTTGGAAGTCTGTCACCCTTTCGAATTCACCGAGGATTCACGCATTGAACCAATTCTCCATCATCACCTTTGTATCTAGCAGGCACCTTTGGAATCCCCTAGTTGTACTTGAGTTATCCCTTGTGTCTCCTATGAAGCCCGACGCAACCTGTAACTGCATGATCTATGTTGTGTCTTAACTATTGGTCATTGCATCGACGCAGTTCCTTCAGTGATTGTGGCTTGCTGCCATCATTTTTTCTTCACTGAGCTTTCTTGTTGCCAACACCTTTTTGGGAATTGACTTAGAAGTTGGATTGAAGAAGCATGTTGTCAGGCCTGTGGTTTGAAGAGGCGGGTTTTCAAGCCCATGAACTGAAGAAGCAGGTTGTCAGGCCTGCAAGAAACTCTCTCAAGGTGAGAGAGGTTGTTGGGGAAGTGTTTTCCTAGAGGGAGCCCAAATGCAGCCATGTGCTCAGATAATTCCTCTCCGACCTGTTGTTGAAGCACTGGAAGGGAAGTGGGGCAGTCGAAGGACTGTTGAGAAGAGAAGGGGCACACTTCATGGGGTCGGAAAATCATGTGGGGAATGAGAGGTGGTAGGTTGTTAGTGTGAGCTGGCCCTAGGAGATAGTCCTTCCTGTTGACTTGTGCGACTTTCTTGTTGCCCTTGCCAAGCCTAGGAATCCCTTTCCTAGTGGATTTTAGTCCCAGCTCGGGGGTGACCCATTGTTGAGCATGATGAGCAGCGTGGTGTAAGGCTAGGAGGTTCATGGAAGGTCTGCACGGAGTTGGTGGTCATCTATTGAAAGATAAGTACCAAATCTATGTTGATTGTCTGTTGGGTAATTGTACATGATTTATAACTTGATGAGTAATGCCCAGGTATATCATATATGTTGTATGTGTAGGCTTACTATTATTTCCACATTAATCTGTGTATGGTTAGAATATTTCGTCTCTATGCATATAGTGTCAGAATGTTTTAATGATTAATTCTGCATGAATAAGTGGCATGAACAGAATGTTGTCACTGTTAATTTGTGTTGGATATGCACATTGTTAGAATATAATGGAAGTGTTCATTTTACCATTGCAAATTTATTAATCCCTTATCCACAAAGGTCAAAACTCATTTCCTTCATTACTATTCCATTATTTTTCCTTAAGAATAAATGAAAGCTGATATGGATTTTACCTTATGAATAAACACACAACAATTTTGATATTCCAATTATTTTGATGAGTTAAGAGGTAGTTAAAACGACTAGGAATCTCAGTATTCAGATAAGATTGGCTAAATCTCAATTGTTTTGATGACTTAACCATGAGCTAAAGGCCTTAGGAGTCTATGCTTTGTTACATTTATATTTTTAAATTGAGATCTCTTTTCATTCTCCACCTTAATATGGCAAATATGATAAAATCCTTTCATCCCATAGTGGTTTAGCAATTTCCCAATGCTTTGTTTGATGATGGAGCTTACCAAACTTCATTCTCATTTTAGTAATGCCCTTTTATTTATTTTTACATTAGTTACAATTAAAAGTTACCTTTGATATTCTATATTAGAGTTTTTACTGTTTAAATTTTGATTTATTCTCTAATTCTTTATAACATCACAAATTATCCCTATATTTAGATGTAATAGTACCTTTTATGGAACCATTATTGTGGAGTAACCTCTGTATCTATTCTCCAATGATTTATCCAAGACATGGCATATTTATTCCAACCCTTAGTTGTAGGTGACTTTGACTAGAGTTTAAGGGAATAATAGGAAGCTTATAGGGGATATTTCCTTTAATTTTAAGATTATAAATTATAAGGAACTTTTGGATTTGCTTGATCTTTAACCAAAATTCTTTAAAGATGAATCAACCCTAAATTTCGCATGCATATAAAGTCCATTGATTTCCAATTTCTATCAAGATCAAACTAGGATTTCCATAGTCCATTAATTCTTGCATCCATTCTATAGTTGTGTGTAAGATTGTGTTGATTGAGATCCATGCTAGAATAGAGATCCTTAACAATCCTTAGGTGTTTATTGAGATCCCTACTTTCTGATCAACTGGGACAAAATCCATTTTCATTGTGAATAATAATCAAATATTTGACTACTGCATATCAAAATATTGAGTTCCATTCCATTCAAGGAATCAATGCCGTCAAAACGTTGACAATTGTTGAAATTATGTGAGATGAATTAACTCATTGGAATGAAAACGCTCTCAACCCTCACTCTAAAGACAACCAACACTTGCCTCAAAAACATGCCATGGTCATGTGGTGAAGTAAACCCTTGGATTTTCCGCATGATGGTGGGATGCACTAATGAGCGTGTTGGTTAGGATTTTCCTCCTCATCAAACTCAGAAATAAAAGAGAGAAAAGGTTTTCTAACTCTTGCATTAACCAAAGACATCTCTTAGAATTATGTGAGGTAATGTATTTAAGGAATCAATCAAGTTTTAAGATTTGGCTAACAAAGATTTCAAGATGAAAATATTTATTCAGGAATGATCTTTCATTCACCATCTCTTCCCTTTCCCCTTTGTATATAAATGCAATGCCTTTATTGTATTCATATTGCAATTTGTAATTGTAACACCCCAAGGCCGAGCCCCTCTTGAATTGTAATTATCTTTATAGGCTGGTGAGCCAAGTATTTATAAGCTGAAGACTTATATGTTTATTAGGCCGGAGAGCCTAGATGCTTAAGTCCATGAGCTTGATTTTTGTATATGTAAATACACATATCGTTAATAAAATTACACTGTTGTGTGTAGACCGACCACAGAGAAAGAGTTATGGGAGACTAAGCTCCATTAGGTAGGGTAAGGGAGGGAGCTAAGTGTCTAGACCTAGGGGCTAAGCTAGAGGGATTACCTCTAAGGGAATAATATTTTATTATTATTTCCTAAAGGCTAAGGTGGACATGATAGGTGTTGTCCTAAGTTCCTGGGAAAGGGAACAAGTTCTAAGTGGAACTCATGCGGCTTCAGGAAGACATGTGTCAACCTGGGTGCACGCAGTTTATAGCTGGGAAATCCATCTCGTTGGGGGTTCTTCCTCGCCATTCTCACGACCCTTACGATTCTCTAGAAGTCTTTCACCCTTCTGGATTCACAGTGGATTCATGCATTGAACCATTTCTCCATCATCATCGCCTCTATATCTAGCAGGCACCTTTGGAATCTTGTAGTCGTACTTGAGTTATTTTATGTGTCTCCTGTGAATCCTAACGCAACCTATAACTACACGAGCTGTGTTGTGTCTTAACTATTGGTCGTTGCAACCACGCAGTTCCTTGAGTGAGTGTGGCTTGCTGCCATCATCTGTTCTTCATTGAGCTTTGTTGTTACCATCACATTTTCGGGAATTGACTTAGAAGCTGGACTGAAGAAGCAGGTTGTCAGGCCTGTGGTTTGAAGAGGCGGGTTGTCAGGCCCATGGACTGAAGAAGCAGGTTGTCAGGCCTGCAAGCAACTCTCTCAAGGTGAGAGAGGTTGTTGGGGAAGTGTTTTCCTAGAGGGATCCCAACTACAGCTGTAGTGCTCGGAGAATTCCTATCTGGCCTATTGTTGAAGCCCTGGAAGGGAAGTGGGGCAGTCGAAGGATTGTTGATTAGAGAAGGGGCACACTTCATGGGGTGGGAAAATAATGTGGGAAATGAGAGACATTAGGTTGTTAGTGTGAGCTGGCTTGGGAGATAGTCCTTCCTGTTGACCTGTGCGACTTTCATATTGCCCTTGCCAAGCCTAGGAATCTCTTGCCCAGTGGAGTTTAGTCCCAGCTCAGGGGTGACCCACTGCTGAGCGTGATGACCAGCGTGGTCTAAGTCTGGGAGGTTCATGGAAGGTATGAACGCAATTGGTGGTCATCTATTGAAAGATAAGTACCAAATCTATGTTGATTGTGTGTTGGGTAATTGTACATGTTTTATAACTTGATGAGTAATGCCTAGGTATATCATATATGTTGTATGTGTAGGCTTACTATTATTTTCGCATTAATCTTTGTATGGTTAGAATATGTCGTCTGTATGCATATAGTGTCAGATTGTTTTAATGATTAATTCCGCATGAATAAGTGCCATGAACAAAATGTTGTAACTGTTAATTTGTGATAGATATGCACACTGTTAGAATATAATGGAAGTGCTCATTTTACCATTGAAAATATCACTATTGTCACCCAACCATAGGCTGAAGCCACCCTCTCAGCACCTTAACCTTGACAGAGAATCACTCCGGAAGAAAACCCTAGGCTAGATATCCAAACAAGGGGTAGCGCACCTTTCCCCGAGGATAGCTTACCAAAAAGAGCTGATCGGATAGTCCAAACCCTAACCAAGAGATGGTCCAAGCCAAACGTGATCTGCTAGCTGCAACAGTTGCAATGGCATCTCTCCTCCAAACCTATGCACAAAACTGGGCACTGCAGTGTGCACAAGTATTGCTCTGCAATTCTGAGACTGCCTGCCAAAATGAAGACTGGCCTCTTGTATTTATAGTAATTCTGGCTAACTGCCTGGGCCGACTTCTCATTCTGGGTATCTGTCTATTCAGTACATATTACTTCTTCTGGCCGACTTCTTCTCTTGGAGGATAATAACCTAATACAATTTATCCTCTTGAGCCAACATGTCTTCTAGGGTTATTAGCCAACTCATTAGGGTTTCTTCTTGCTTCCCGAAATATTATATTCTTGTCAGGTTTACATGTGGAGGCAAATACCTCCCGCAACTACCATAATATAAACACTCCCTCCTAGCTAGGGAGGTATTACAAGTAATGGTCTTGAGCACAAACATACCATTTACCCGGTAGCATCAACATATTTGTATAGACTATCTCATGACTAGATCATGAGCATCATCATCACCATCAATATCATCAGCTGCATCATCTCTCGAAACCATACTCCATCTGAGTAATTAGACATGATGTTGGATAAGTCTGTTAGGGTCCTAACCCGCACATAGGTAGAACAATATATTCGGATGTAATAAAGTTCAATATTAATAAGGCCTATCAATAAAATAGAATAAGGTGGATGTAAGATGACCTAATAGAAGCTTCTGCTTCTAGAAGGATCTTCCTCTAGATGCTTCTTTTTAGTATAAATAGGAGTCAAGGGTATGAGAACCCTAGCTTGGATATTATTGTAATAGAGCTCTGATCAATTGGAGGTTGCCCCCTCGAAGAGGCCCATGAACATTGCTTTCAGATTCAAAGTGCTATTTCTGTTGTTATTCTTATATCATTCCAGTGTTATTGTGGTGAATGTTCTGGTTATATTGCTTTTATTCTACCATTACTAGCATTTTATTTTTGTTCTGCATACATTTTATATCTGGTATATTACAAGCGGTATCAGAGCACTTTCCTAGGTAGAAAGTGTGGGTTAATTTTTTTTAAGGGTAGAGACGTATTCTGGCATCTTTAAGCCACATAGATCTATCGTTACGTGCATAAACCCATGGTTGATGGATTCATACATGCAGGAAATACATGTGGTACTTAAGCACACATTTGTTGGCCACTGTTGTAACCCATGTTGGTACCCCTTCGAGTGGTAGTGCATCAGACAACACCTGTGTACGGATCGGCCTAGATTACCTGAAGCCCTCTTTAGATAAACCGATCGGCTGCCTAACTGCTATAGTGTCACCCAGAACAACACTCGGGAAGATACTCTCTAGTACCTGGGAAGTCGGGTAGTATGGCTAAGGGTATGGTCTATCCTCCTTAGTTAGTTCCCTGAGATATTGGGCTGAGTACTACTGTTGGACCCTGCACGTATATCAGAGAGCTATAGCACAAGGAAAACCCTTGTCTGTAGAACCCTTGAATACCTAACCCTTGGGGACAGAAACATAAACAAATTAAAACAGACAAGATCTATTGCCATGCAAATGTGTTTGGTTTGCCAAGTAAATACACATTTCTTTCTGGTTAAGCATTTGGGCATTTCCTCTCTACAGTATTCTTCAGACCAGACATAAAAAAAAAAAAGTCTGGAAATTTTTATTCAGCCCTATTCTATTGGATTCATCTCTTGACCCTTATCAATTTCATCCATATCATTTTTTTCGGAAATTTTTTTTTACCCCGCCTGCCCCTTTTCAGTTCCCCCATCCTCATGGCCCATGCTCGTAGCCAAGACTTGGAAGCTTGCTTCAACACCTTGCAATTTGGTCTCATTGAGACCCAACAAGAAGTGAAACAACTCAGTGCCAATGTTTCCGCCATCAATACAACCATGTAGTCCTCAATGGGTGAAATCAAACAAGACCTCACCACCCAGCTTGAATCAGTCTTTTTGGCAC
>JASDQU010101213.1:90197-154584 GCA_032191745.1 Picea mariana | reverse complement strand
TTGACTCCAAAACCACAACGCAAATTCGTCAATGGATACAAAATCTCTTGAAACAAGAGACATTGTGACATTGTTTATAAAGTTGACTTACTTCCTTTTCTGGTTCAATGAAGTTTTTATCACGAGGATGAAATGTTTCCTAACCAAAGTGAATCTCCCACTTCATTTAATAAAATATTGACTCAAAAACCACAACGCAACTTGGTCAATGCATACAAAATCCCTTGAAATAAGAGACACTGCGAAACTGTTTAGAAAGTTAGCTTACTTCCTTTTTTGGTTCAATGAAGTTTCTAGCATGAGGAAGAAATGTTTTCTAACCAAAGTGACGCTCCCACTTCATTTGTGAAAATGAAGGAGATAATACCTGGTGAGATTTTTAATTTTTTTTAGCTAAGGGAATTGGTAACTCGTTAGAATGACTTGGACTAGGCCCGTGATCAATCCAACAAGCACTCAGTCGGTCTTTTCTCATGAGGCATCTACTTTTCTAACCTTATCACAATGGGCCAAGTCTCATTCGAGATTTGAACTTGAGTAGGGAGAGTGCAAGACCTACAGAGATCACTCGAGCTATTGCCCCTCGAGAATTAGTAACATGTATTATCTACGAGAATTTGCAAAGGAAGGAGGAGGAGGAGATATATCCAACAGAAATATCGACGAGACCATCCATTTGCATCAAGGAGAGGAACATTATTACTCTTATTCTTCAGGTTCAAGTAATGACTACTATCAATATCACATCTCTAACGATATGTTGTGATTATGAAGCTCAAACTTTGGATAAAATGAAATGTCAAAACAAACTTGAAAGCTACCATACATGGCCACTTTCGCCACTTTTTTAGCCTTATCACAATGGGCCAAGTCTCATTCGAGATTTGAACTTGAAGAGGGAGAGTGAAAGACCTACACAGACCACTTGAGCTATTGCCCCTTGAGAATTAGTAACATGTATTATCGACGAGAATTTACAAAGGAAGGAGGAGGAGGAGATATCCAACAGAAAGATCGACGAGACCATCCATTTGAATCAAGGAGAGGGACATTATTACTCTTATTCTTTGGGGTCAAGTAATGATGGCTATCAATATCACGTCTCTAGAAAGTTAGCTTACTTCCTTTTTTAGTTCAACGAAGTTTCTGACATGAGGAAGAAATGTTTTCTAACCAAAGCGATGCTCCCACATCATTTGTGAAAATGAAGGAGATCATGCCTGGTGAGATTTTTAATTTTTTTTAGCTAAGGCAATTGGTAACTCATTAGAATGACTTGGACTAGGCCCATGATCAATCCAACAAGAACTCAGTCGGTCTTTGCTCACGAGACATCTACTTTTCTAACCTTATCACAATGGGCCAAGTCTCATTCGAGATTTGAACTTGAGTAGGGAAAGTGCAAGACCTACAAAGATCACTCGAGCTATTGCCCCTCGAGAATTAGTAACATGTATTATCTACGGGAATTTACAAAGGAAGGAGGAGGAGGAGATATATCCAGCAGAAAGTTCGACGAGACCATCCATTTGCATCAAGGAGAGGGATATTATTACTCTTATTCTTCGGGGTCAAGTAATGACGGCTATCGATATCGCATCTCTAACAATATGTCGTGATTATGAAGCTCAAACTTTGGATGAAATGAAATTTCAAAACAAACTTGAAAGCTACCATACATGGCCACTTTCGGGTCGTCTCCGACAAATGCCATTGTACTTGTGGAAGAAAGTCAAAGAAATTAAGCAGCGAAAAGTTGACAATCAACGAAAGTTGACACGCAGCAAAAACTTAACTAAGCAGCGAAAAGTTGACAAGCAATGAAAACTAAGCAGCGAAAAGTTGACAAGAAGCGAAAACTTAACTGGTTGCAATGTAAACTGAGATGATTTCGCTGCGTGATAGTGCGATGCTCGCGTGCTGGTTAGGACTTTTCTTATCCTGGTCAAGCTCATGAATCAAAGAGTGTAGAAGGCTACCTAACTCTTGTGTTTCACATAACCATCTCTAAAGTTATCCCTAATTCTTTATAACGCCACAAATTATCCCTATATTTAGATATAATAGTACCTTTTATGGCACCATTATTGTGTAGTAACCTCCTTATCTATTCTCCAATGATTTATCCAGGACATGACATATTTATTCCAACCCTTAGTTGTAGGTGACTTTGACTAGAGTTTAAGGGAATATTAGGAAGCTTATAGGGGATATTTCCTTTAATTTTAAGATTATACATTATAAAGAACTTTTGGATTTGCTTGATCTTTAACCAAAATTCTTTAGAGATGAATCAACCCTAAATTTCACATGCATATAAAGTCCATTGATTTCCAATTTCTATCAAGATCAAACTAGTATTTTCGTAGTTGTGTGTAAGATTTTCTTGAAGTTCGACTCTGAAATAGTTGTATGAAGGAAATAATTGGAAGTTGTTACTATCATACTTAAAATTATTGTAATTGATCTTTTTGAATTTGATAATTATAACCTTTGTTTTTCAATGTTTAATGTCACACCCATGCTAGAATAGAGATCCTTAACAATCCTTAGGTGTTTATTGAGATCCCTACTTTCCGATCAACCAGGACAAAATCCATTGTCATTGTGAATAATAATCAAAGATTTGACTACTGCATATCAAAATACTGAGTTTCATTCCATTCAAAGAAGCAATGTCGTCAAAAAGTTGACAATCGTTGAAATTATGTGAGATGAATTAACTCATTGGAATGTAAACGCTCTCAACCCTCACTCTAAAGACAACCAACACTTGCGTCAAACACATGCCATGGTTATGTGGTGAAGTAAACCCTTGGATTTTCCGCATGATGGTGGGATGCACTAATGAGCGTGCTGGTTAGGATTTTCCTCCTCATCAAACTCAAAAATCAAAGAGAGAAAAGGTTTTCTAACTCTTGCATTAACCAAAGACACCTCTTAGAATTATGTGAGGTAATGTATTTAAGGAAATAGTCAAGTTTTAAGATTTGGCTAACATAGAATTCAAGATGAAAATATTTAGTCGGGAATGATCTCTCATTCCCCATCTCTTCCCTTGACCCTTTCTATATAAATGCAATGCCTTTATTGTATTCATATTGCAATTTGTAACTGTAACACCCCAAGGTCAAGCCCATGTTGAATTGTAATTATCTTTATAGGATGGTGAGCCAAGTGTTTATAAGCTGAAGACTTATATGTTTATTAGGTCGGAGAGCCTAGATGCTTAAGGCCATGAGCATGATTTTTGTATATGTAAATACACATATCATTAATAAAATTACACTGTTGTGTGTAGACCGACCATGAAGAAAGATTTATGGGGGACTAAGCTCCACTAGGTAGGGTAAGGGGGGGGAGCTAAGTTTCTAGGCCTAGGGGCTAAGCTAGAGGGCTTACCTCTAAGGGAATAATATTTTATTATTATTTCATAAAGACTAAGGTGGACATGATAGGTGTTGTCCTAAGTTCCTCGGAAAGGGAACGATTGCTAAGTGAAAATGATGCGGCTTCAGGAAAACATGTGTCAACCTGGGTGCATGCAGTTTATAGCTGGGAAATATAGCTTGTTGGGGGTTCCTTCTCGCCATTCTCATGACCCTTACGATCCTCTAGAATTCTGTCACCCTTCCGAATTCACAAAGGATTCACGCATTGAACCAATTATCCATCATCATCGCCTCTATATCTAGCACACACCTTTGGAATCATGTAGTCGTACTTGAGTTATCTCGTGTGTCTCCTCTGAAGCTCGACGCAACCTGTAACTGCATGATTTGTGTTGTGTCTTAACTATTGGTCGTTGCAGCCACACAATTCCTTGAATGAGTATGGCTTTCTGCCATCATCTTTTCTTCACTGATCTTTGTTATTTCCATCACCTTTTCGGGAATTGACTTAGAAGCTAGACTAAATAAGCAGGTTGTCAGACATGTGGTTTGAAGAGGTAGGTTTTCAGGCCTGTGGACTGAAGAAGCAGGTTGTCAGGCTTGCAAGCAACTCTCTCCAGGTGAGAGAGGTTGTTGGGGAAGTGTTTTCCCAGAGGGATCCCAACTTCAACCATAGTGCTTGGAGAATTCTTGTTCGACCTATTGTTGAAGCCTTGGAAGGTAAGTGGGGCAGTCGAAGGAATGTTGAGCAAAGAAGGGGCACACTTCCTTGGGTGGGAAAAGCATGTGGGGAATGAGAGGTTGTAGTTGTTAGTGTGAGTTGGCCCTGGGAGATAGTCCTTCCTGTTGACTTGTGCGACTTTCCTATTGCCCTTGCCAAGCCTAGGAATCCCTTGCCCGGTGGAGTTAAGTCCCAGCTCAGGGGTGAACCACTTTTGAACACGATGAGTAGCGTGGTATAAGGTTTGGAGGTTCGTGGAAGGTCTGCACGTAGTTGGTGGTCATCTATTGAAAGATAAGTACCAAATCTATGTTGATTATGTGTTGGGTAATTGTACATGTTTTATAACTTGATGAGTAATGCCTAGGTATATCATATATGTTCTATGTGTAGGCTTATTGTTATTTTTACATTAATCTGTGTATGGTTAAAATATGTTGTATGTATGCATATAGTTTCAGAATGTTTTAATGATTAATTCCGCATGAATAAGTGGCATGAACAAAATGTTGTAATTGTTAATTTGTGTTAGATATGCATGCATATAAATTTACAAAATGGTATCAGAGCTTAAAGGTTATTCGGTGGCATGGCCTGGCTTGTTGGTTAAAGTTGGGGAAGTCACGAAATGGTATCAGAGCTAAGAGAGACGTCCAGGAAGTAACGTTGCCCGACCTGTTGGTGGTTGGGGATGTTACAGTGATTTTCTTGTTCATCTTTGAACACCATACCAACATAACATACTAAACATTTTATTACATTCAATTTGCCAGAGACTCACCTGTAGTGACGTGGTTAGATGGTTTAAAGGAATAACATGAGCTCATCATCAAGGAAAATCTACCAAGCTTAGATCCTCCCAAAGAGGAGCCAAATTTGAATTTTGAGGATTCAAAAGAGAAAGTTGCTTAGTGGTTAGAGAAAGGTATAGAATACCCATAGAAAGAGATATTTGTGTTGACAGGAGATCTAGAGTCCTTCGAGCCAACAAAAAAGCTCCAGATTGAACCCCAAACTAATGCAAAATGGGAAGATCAAGACAAAAAATATGATATGGAGGTAAACGAGAAAGATTTGCAATCATATCCACCCGATCAAGACAAAATGGAACTAGAAGGCTCAAAGATAACGACATCAGAGGAAAATTGTAACACCCATCTAAGATGTTAGGAAATTAATCATTCCTTAAATTCATACTTAATAACAACTTTGTTTTAACATAATTTCATTGATTTTTCATTTACACAATTCTTCTACATTTGCTCAATGATAAATCTAAATAGCATGATGAAATAAGTAATAGGTTAACTTTAAGATTTAGAACTTAAAACAAAAGTATATACCAAATATGAATAACAAAATACCACCGAAAAATACTTCTTATTTTGTCGAAGCTCATCAATTGTAATGTAGTCTTAGGTGCTTCCAAGCAATCTTTTCCCACTTTCCCAGAGTGAAACAACGGAATCCTCCCAGCCAACTAGGAGTCTAGCCGACTTCCTATCTCCAAGAAACTGACTTCCTAGCTCCAAGAAACCGAAAGGTTTCTTGGGCCTTTGTTCCCATGACTCCAAAAACAACAAAGCACATATGCTTTAAGAAAACCATCATAAGAAATATATCTTCCAAAGATTTCACAACCTCTCATCATGCTCAAACCTCCCCATCCTCCCTTCCTCACCACTTCTCCTCCCTATTTATCAAGTTTCCATATACCCTTCCCCAAGTCTCCTCAACGACCTTCATTATTATCCATCAACCTCCCTTATCTAGATTTTTGGGAAAAGATTAAAATAAGACTAAAATATAAATGACTTGCATTAAACAACAATAAATAAAATGAAAAGTCTTTCTAGCTATTAAATGTAATTTGACAATTTTCCCCAAAATGTACATAACACCCCACCATGCTCATTTAATTCATCATACCCACCATCTATCAAAGTCAAGAAGGTATTTAATGCTTCTAGATATTTTGTATGCAATATAATTTACATATTCAATCAACATTCAATTAAATAGTTAATATTTTACTTTAATAATTAATACATTAATTAATTGTACTAGTGTACATGGGTAGGGTATGTGTGCGTAGCTCGCGAACACATATCTCATGTATGTACTAATGATAAACAACCATTGCATCTAGTGCATAGTTCCTATATGATCACCAAGACATGTAGGACAATAGATAATGCATCATTTAATAATCTTAACGAACAAAATTACACCAATTCATCAATAACTCATTATCACACTTAAAATATCAATAGGAAATCAAAGAAGGTTTTAAACATGGTTGGAACCAAGTGAGTAAACAATAGTGGCATCCCTAATCCCCAATCAGTATTCTCAACTAACATCAAAGCATCATTCCTTCCTAACCTACTTCCATCTTCCATCCTATCCTTTCCTCTATTGAACTAAGTTGGAGCGTCGACTATATTGACCTAACTCCAGATAGAACCCGTAAGCGGAAGTGTCATACATCTCAACCAAGCTTTCCCAATAGGAAACTAGAAGTCACAATCACACATCTAGGGGAGCGTGACTTCACACAGTCCTCCCACGACTCTAGGTTTCGGAGGATAAACGGTGGGCAATACCTCCACCCCTCCTTATAGAACTAGGGTCAACACCCTATATCGAGCCATACTGTGCAACTATTGTTCTTAGATTCACGTCATCAAACAACCACTCTGGGCAAGTTGTGCGTCTTGTCAAAACCACACTCACCACAAATCATAGCAATATTTCGAATCATAAAATAAATAATAAGTACAACATATAGCATATACTATCTTCTTGATGTCTACGACATCCAAGTCACCTCAACACTACAGTCATTTGGCTATCGCATAGCTCATTAACCTGTAAGTTAATCCACCAATAACTCATATCTATGCATATACATAATAATTTCATATAAGGATCCATATCTGTATTGACATTCAATTTAAGAAATGCATGTTTATTTTTATCATGGCTGGCATCTGTTATGCATTCACATCATAACTTGAACTAGTATCCACGTACCTAAATTCCACATTTTAACTTGAATGTTTAAACAAACCAAAGAGCTATCATCATCATGAGTATATAACAATGAAAATAATATCATGCAACACATAATTAGGTAAATATGTACATATCTCAAATATCTATCTCAATCTAACTGAGCCCAAACAAATGTTAATAATTGAATTACTAAGATGAGTAAACAATCAATCTTCTAACTCCCTAAAGGTCAAGATATGGGGCGTTACATACACCCACCCTTCAAGAAACTTCGTCCCGAAGTTATAATGATTCAAAATATGAGGAGAATTTATGACATGACTTTTATGTGTCTTTCCTGATAAAAAAACCTTATGATATATTAGTCCCATTGGACCTTCACTTGATTAAAACGTGTTGAATATATTAATATCTTGATTGCACTACCCCTATTTGATAGGCACATTATTGTGTCCCAACTCTATTTTATTACCACTTGTAATTTAATTAATGAAAATAAACTTTTCTCGTATAGATTTATTTTTCCTTAGTTCCATATTTAAATTATAGTCTACTAGTTTGACCACCAATTGAACCTTATCTCATCATTAGTTCTCTAGTTAAGTGAATATTATATTGAGTTCAGCATAATTTGCATTAAGTCATACATACAATGCTTCTTGAGATATATTGATAATTATAGACAATCATTTGTCGACTTTGATCATCACTCTAGCTTGACAATACATATTCCATCACTCATGAGATTGACACACTAAAATTTTCCATGCTTACAAGAATTGACTAAGATTATGCTAATTGATTGTCATGTGATGTTGTTACTTCACGGTTTGTTTTTCCATTGTCCTCAATATCTCTTTTTTCTTTAAGTTATATAAATTATATCTCAAACAAGTTAATTGTCTAGTATAGGATTCTCTTCATCATGGTCGAGGAAAATCCTGCTTTCTATAATCAATTCACTACTACAAACATGCATATACATAAAGAGAACCGTGTTGACATGTGGGTTAGTGAACATTTTATATCAATAATGATTTAATACAAGAGTTCATTCCAAAATATTTAGTCAGTTGTCCTTAAGGTCTTCTCTTCTCAACATTGTACTTCTTACGTCTCAAAATTATATCCTCTATACCTGCATAGTACTTACCAACTTTGGTATCTAGCTCTTTTCTTGTCCATTTCTATCACTTTCAAGTTCTTTCCCCTACCATGAAAGACGTTTTTAACAATGGGAAGCATGTGCTCATCATTCCTCATATAGATTTATTTATTTACTTATTTATTTTCAAACAGAGTTTCTTCATAGGGAAAAATCTTTGTTAGTGAACAAGTAGTTGCTAGACCAATTAATTCATTTCAAGGTGTGTCATCCCATTTAGATAACTCACCCCTCTTACAACGGACTCGTGCATAGTGACTAATAGAACTCGGTTGATATACCATGCCATGCCTTATGACATAATAAAACGCTTTTTCATGATACTTCACTTATCATTGTAACTCAAGTTTTAAATTCACAACATAGGCTCACTTAAAATATCCATTTGAATGTTCATTAGAATGTGGAACTAAACATAAGCACCCACTACAGTCTTATGTTGTCAGCATCACCATACTAACCTACATAATGATTAAGTACAAGCCACAACTTCCTCTTTCACACTACACTCTCCCTAGGCTCAAGACTCTTTCCCACTCACTCCTAAGTATAGAAGCAACCCAAGTGCATAATCTATGCTCTTAAGATAGTAAAATTTCAATGGTACACCACACCAAATTCTCCATTAACTATGTAATATTTTTCTAGCCAATGGTAAATTTCCACATGACCTCCCCTTTCTAGAGAATAAGTATCACTAGAAAAGTATTGAATCTTCTCACATACACATCATATAATACCTATAAATTAGGAGTAGGACTCATCACTAGTTTCCACTCTTAACATAAACACTATGGTAAATTTAAAAGTTTTTTATCTTCTCATGAAAATAACCTCTCGCAAGTAGTCAATGTCTTTCTTGTAACAATGATGTATCCTTCACTCTTAGCGTTACTAAGGTTAGATCATCTTTAAGTGGTATTGTACAAGCCATACTTAGGATTGATAAGGTTAGATCCTTCCTTATTATCACTACAAACCATGCTTGTGACTATGTTTTCATTTGAAATCAACTTTACTTGAGGTCTTCCACTTACTTACAAAGTGGAGGATAACCCCTAAGTCATTCATTACAATGTTTCCCACATCAACAAATTATTTTCTAGGTTAGAAGATTTGTTTCACTACATGACCCTTAATCTTAAAACATATCAAGTTGGACTTGGATGGTTTAAACAAGTTTAACCATAATGTGCACTTTGAGTTCTTTATTCAACACTCTAAAAATTTGATTTTCCATATGTTGTATTATATGTTATTTTTGTTTGCGCCCTTATATNATATATATATATATATATATATATATATTAGAATACATGTGTTATCTAACAAAGATATTTAACGCATATATTCTACAAAGAATGGATAATGGTAGGCTACAAGTTTCAAGCATGCAGAAAGTTAGAAAAGTAAGGTCGAAAGTTTTAAAAGACTTTGAGAATGTCTTCAAAGAGATGTGTCTTCCACATCACACTTGTTAGGTAAAGTTGAATCGTATATGTAGTACATACAACATTGTCTTTTCTATATACTTAAGTAATTTAGACCAAAATGAAAGAAAACATAATATCAACTATACAATATCAAAAGGAAAGACATAAAAAAGATAAATGCAATGACTACATTATTATCATATTAATTAGGAAATAGTATATAAGTTATAACATATACTATAATATATATAATTGAAAACAATTATAAGGCATGACCCAAGGATCATGTTGCAATAGACCATGTCATGATTATTATACATATGTATACTTATTTCAATTATTTCTTCTTATACATATAATTATTTCAAGGATTTTTTTTTTTTTTAATTATTTCTACTTATGCATGTCTATTTCCATTATATATATATATATATATATATATATATATATATTATTTTAAATATTTAACGTGATATATGGAATGCAACACGATAACAACACAATGAGAAGTTTTGTACATAGAATTGTGAAGATTTAAAGTAACATTTTTATATAGTTTTTAAAAGTTTAATCTCTCTTATGGAATTCTTTAAAAGCTTAAATGGTCAACTAAATGATTTTGTTACATTAAAAACATGCTTGAGTTAAAAAATAGACTATTTCAATTGTATTGTTTATTAATTGTTTTGTTGGTTTGCTAATAATGTCTCCCACGTCAAAGTAAAGCATTTTCCATCTTCACAGGTTAAAGCAAAGAAAAATCATGTGAGTGGAGTTGTTTGATGTAGTTAAGATCAAATTGAAATTTATTTTCCATCTTCACAGGTTAAAGCAAAGAATGAAATTTATTTTCCATCTTCACAGGTTAAAGCAAAGAAAAATCATGTGAGTGGAAGTGTTTGATGTAGTTAAGATCAAATTGAAATTTATATGTTGTAGTCATTGATTGATACGTAAAGATTATACCAGTCTTGTCAAACGAACTCTATGACTTATATTGGGTAATTGAATTTGTAGATTGATACGTGAAGATTACACTGGTCTTGTCAAACAAACTTTACATTGGTTGAAGACTTTTTGGATTTGGATTTCTATCCAATGGTAGGAAATGGCTGAGTTTATTAGATTTGTTTCCTTATATAAATTGTGTTGTAGTCCTATTTCCTTCCTTTACAATTTTCTACTATTTGTTTTTTTCTTTTTTATTTATTTATTTATGCAATCATGGGTGATATCTTTACAGTTTCAATTGATTTTTTAATCGTACATATATTTACATTTATTAAGAAGCCTTCATTTACAAATATCAAATATAGAAAAACCATTACAAATTCAAGATATAAGTTAGAAATTTAATTATAGGTTGAACCTCACCTACCTTAAAAAAAAATTGATATACTATAATACAGACATATACCTTAAGTTATTGGATATTACTGCAGGGAATAACACCCGCACATTATAACTTTTAAGTATACTTCGCGTCTTTCGATCTTATTATTTACCTACCGCAAGGAAAACTCTCCATACTATCACATAGCGTGGCTCGAGATAGGGTTATCTGAGATCCTTCCCATCATCATTAAATATTTCCTGGTTTTAGGTAGATTTTAAATGCAATATGCATCATCATAGGTAGACTTTAAATGCAATATGCATCATCATTAAATATTTCCTGGTTTTAGGTATACTTTAAATGCAATATGAAGATTGTTAATAAATCTTATAGCTTCCTTAACTTTCATACAAATTTCATGGTTTATTTATAATCATCATTTTTTTTAAGAGTATCTCATGAGGAATAGCCATCTGTTACATTTCCTCTTCCTCCAACTTACATGATATGGAACACTTATAATATAAATACTATCAAATATACTCTGTAAATATTTCATTTACAACTCACCTCCTTTCTTTCGTAGACACAACAAATTACTAAATATATAGTGTAGCTTTAGGCAACATAAGTAAAACATGAACTATTGATTAGTTTTAAATTTATTATAATCAAAATTCAAATACTCTCTGCGTGAAGCTTCTATAGACATGAAACTATTGTCAGTCTTCTCTAGAAACAGAACTTTCGTGGTTTTCCCATTATTAATTTTATATTTCTTCTGCGAATTCAGTTTATTCCTACCTTTCTTTATAATTTATTCTAACAATTTTTATTATCATTTTTTTACTACCTCTAATTGCTATGGAATTAACTAACTACACTACCATGTTAAACATACTAATAATTAGCACAGCCACATAATTGTGGCTGATCAATGCCCAAAGGTTGATAAGATGAAAAGAATCCTTAAATGGGGGTTCCTAAGTGTTTGATCCTTGGCGTGGGTGAAGGAGGAGGAGGTGGAGGGTTTTGGGAAGGAGCGGATGGTAGTGATAAAAATCACTTCGTGTTTACCAAGGGCAGTTTCAGAAAAGAGGATTAAGTGCTTTTGAGTTTGATACAGGAGATAGAGCCATTGGATGTGAGCCTTATACAAAAAGATGTATCTGCTGATACTTTGGATGCGACGAAGAGGACCATATCTGGAATGCTTGGATTGCTGCCATCTGATCAGTTTCATGTCTTAATTGAGGATTTGTGGGAGCCTCTTTCAAGGCTCCTGGTTTCTTCCATGATGACTGGGTACACACTACAAAATACAGAGTATCGGCTTTGCCTCTAGAAAAGCCTCTACATGTCTGAAGATTCTTCTTAGGCCAGGCAAAAGGAAGAAACTTCTGACATTAACAATCTAGAGGCTTTGGACGATGGTGATCACAAAGAAGACTCAGACTTGACATCTAAAATGGAGGTTGCCAGGCCTTTTAGGAGTTGGACACACCTGAAGGGCTTGGTGAATTATCTTCTAAATCTCAGGACTATATTTGTGACTTGCAGTCTTAGTGATTCAATTTCATGTGTTGGTTATATACACAAAGGATTAGATAAGGTTCCTTTATTAGCTTAGATAGAGGAAAGTCGGCTTGGGATTTCTTTGGGGATCTATTGGCTTGGGTTTCAATGGAGACCCGTAGTTAGAAAACCCACCAAATTTTGTGGGACAATGACCAAATCAAACATAGTTGGAGCAGAACCTGGCTGAAATCTTGTCTAAATTTAGGGTTTAGTTGTGGGAGCTTTGATACCTGAGGCATATTGGTGGTAAATTTGGTGGTATTTTGGTGTAGTAGACCACAAATTATGCTAGATTTTATGGATATGGGTTTGGGTGTGACAGGATACATGGCGTTAATGGATCCTTAATTGTTGTAGTTGTAGGATGTTCCTCAATTGTCATTGAAACCTATTCCCTACAAGACGCATATAGACGAGCTCTTGGCTTTGGATTTTATAGATACAAAAAAAATGGTAACAACATTAAGAAAAAAAGCATGGAGTCCTTTGACTATTATTGATGTGGATAATACGGGAGTTGTGACAAGGGACCGATTTGTTAATTATTGGATTAATGAGTAAGTTTAGCTTTAAGCATATAGGGGCTTCCGCGGTGCAAGATATTAGATATTATTTTCGGGATTAACTACGTAGTGTAAGTCATTAATCTATGACCCATATCCATGAGTATTAGTCACAACTGACCAATAATTCTCATGATTTGAATAGTCCACTTAGCACTCATTGCATCGGGTGATGCTCATAGCGGTGAAGAAGTGGGATTGGAATCAACGAAATGAATCGCATAGCATCAATCATCACTTCTGGGGCTTACACTAGGTAACTAGGACTTCCTAGGTGGTCACCCATCCCAAGACGTCTCTGGATCAAGTGCGCTTAACTGTGGAGTTTTCCCCACAATCAAGCCCACTTAGCTTGCTACCCCAATTTGCAAAACCTTAGCAAGTATTGTGCCTTATGAACTACCCAATTAGAGCTCCCTTCACTCTTATTATTTAAGCATATAGGGGATTCCACAGTGCAAGATATTAGATATTATTTTCGGGATTAACTGCGTAGTGTAAGTCATTAATCTATGACCCATATCCATGAGTATTAGTCGGAACTGACCAATAATTCTCATGATTTGAATAGTCCACTTAGCACTCATTGCATCGGGTGATGCTCACAGGGGTGAAGAAGTGGGATTGAAAGCAACGAAATGAATCGCATAGCATCAATCATCACTTTCGAGGCCTGCACCTGGTAACCAGGACTTCCCAGGTGGTCACCCATCCCAAGACGCCTCTGGCTCAAGCACGCTTAACTATGGAGTTTTCCCCACAATCAAGCCCACTTAGCTTGCTACCCCATTTGCAAAACCTTAGAAAGTATTGTGCCTTATGAACTACCCAGTTAGAGCTCCCTTCACTCTTATTATTTAAGCATATAGGGGCTTCCGCAGTGCAAGATATTAGATATTATTTTCGGGATTAANCGCTTAACTATGGAGTTTTCCCCACAATCAAGCCCACTTAGCTTGCTACCCCATTTGCAAAACCTTAGCAAGTATTGTGCCTTATGAACTACCCAGTTAGAGCTCCCTTCACTCTTATTATTTAAGCATATAGGGGCTTCCGCAGTGCAAGATATTAGATATTATTTTCGGGATTAACTGCATAGTGTAAGTCATTAATCTATGACCCATATACATGAGTATTAGTTGCAACTGACCAATAATTCTCATGATTTGAATAGTCCACTTAGCACTCATTGCATCGGGTGATGCTCACAGGGGTGAAGAAGTGGGATTGAAAGCAACGAAATGAATCGCATAGCATCAATCATCACTTCTGGGGCTTGCACCCGGTAACCAAGACTTCCCAAGTGGTCACCCATCCCAAGACGTCTCTGGCTCAAGCGCGCTTAACTGTGGAGTTTTCCCCACAATCAAGCCCACTAAGCTTGCTACCCCATTTGCAAAACCTTAGCAAGTATTGTGCCTTATGAACTACCCAGTTAGAGCTCCCTTCACTCTTATTATTTAATCATATAGGGGCTTCCGCAGTGCAAGATATTAGATATTATTTTCAGGATTAACTGTGTAGTGTAAGTCATTAATCTATGACCCATATCCATGAGTATTAGTTGCAACTAACCAATAATTCTCATGATTTTCATAAACAACATTGGACATTGAGTAAGTTTAGCTTTATTTGCATAAACAACATTGGAAATTAAGTTGTTTTAACATTGCGTTTGGAATTTCCTTTAATATTATACATGTGGATGGATTTCGATTTCAAATTTCCTTTAATATTGTACATGTGAATGGATTTCGATTTCAATGGGAATAAATTCATGTTAAATGTAAGAGATTTTGCATCTTATTTGGTCGATTATATCCATCGACTTTGTAGTAATAATGAAAATGGAGGAATTTCCATTTTACTAAGGTTGGGTTTAAGATAGGGTTCTAAGATCCTTCTTACCATGCAATTAATTACTATTTATTTATAGCAGTACATGTAAAGATATTTATTTATAGTATTAGATGTAATGATGACCCTTTGGTCCTAGATTTCGAGCCCAAGCTCTGATACCAAATGTAACACCCATCTAGGATGTTAGGAAATTAATCATTCCTTAAATACATACACAATAACAACTTTGTTTTAACATAATTTCATTGATTTTTCATTTACACAATTCTTCTACATTTGCTCAATGATAAATCTAAATAGCATAATGAAATAAGTAATAGGTTAACTCTAAGATTTAGAACTTAAAAAAAAAAGTATATACCAAATATCAATAACAAAATACCACCGAAAAATACCTCTTATTTTGTTGAAGCTCATCAGTTGTAATGTAGTCCTAGGCGCTTCCAAACAATCTTTTCCCACTTTCCTAGAGTTAAACAACAGAATCCTCCCAACCAACTAGGATTCTAGCCGACTTCCTAGCTCTAAGAAACCTTTCGTTTTCTTGGCCCTTCGTGCCCATGACTCCAAGAACAAAAAACCACATATGATTTAAGAAACCATCATAAGAAATATATCTTCCAAAGATTTCACAACCGCCCATCATGCTCAAACCTCCCCATCCTCCCTTCCTCACTAGTTCTCCTCTCTATTTATCAAGTTTCCATACACCCTTCCCCAAGTCTCCTCAACCACCCTCATTATTATCCATCAACCTCCCTTATCTAGATTTTTGGGAAAAGATTAAAATAAGACTAAAATATAAATGACTTGCATTAAACAACAATAAATAAAATGAAAAGTCTTTCTAGCTAATAAATGTAATTTGACAATTTTCCCCAAAATGTACATAACACCCCACCATGCTCATTTAATTCATTATACCCACCATCTATCAAAGTCAAGAAGGTATTTAATGCTTCTAAATATTTTGTATGCGATATAATTTACATATTCAATAAACATTCAGTTAAATAGTTAATAATTTACTTTAATAATTAATACATTAATTAATTGTGCTAGTGTACTAGTGTACATGGGTAGGGTATGTGTGCGTAGCTAGCAGACACATATCTCATGTATGTACTAATGATAAACAACCATTGCCTCTAGCGCATAGTTCCTATATGATCACCAAGACATGTAGGACAACAGATCAAGTAATGCATCATTTAATAATCTTAATGAACAAAATTACACCAATTCATCAATAACTCATTATCACACTTAAAATATCAATAGGAAATCAAAGAGGGTTTTAAACATGGTAAGAACCAAGTGAGTAAACAATAGTGGCATCTTTAATCTCCAATCAGTATTCTCAACTAACATTGAAACATCATTCCTTCCTAACCTACTTCCTTCTTCCATCATATCATTTCCTCTATTGGACTAAGTTGGAGCGTCAACTATATTGACCTAACTCCAGATAGAACTCGTAAGCGGAAGTGTCATACATCTCGACCAAGCTTTCCCAACAAGTAACTAGCAGTCACCATCACACGTCTAGGGGAGCGTGACTTCACACAACCCTCCCACGAATCTAGGTTTCGGAGGATAAATGGTGGGCAATACCTCCCCCCTATATCAAGCCATACTATGCAACTACTTTTCTTAAATTCACTTCATCAAACAACCACTTTGGGCAAGTTGTGCGTCTTGTCAAAACCACACTCACCAAAAATCATAGAAATATTTTGAATCATAAATTAAATAATAAGTACAACATATAGCATATACTATCTTCTTGATGTCTACGACATCCAAGTCACCTCAACATTACAGTCATTTGGCTATCACATAGCTCATTAACCTGTAAGTTAATCCACCAATAACTCATATCTATGCATATACATAATAATTTCATATAAGGATCCATATCTGTATTGACGTTCAATTTAAGAAATGTATGTTTATTTTTATCATGTCTGGCATATGTTATGCATTCACATCATAACTTGAACTAGTATTCACGTACCTAAATTCCACATTTTAACTTGAATGTTTAAACAAACCAAAGATCTATCATCATCATGAGTATATAACAATGAAAATAATATCATGCAACACATAATTAGGTAAATACATACATATCTCAAATATCTATCTCAATCTAACTGAGCCTACAAATGTTAAATATTGAATTACTAAGATGAGTAAACAATCAATCTTCTAACTCCCTAAAGGTCAAGATATGGGGTGTTACAAAAATGAATTTTGGGTGACAATAGTAAAGAAGAAGAAATATCCAATAGTAATGCAACAAATGGTTAAGCAAAGCCAAAACCGTAACCTAGTTTAGTCGGGTATTGTTTCTATCTTCTGTTATGGAACCAATTTGTAAGAGTTTACTCATGCTCTCTAGAATATGAAACAAAATGTAGTTGTAAGATAAAAAGATATAGATTGTCCACCTAAGAACTTGATGCGAAAAGGAAAATCCTAAAAGCAAGGATAAGAGTTCCAAAATTTTCTATTATCTTGATATTTATCCACGAGTCTCTAAAGAAGCTACAACCCCAAACTCCACGTCCATATAAGATAATAGAAATGAAGAGGGACTCGAAGATGTGTTTGTTTTTTTCCCATGACCAAAATTCTCTTGATTCACAATTGCTACCAAAATCAAAATAGGATTTCCACTCTCCATTAATCTTGTTGGAAACACAATCTGTTAGGGTTATAAACATCACGGATAGTCAAGTTCGTGTAACGATCATAGGAAGTTCAAGAGACCTTGGAAGATGAATCCAATGGTGACATGAATGTATATATACGTGTATCATATTCATGAATAAATGTGCATTCAAGTTTATCTAAATTGTGTTTCTAACAATGTTATTAGAGGAGCCTCTATTCTTAGACCTGAATTGAGCTATGGTAGTCTTCATAGCCGAGTTGTGCAGAAAATGCCTCTGTTGGCCTACATGTTTGTCCATTTGTTTAGCAGGGCATTTCCTCTCCTTTCTCATGCAAAAACGTCCCTCAGCAAACATGTCATTTCTGGTTATTCTATGCCCCCATCTGATCCTCTTCCTAGGTCTCCCAATGCCCTCTCTACATAGACATTAGGGTTTTCTCCATTCCGTCCTTAGGAATCCTTGGTATCACTCTTGGATTGATCATTCACATTCTCTCTCTCTCTCTTATTGATTTTCAAAAAGGTTTAATCTTTTCCTGGGTGCTCTTCGCGGTCCATGACCCATTACTCAGTCTACAGAATCCTAGCGTTTTTTTTCTGGTTCCCCCTAGGGTTTGTGAACTTGCCAACCTGTCACCTTACTTTTTCCCTACCGACATGTATTCGATGAACCTATAGATATGCCAGAAGGGAATGGAATTCAAACCGATGACCACCATACCATTGAATTCCCTTTCCATAATACCCTGTAAAAGTCCCCAGTGTTTGATCTCGAATTGAAATGTATGTGAGGCAACATTTTGCCTAGCTATCGTCTTCATGTTCGAGGGCTCGGAATCGACCATCTATTTTCACATATGTTTCCTATATATTACTACTTGGTTTGGACAGACCCCTTCCTCGAAGGCCTGGTGTGCTTGCTCGCATATACATTTTGCCTCAGATTGAACACCTCTACGCATATTATGGAAGCGTTCGATATCGACGGGTATGGAGACTCTCTTACATAGGATTTTGAAGGAAAACATTGCAGAAAAAGAGGGAACGTGTTAGGCGATGTGTTGAATCTATTGGTCATGCAACAATGCTCTAACAAGAACCAATCATATAGCTTTATGGTGTGGCTAGGCCCGATAAGGGAGCCATATGCGACAAACGAGAGATTAGGAAAATGGTATTGAGGCAATCTGGTTAATATTCTTAATAACAAGACCTCATCGCTTAGTAAAAGTGTCAAATCATTCCCATATTCTTCACCATTACTCAAGCTCCTTTCTGCCATTTCTATGAGTTGCATTATGCCTACATTATAATCCTCACAACTCAATGTTATGATTACATAATCCATTGTCCTTGTGGAAGAAAATCAAAGATTTGACTGCCGCATATGAAAACACTTGGTTCCATTGCATTCAAAGTAGTAAGGCAACGAAAAGTTGACAATCAATGAAATTATGTGAGATGACTTAACTCGTTGCAATGTAAACCTCGTCAAAACTCGCTCCAAATATAACTGATGGGGCATTCGATGGTCGGGCAACGAGGTGAACCCTTGATTTGGCCGTGTGATAGTGCGATTATCCACTACACGTGCTTGTTAGGACTTGCCTCTTCCTCGTCAAACTCAATTATCAAAGAATGCAAAAGGTCATCTAAGTCTTGCGTTGTGCATATCCAGCTCTTATAATTATGTAAAGTAGTGAATTTTAGGAATCGGTAAAGTCTTAAGTTTTGGGTAACAAAGATTTCAGGTTTTCTCGCATTTTGACTTCCCAACAGCTGTTGATCTGGTCTGCTATTCAGAAATGATCTCTCATTCCCTAGCCCTGCTCTTTCCCCTTTGTATATAGATATGATCCCCTGGTTGTATTCCTATTGCAATTTGCAACTTTCTTATTCTATTTTGAATACCAAATCAATCAACATAGCATACTAGAAATTTGATTACATTTGATTTCGGTGAGAGGCAGATGCAATGACATTATCAATACTTTCCAAGTTTTGTTTTACCAGAGATCGGTCATGAAGATGGTGACCAGATTGTTGGTGCTCTTCTTCTTCATTTCAGTCATGATGCTAGTATTGAATGAAAGACCAGTCCATGCAGGAAGGGTCCTGAAGAGGAATATTATGAGCAAGCAAACTCATAAAAATCCATCTGATCATTCCAAATGTCTTATCGAGATGGTGGATGTTGCACCATCTGGACCAAATCCGGGTGGCAACAAAAATACCCAGTCAATATCTAAAGGTCTTAATTATGTTCATGTTGATAAACTTAACATGCAGTTTCAAAAATGTGATGTGCTTCCTTGTGGCCAGAGGTTATCAAAAGTAGCTGATGGAGATCATGAACTCAAAGATTTGTTGAATGATAAAATTCCTTCTACTTCATGTCCAGGAGTAGGTCATAAATACATCATCTCCTTCAGCCCTCTAAATTTGAAGATTGGTAATGCAGTAATATCAGCTAGTACATCCAAAGAATTGAAGATTAAAAAACTTCCTTCTGGTCCGAGTGGAGGAGTAGTTCACAAATATATCAATGTGACCCACCCCGTGAATACTAACAAGGTGTTAATAATACTTGGAAATAATGGAGCAAGAGTCAATTGTAAGAGATAGTTACGTAGAAGAGCTCTACTAGTCAAGAGTCAGTAGTGTATTTGAACTCTACTTCACTTAATGTAGATCCTAGTTATCTATGGTTTGTTGTAACCGACTAAGTAGATTTGTTTCCTATATAATGATGTAATCAGTCCTCATTCAATAATATAGATTGTGAGCATAGTCTTACTTGTATGTTGGTTTTCCTAATTCTAAGTTGGTATCAGAGAAAGGTTGTAGATTCAACTATGTGAGGCGAGATCCGATCTCGAATTGATTTGGAAATCACTAGCACCCCCCCCTATACAGTGTTAGAGAGCATCGACGCTCTCACACTTACAAAATTGATATTATCTGATTCCTCGCGCTCCCGTTGTATGCATCTAATGTAATGTCCCCAAGGCCGAGCCCTGTTGTAAATCATGTCTATGAAGTATAGAGGTTGCATTATGAATTGTAATTATGTTTTATAGGCTGGTGAGCCAACTTTATATAATTTGGTGGGCTTATGTGTTATTAGGCCAGAGAGCCTAAGTGTTAAGGATGGGAGCCTACTTTTGTATATGTAATCATGCAGAACATTAATAAAAATATAAACACCGCTGCTTTCATACCAACCACGATGAATGAGTGATGGAGGACTAAGCTTCCACAGATTGGGTAAGGGATTGGGGGCTGGAAGGTTGGAAAGAGAGGCTAAGTTTTGAGCTTAGGGGATTAGGTCCTTCGGAATAATATTTTAATATTATTCTAAAAGCCATATGAAATATATGTTGTGTCCTAAGTTCCTGGAGAGGAACACATGCTGATGGAGTGCATGCAGCTTCATGGGTGACATGTGTCGACCTAGGAACATGCAGTTAAAAAACTACAGAAGCCAACCATGGAGGGGGTCACTCCTCATTCCATCATCCTTTGCGTCTGATTTTGGATACCCTCACGCAGCTCTGAGAACTAGAAAACCGAGACATATTCCTGAAGACCAAAACATCATCCGTTTAATTCCGTTATTGGTCTGCATCTACCCTTAACATACCTATGCACCGTTGAGAGAATTGGTCAGGAGGGGAAAGTCGACTTGTGAGTTCCAGAACCCAGTCTATCTGCCATTGCAGAGCTGAATCTGTACCTGATTTGTCTGTAGGTTGTTGTTTTCTATTTTCCTGAGTGGGGTTGTGTTGTGGTTATCCTCACCATGCGGGAATTGAGTCGAAAGGGGCTGAAGAACCGGGTTTTAAGGCCCTTAGTTGAAGAGGCATTCTTTCAGGCCTGTGAGAAGCTATTTCCAGGTGAAGGAGTCTGTTGGGAAGTGGTATTCTTCCAGAGAGAGTCCAACGCCAACTACAGATCTCTAAGACTTCTTGATCCGGCTTGTTGCCAAGACCCAGAGAGGGAGGTGAAGCACTGATGGACTGTTCTTGTGAAGGTGTATACTCCCGGGTGGAACAAGCATGTGGGGAATGAGAGTCCGCAAGTAGTGAGAATAAGAAGGCATCCTGGGAAGAATCCTTCTGGTTATTCTGTGCAGTTTTCCCTGTAACCTCAGCCTAGACTAGGATTCCTTGCCTTGGCTGGAGCTTAGTCCCAGATCGGGGGTGACCCACTATTGAGCATAATGAGTAGCATGGTCTAAGGCTGGGAGGTTCGTGGAAGGCCTACACGTGATTGGTGGAATTACCACGGTTTCAAAGATAAGTATCAACTTATGCTTAATATTATGTTTTCCATGCCTGTGATGCTTATATGTATCATGTATTCTGTTGTGCATATGAATTATTGTTAATGACAGGGATTATTTATGTTAGCAGTAATCTTGTGCTTACTCTGAGTTAAATGTGTTTAATATGACTTAAATGCATGTTATTAATTAAGTATGAGTTCCAGAAGTGTTGTTCCGCACAATAGCATTTTCCCGGCCAATGGGATGACAGTCAGGGATGTTACAGTATGGTATCAGACCCTAGTTTCAACATTGAGCCTGGATGGGCCGGATAAGTGGTCTTTGGACCGAGGTTTTGAGAATAAATTGTGTCTAGAGGACTAATTTCAGACCTCAGAATGTTTCTGAGTGTCAACGGACTACTTGACCGTGTTACAAAGCTCAGGAGGTGTAGCGGTATTATAAAACTACAACTGGTGTGGTATCTGGCCACAGGGAGAGAGAGAACTCCACACTAGAAGTGTTGGATCCATAGAATATGTTCGGGAGGAAAGGAGAACCCTCACAACTGTCAAATATGGAGAATGTGCACAAGGTTTAAAACCCTTAAGAGTTGCACAGGAGTGTGGAAATCGCGATACGCGAAATCCTGAATTCGTCAGGACCATCCATCGGAAAGGACGTGTGGAGAGCGATCAACCTTTCGCTAACTCTTGACTTGAAATGGTTTAAGGGTGATTTCGTGAGAATTCACGAAACGTGAATTCACGATTGGATCACAACTGTCAATCTAAGAGAGATCTGGACCGTTAATTGTCCAGGAAGAAATCGACATTTCGGGAATAGGGGGGACGAAGGTGGAAAATCCTTCAACCTCGTGACACACAAAATCCCGATACGCGAAATGCCGATGAAATCTGAGTCGTCAGATCGTGGGGAATCAGGACCGTTGGACCAAGTAGATGATAGACCGTAATTTCGGAATTTTGGCAAACGAAAGTTCGAGATGTGTGGATGCACAAACTCCTTATGGCCGAAACTCTGAAACGAAAAGTGAAAGTAGTGGGGCCCCATGACATCGTTGGGAGTGAGGTGGACCTTCTTAAGGACACCATGTGTCACTACCTTGGTGGGCGACAACTGTGTTGTGGGCCCAGAGGGTAAGGAAATCAAATTTTTGGAAGTCGAGGATTGGAGAGGGGAGCGAGTATGAGAGCCTCGAGGACTGAAACCCTGAAACCCGAAGTCTCGAAGTCCCAAAATCTTTGAAGACAAAAGAACCGTAGTGGATTTTAACCATTGGATGTTAGGTAAATGTGGACCATTGATCCACCCAATTTACGCGAATTCGGTAAATCGAAACTCCGGGAGATAGATGTGTGTGCCTTAAACTCTTCGAAGGTAGAAAGCCCGAGTAGCACCTAGTAGTCTAGCATTTGATCACGACCTTTGGTTACGAGGGTAGGGAGAAAGAGGGAGCTATCACCTGAAAATTACAGAGCCGAGTAGAACTCGTAAAATTTGTGAAGTCGAAGCATTTTCTTAAATCGTAATGGTTTTGAATGTGTGGAATTTTCTAAGAATGACGACCTGACAAATCCCTGTTGTCTACACGTGTGTTTGTAGAAGCTTAGCAAGTGCCAGAACCGAATAGGGTTGTCGTTGAGAGAAGAGAACGGAAGAGGTGTGGATTACCTCCAATTCAGAGAAGGAAGGAATGTTAGCTTGGGATTCGAAGGATTAAACGCTAATGGAAAGGAAAAGAGATGGATAAGGAAGGACACATGATGAAAATCATTGAAATATTGCAAAAATATGCCTAGGCTCGCTGAGCTGATAGCCGAATGCTCATGAAAGTCAGGGATAAGAAGGGTGAATTCAACTTAAGGATGTTGAAGAGACTGGAAAGAATAGAAAATAAATTGGAAAAGGAGAGTGACACAAGAAAAACAGGGAGTCGCAGGACCCCTGAGAGAAAAATAAGATCGAGGAGTGGTAGCAGACATCGTCGTCGCTCCCCAAAGGATTCTGATAAGGAAGCACACACTAGTTCAAGCCCATCCCCTACCAAAAAACACTAAAGATCTGGAGTGGATGAATTGAAAGGGGATATGAACAAGATTAAGCCTCTTACGTTTGATGGAGAACATAAGAAGGAGGAAGATGCTGAAACATGGTTGCCTGGCATGAGGAAATATTTCCAACTGCAGAATTATTCCTCTCATGCAGAAGGAAGAATTGTGTTGTATCAACTAAAAGGAAAAGCATCCATGTGCTGGGATCATCTTGTGTAGGTGCAACACGTTAGAGAGAAAGATATCACATGGAAGGAATTCAAGAGGTATTTCGAGAGGAAATACTTGACTAAAATATACTATGACAGAAAGATGAAGGAGTTCTTTGAACTCAAGCTAGGCAGCATGACCATTGGTGAATACGAACGAAGGTTTTTGGAATTATTGAAGTATGTTCCATTCATCAAAGATGAGGTTGTCATGATTCAGAGGTATCCGAGTGGACTGCCACCTCCCATTGGTGACAACATTTAGTATGATGATCCTAAGACTATGGAAGAAACAATAAGAAGAGAAAAATGCTTATATGAGCAGAAAAGAGAAAAGCCTACCTTTCGGAAGGCTTGGGATGACCAGAAGAAGTTTAAGAAAGAACAGAGGAAGAAGGGAAACAAACCTCCCTTTTTTAGAAATAGTCCTCAAGGAAATCCATCGTTTAGAGATCCAAGAATGGTTGAAGTGGGGGAACAAAGGCCAAGAAAGACGCCCATTCAGTGTTGGGGTTGTAAAGAGAACCACAAGTACAGAGATTGTCCCCATAAAAATGGAAAATCAAGAGTTTTCCATAATGTTCAACAAACTGAAACAATGGAGGACATGGGCAGTAGAATGCCAAGGATCTATGCGGCCCTGGACAACAAGCAAGTTGAATTTCAGTCGCACATGATTGAAGTGGAAGGTATGATTAACAACCAACCATTTATTATTTTAATTGATTCATGGGCTAGCCATAGTTATGTAGATCCTAGGGTGGTGGAAAGTTTTCATTTATCAAGAAGCAAACATGAAAAGTCTTGGTTAGTGTAGTTGGCTACAGGAACCAAGAGGAAAGTCACTGAGTTGGTTAATTCCTGTCCGGTGGACATGAAGGGATTGAGCACAAAGGTTGAATTGAATGTTCTTCTTTTAGACTCTTATGACTGTTTAATTGGGATGGACTGGTTGGACCAGCACCATGCCCTCCTAGACTATCGTAACAAGGAATTTACATGCCTGGATGAGGAGGGGAATTGAAAAACAGTCCAAGGAATTCCCAAAGCTGTGGTTGTTAGAGAAATATCAACTATGCAATTGAAAAAGTGCTACATGAAAGGCTGTCAATTGTTTGCAACCTGTGTGGAGGAAGAATCCAGAGATGAAGTCTCAAAGATTGGAGACCATGTGGTACTAACAAATTTTGAAGACATATTTCAGGAGGTACCCAGACTACCTCCGAAGAGAGATATCGATTTCTCTATAAATGTGATGCTTGGAGTAGCTCCAGTGTCGAAAGCTCCTTATAGAATGAGTACGCCAGAGCTGAAAGAGTTGCAATTGCAGCTTGAAGAGATTCTAAAGAAGGGGTACATTCGCCCAAGCATGTCACCTTGGGGTGCCCCGGTCCTGTTCGTGAAGAAGAAGGATGAGACGTTGAGGCTGTGCATTGATTTCAGATAGTTGAACAAAGTAACTGTCAAGAACAAGTATCCTCTGCTGAGGATCAATGATCTTTTCGATCAGTTGAAAGGTGCGGAAATATTTTCGAAGATAGATCTCAGATCGGGATATCACTAGGTAAGAATAAAGGATGAAGACATCAGCAAGACCACCTTTATAACAAGGTATGGTCATTACAAGTTCATAGTGGTACTGTTTGGGTTGTCGAACGCACCTGCTATTTTTATGTGCTTGATGAATGGTGTATTCAGGGACTATCTAGACAAGTTTGTCATAGTCTTCCTAGATGACATTTTGGTGTATTCCAAGTCAAAGGAAGAGCATGAACAACACCCGAGGATGGTGCTGCAAGTGTTGAGAGAACACCAACTATATGCCAAGTTGAGAAAATGATCGTTTTATCAAAGGCAGATCCATTACTTGGGGCAAATTATTTCAGAAGAAGGGATCATCATGGATCCTTAGAAGGTTGAGGCCATCAGAGAATGATCAGCGCTAAGGAATGTGGCGGAAGTTAGATCCTTTATGGGTCTAGTGGGCTATTACAAAAGTTTTATCACAGGGTTCTCAAAGATAGCTCACCCTATCACTTCCTTGCAAATGAAGGAGGAAAAGTTTCAGTGGACTAAAGAGTGTGATAAAAGTTTCCAGTGATTGAAGTAGTTGTTAACCAGTGCTCCAATCTTGAGGATTGCAGATCCAAATGTGGATTTTGTGGTGTGCACAGATGTGTGTAAAGAAGGGTTGGGAGGAGTTCTTAGTCAAAATGGATTTGTAATCTGTTATGAGTCCAGGAAGCTGAAAGAACACGAAAAGAATTATGCCACTCACGATTTGGAGTTGGCAGCAATCGTTCACGCTTTGAGGAAATGGAGGCATTACCTCATGGGAAGGAGGTTTGAACTCAGAACAGACCATAACGGTTTGAAATATTTGTTTGATCAGCCAACCTTAAACACTAGACAAAGTATGTGGCTGGAATTTCTGTGTGAGTACGACTTTGAGATCGAGCATATCAAAGGAAAGGAGAATACAGTGGTTGATGCACTCAGCAGGAGGGTGCATGAATTACATGCTACAACCATTAGCATGTATTGGACTAATATTAAAAGCAGAATTCTAGTGGCTGCAAATGTAGATCTACAGTACAGAGAATTGGTAGCCAAGCTACAATAGGGTAAGATGCCACAGAAGATGGAAATTTATAAATTGGAAACCGATGGAATACTGTTGTACAAGAAAATTGTTTTTTTACCTAATGTCCAATGCTTGAAACAGATGATTTTGCAGGAGATGCATAATGTGCCTTATGTAGGGCACCCTAGATATCAGAAAACAGTAGCAGCGGTCAAGAGCCATTACTTTTGGCTGAGTATGAAGAGAGAGATCATTGAATACATCGCCAGATGTATGGAGTGCCAGAAAGTTAAAGCTGAGCATAGGCACCCAGCAGGGTTGTTGCAACTTTTACCCATTCTTGAGTGGAAGTGGGAAGTGGTGACAATGGATTTTATTATAGGATTTCCCAGAACAAGAAAGATGCATGATTCAATCATGGTGGTGGTGGACAAGCTTACAAAAGCTGCCCATTTTATTCCACTAAAAACTACTCACAAGGAAGTAGATGTTGCTGATATTTTCATAAAGGAAGTGTCACGATTGCACGGAATTCTTAAAACGGTTGTGTCTGACAGAGACCCGAAATTCACCTCGAATTTCTGGAAAGGATTGTTCAAAGGATTCAGAATGAATCTGAACTTTAGTACAACTTATCATCCTGAGTCTGATGGATAGACAGAGAGGGTGAATAGAGTAATAGAAGACATACTAAGAATGTATGTGATGGACAAACCATCAAGATGGGAAGACTACCTACACTTGGTAGAATTCGCCTACAACAATGGGTATCATGCATCGTTGAAGATGATCCCATTTGAAGAACTTTATGGAAGAAAGTGCAATACTCTAGTGAGCTGGGATAATCCAGCTGATAGAGCAGTAGTTGGGCCAGAGTTGCTCAAGGAGAAGGAGGATCAAATGATAAAAATTAAGCAGAATTTGAAAGATGCCTAGGACAGGCAAACAAGTTATGCTGATAAGAACATAACCCATAGAGAGTTCAAAGTGGGTGAGATGTTTTCTTAAAAGTGAAAGCTAACAGGAGTTCCCTGAAGCTAGGAAGTTGCGCCAAGTTGGCAGACAGATTTTGTGGGCCATTTGAAATCCTGGAAAGGATTGGGCCAGTTGCATATATGCTTGCATTACTTGCATCTATGACTGTACATAATGTGTTTCATGTTTCATTGCTTAAGAAATATATACCATATGCTAATCATGTGATCGATTGGAATGTGATTCAGGTGGAACAAGAAGGTGTCCTGCAAGTGCATCCCGTGCGCATATTGGACAGGAAAAACAAACAGCTCCGGAATCGAGCTATAGGGATTGTAAAGGTCCAATGAACCTGGTACGGTCCTGATGTTGTGACATGGGAGCATGAAGATGTTATGCGGGTAGAGTACCCGCATCTTTTTGAAAATTTTGAAAAGCTTGCAGATGCAGTGTAAAATTGCACCGAGGACAGTGCAAAATAAGGGGAGGGGATTGTAATGTCCCCAAGGCCGAGCCCTATTGTAAATCATGTCTATGAAGTATAGAGCTTGCATTATGAATTGTAATTATTTTTTATAGGCTGGTGAGCCAAGTTTATATAAGCTGGTGGGATTATGTGTTATTAGGCCAAAGAGCCTAAGTGTTAAGGCCGAGAGCCTGCTTTTGTATATGTAATCATGCAGAACATTAATAAAAATATAAACACCACTGCGTGCAGACTGACCATGATGAATGAGTGATGGGGGACTAAGATTCCACATATTGGGTAAGGGATTGGGGTCTGGAAGGTTGGAAAGAGAGGCTAAGTGTTGAGCCTAGGGGCTTAGGTCCTTGGGAATAATATTTTATTATTATTCCAAACGCCATGTGAAATATATGTTGTGTCCTAAGTTCCTGGAGAGGAATGCATGCTGATGGAGTGCATGCAGCTTCATGGGTGACATGTGTTGACCCAGGCACATGCAGTTAAAAAACTGTAGAAGTCAGCCATGGAGGGGGTCGCTCCTCATTCCATTATCCTTTGTGTCTAATTTTGAATACCCTCACGTAGCTTTGAGAACCAGAAAACTGAGACATCTTCCTGAAGACCAAAACATCATCCGTATGATTCCATTATTGGTCTGCATCTGCCCTTAACATACCTATGCACCGTTGAGAGAACTGGTCAGGAGGGGAAATTCGACTTGTGAGTTACAGAACCTAGTCTATCCGCCATTCCAGAGCTGAATCCATACCCGATCTATCTATAGGTTGTTATTTTCTTTTTTCCTAAGTGGGGTCATGTTGTGGTTATCCTCACCATGCGGGAATTGAGGCAGAAGGGGCTGAAAAAACTGGGTTTTAAGGCCCTTAGTTGAAGAGGCAGTCTTTCAAGCCTGTGAGAAGCTATTTCCAGGTGAAGGAGTCTATTGGGAAGTGGTATTCTTCCAGAGAGAGTCCAACACCAGCTACGGAGCTCTAAGACTTCCTAATTCAGCCTGTTGTCGAGACCCAGAGAGGGAGGTGAAGCACTGATGGACTATGCTTGTGAAGGTGTATACTCCCGGGCGGAACAGGCATGTGGGGAATGAGAGTCCATGAGTAGTGGGCATAAGAAGGCATCCTAGGAAGAATCCTTCCGTTTATTCTGTGCAGTTTTCCCTGTAACCTCAGCCTAGACTAGGATTCCTTGCCTTGGGTGGAGCGTAGTCCCAGCTCGGGGGTGACCCTCTACTGAGCATGATGAGTAGCGTGGTCTAAGGCTGGGAGGTTCGTGGAAGGCCTGCACGTGGTTGGTGGAATTACCACAGTTTCAAAGATAAGTATCAGCTTATGCTTAATATTATGTTTTGCATGCCTATGATGCTTATATGTATCATGTATTCTATTGTGCATATGAATTATTGTTAATGACAGGGATTATTTATGTTAGCAGTAATAATGTTCTTACTCTAAGTTAAATGTGTTTAATATGACTTAAATGCATGTTATTAATTAAGTATGAGTTCCAGAAGTGTTGTTCTGCACAGTAGCGTTTGCCCGGCCAGTGGGATGATGGTCGGGGATGTTACATATAAGAGCACTAGTGCGTCGATGCTCCCCCTTCCACACGTAGAGAGCATTATGAATTCTTCTCCATGCCACCCCTGCCATATTGATAGAGCGCTAGAGATACCCTTCTCCAGATTGAGGAGCGCTAACCATTTTACCTTGCAATGCGTGAGGTTGATGTGTGAGTGAGGTGAAAGTTTTATCACGTGTTTTTGTAGGTCGTGGGTGAGTGAGGCTCAGAGGAGATCGTGAGGGCTGATCCACCATCTCCTATACAAACATGAATCCACTCAATCCATATCCGTGACTTTTCTGCTGCGTAATCCACTCAATCCAGATCCGTGAGTTTTCTGCTGCGTGAGCTATTCCTATGTATGAGTTTGCATTGGAGATCCATGAGAGTGAGGTATAATTTTTTTTGTTAAAGTGGTATAAACTTTATTGAGTGAGGTTTAAAGTTTATTCAAGTGGATGTGTGAGGTATAAACTTTTTAAAAATGTATATTAAACTTTATGTGGGATATTAAAGTTTATTATAGTGGACATTTTTTATATGAGAGTTTTTTTTATATGTGAGCTTTTTATATGAGAGATTTTTATAAATGAGTATGAGTTTTTTATGCATGGAGTGGTCTTGAGGTTTCTTTTAAAGTTTCTCATATTTCCTATAAACTAAGATCCTAGGTAGACTCAGATTGGTGTGATTCCAAGGCAGAGCGATGGATTGCCAACCGGCATAGCCGAGCGTCTGCATAGAGCGATAGATTCGAAGGCAGAGCCGAGCGTCTGCATCTCGAATTTCATTAACTAGAAATTCAAGATGCAGACGCTCATGGAAGGCTATGGTGTCTGGATCATTGTGAAGGGAACTGAAGAGAAACCAAATGTGGTTTCATGTGCGTTAGTAGAATAGATCCAAGATTGGGAGAAGTGAAAAAATAATGCAAAGGTATTGTTGCACATGTCTGTTAAATATAGCATAATTCCACATATTAGAGAAGCTAACACTTTTGCTGAAACGTGGACAACACTTAAATAATTGTATGAAACTAGCAACACAAATCGTATTTTTTTTCTGAAAAACTAAACTACTAGGCATTAAGATGGATGGAAATGAATCTATTAGTTCATTTTTGGGTCGCATTAAAGAGGTGAAAGACAAGCTAGGAATATAGGGGAAACTGTTTCCAGCACTGATCTTGTCACTATTACCTTAAATGGTATGCTAGAAGATTATCAGATGTTCATAACAGGTCTCGTAGTAAGAGAGAAACCTCCTACTTTTGAAGAACTGACAGGTATTTTGCTGCAAGAGGAAGAGAGGCATGGGAATATGAAGCCTCAGAATTCAGATCTATCACTGTGGTCAAATAAGAGATCTGCGAGAGGGAGATGAGGAGAAAGAGTCAGAGGAGGTAGTTCATGGAAGAGAAGCAGTTCATCGCAGAGAAGACAATATCCAAGGTCAAATCAAGGTATGCAATCTAACATGAATGAGTCAAAGAGTTGTTTTTATTGTGGTCGACCTGGAAATCATATTAAATACTGTCATAAGGAGGATAGGAATAAACCTAGAACACATTTAGGTCATTATGCAAAAAAATCTTCAAATCATGATCTCAGATTATTCATTGCTAGTAGTGATATTGATGAACCGCCAAATTTTGATTCATGGGATCTTAGGCTATTTGTGTCTAATGTTGCTTTATCTGTTGAAACAGATGATATTGATGCCTGGTTTGTGGATTCCGGAGCATCAATACATATGACATGTAATAAGAAGTGGTATGATAATTTTAAAGAAACACAGAATGGTGCCAACATATACCTTGGAGATGATTGCGCTCATCAGATCAAGGGATACAGAGACATTCCTGTGACATTGTCGAATGGTACTATTCGACATTCACAATGTTGTTTATGTGCTAGGGATAAATAAAAAAATGATCTCTGTGTCCACCATTACAGATCAGAACTTGAAGGTTGAATTCTTCAAGAATTATTGCATAGTGAAGGATTTGCTAGACCAATTCAAAATTGTTGCAACGGGAGTCAGAGCAGGAGGCCTATACAAACTTGATGTTACCAGCAAAGCACATCATGCATTGACTTCTACAACTATGCCAACAGAGATTCTTTGGCATCAAAGGTATGGCCACATCAATCATCCTGATTTATTGTTATTACAAAAAAATAATATGGTTGAAGGACTTCCCATGTTAAAGAATGAGAATGTTACTTGTGATGGATGTGCATTAGGAAATATGCACAGAGATGAATTCCCCTCTAATCCTAATAGGAAAAAGAGAGATGTGTTCGGTCTTGTGCATACTGATGTTTGTGGGCCTATGCAGACTAGGTCTTTAGGAGGTGCATTTTACTTTCTATTATTTATTGATGATTGCATGAGATACACATGGGTTTACTTCCTTAGAAGAAAAAGTGATGTTTTCAAGTACTTTAAGGAATTCAGAACCATGGTGGAAAAGTAGATAGGAAAATCCATCAATATCCTCCATTCAGATCAAGGGGGAGAGTATAAATCAGGGGACTTCATCAAATATTTCAAAGATCATGGAATAGTACAGAAGTATATAGTACCTCACACTCCACAAAAGAAGAACAGAGTCACTGAAAGGAAAAACAGAACTCTGGTAGAGTGTGCACGTAGCATGATGAAATGTAAGAATCTCTCAAATACATTTTGGGTTGAAGCCATAAATACTACAGTTTATTTAAAGAATAGAATTCCAACAAGGTGTCTTGATAATGTTAATCCTTTCGAAGCCTTGTATGGTTCCAAACCTACAATTCATAATTTGAAAGTATTTAGGTGTAAGGATTTTGCTCATATTCCAAAGAAGAATAGGAATAAATTGGATGCTAAATCCATTAAATGTATTTTCATTGGGTAATGTTCTGAATTCAAAGCATACAAACTCTTTGATTCTTCTACTCACAAAGTATTTGCGAGTAGAGATGTACTTTTCCATGATAAAGAAGCAGGAAATGATGATGACAATAGTCATGAGGAATGGCATGCACTTCTTGATGAAGGAGTTAAATAAGAGTAACAACAGCAGCAGCCACAGCCACAACAACAGTAGCAGCAGCAGTAGCCACAACCACAGCGACAGTAGCAACAACAGTAGCCACAACCACAGCAACAGTAGCAACAACATCCACCACAACAATAGCCACAACCGTAGCGACAACAACAACAGCAACAACAAGAAGGACTTAGTGATATGGACACTTCAAGTAGTCACAGTTCACCTAGAGGTGAAGACAGATCTTCACATAGTGGGGAGGAAGATAATCAATTGAGAAGATCTTCATGATAGGTTTGACTCCCTGAGAGGTATAGAGACTATGCTCTAATGAGTAGCATTTCAAATGTCATAGAACCCATGAGTTTTGATGAAGCTAATAAACATGATGAATGGAGAAATGCAATGGAGGAAGAACATGAATATATAATGAAAAATGATACTTGGGAATTGACTGAATTGCCAAAACATAAGAAGCCCATTGGATGCAAATGGATATACAAACCCAAGTTTAAATCAGATGGTAGTATAGACAAATATAAGGCTAGATTGGTTGCAAAGGGGTATTCAAAAACAAAAGGTATTGATTATGATGAAACATTTGCACCAATAGATAAATTGAATACTATCAGATCGTTAATTGCTTTAGCTACAAAGTACCATTGGAAGCTACACCAATTAGATGTTAAATCTGCATTTTTGAATGGTGAGTTAAAGTAGGAAGTTTACCTTACTCAACCTGAAGGGTTTGTGGAACTAGGGCAAGAACACTTAGTGTGTAAGTTAAAGAAAGAATTGTATGGACTAAAACAGGCACCTAGGTCATGGTATGAGAAGATAGACTCTTTGTTTATTCAATAGGGTTTTATGAGGAGAAAAAGTGATCCAAATCTGTATACCAAATTTGATGAGCAGGGGTATATAGTATTGATTCCTTCTATGTTGATGATTTGAAAATTACAGGAAATGCAGAGAAATTAATTGATGAAATCAAGGAGAAATTGTCACAACTTTTTGAAATGAAAGATCTTGGTGAGTTACACTACTTCCTAGGTCTTGAAGTTTGTATAAATGCAGACCAAACTTTTGTTTCTCTAAGTAAGTATGTCAGAGAAGTACTTAAGAAATTTAAAATGGATTAGTGTAAGTCTTCTACTGTTCCCATGCAGCAGAATGTGAAACTTTCTTGTGATGATGGTTCGAAGGAGGTCAATGGCACTATATATAGACAGATGGTGGGTAGTTTGAATTATCTCACCACAACTAGACCTGATATTGCATACTCTATGAGTGTGTTAAGTCAGTTTATGGAGAAACCTCTAGAAATCCATTGGAATGCAGCAAAGGTAGTACTTAGGTATCTAAAGGAAACACTTGATTATGGTATTAAATATACTAATACATCTGATGTTGAGTTGACAAGTTACTCAGATTCTGATTGGGCTAGCAATATGGATGATCGAAGATCAACCACTAGATATGTGTTTGGCATTGGGTCCGGGGTTGTTTCATGGAGCAGTAAAAAGTAGCCTATTGTATCTTTGTCTTCTACTGAAGCAGAATATAAAGCCTTGTGTGCAACAACTTGTGAGGTTGTTTGGTTGAGAAGACTTCTTCAAGATGTTGGAGAAGAGAAAAAGGAACCTACAATGATCAAATGTGATAATCAAAGTTCAATCAAGTTGGCGAAAAATGCGATTTTTCATGCAAGGACGAAGCATGTTGATGCTCAGTTTCAATTTGTATTGTAATACTAGTGAAAATGCTGCTGATATTTTCACTAAGCCTCTTGGAAAGATTAAGTTTAAGTTGTTTAGGGAGATGTTAGGTGTATAAGTCAATCTATTCTCCATTAAGGGGGAGACTTGGAAATAATCGAGCAAGAGTTAGTTGCAAGAGATAGTTACGTAGAAGAACTCTACTAGTCAAGAGTCAGTAGCATAGTTGAAATCTACTTCACTTAATGTAGATCCTAGTTATATGTGGTTTGTTGTAACCAACTAATTAGAATCGTTTCATATATAATGATGTAATCAATCCTCATTCAATAATATAGATTGTGAGCATTGTCTCACCTGTGTGTTGGTTTTCCTAATTCTAAGTGTAATACCTACACAAAGTTTCATTACTACCATAACCTTCAACAAACTTCCATTAGGTCCAAGTGATGGAGTAGGGAACAAGTACGTTGACGGATTGATAGCCTAGTTCAAAACATAACCATCAAAAGTCAATTCAAAACCAAATCAATACACTAAAATGAAGATCAAACCAGTTCTGACATGTTGAACGTAAAGCGCAACTTCCGTATCTTTCATGCAGACTGGGCGGATCAAGTAAAAGAAGATAAGACAGTAGTGAAAATAGAAAGATTCATAATAAGAAGTTGCAAATGGTTAGACGAAGCCAAAATCAGAACCCAGTTTAGCCATATATTGTTTATGTCTTCTGTTATGCCATCAACATTTAAAAATTTACTCATTTTCTCTAGAATGCGAAAGACGAAGGAATTGTAAGAGAAAAATCAAGAAATTCTCTTCACGAGAGAAGACTTTGATGGAAGAAGAAAAATTCGAAAAAATATTGATTTTATTTGGGTATCTTCAAAATTCATAAATATAAAATTTAATATTTTACTGAATTTGATATGATGATGCTTGTTTGGCCTATTTCACTGAAGAGAAAATAAATGAGTTAGTTTGATTCCATTATCATTTTATTTCTATCCTCCAAGAGTTTTGAGAGAATCTTTCCAAAATCTCAATTATTTTGATGAATTAACCATGAGTTAAAATGATTAGAAATCTAGGTATTGAGAGAAGAATTGTTAAATCTCAATTATTTTGATGAGTAAACCACTAGCTAAAACTCTTAGAAATCTTTGGGTTGTTACAAATAATTTTAAATTGACATATCTTTTCATTCCCCGCCTTCTTAGTATGGAAAATATGACAAATACTTTCATCCCATAGTGTTTTAGCAATTTCCCTTGCCCAATGCTCTGTTTGACGATGGGGAGCTCACTAGACTTCATTCTCATTTTAGTAATGCCCATTTTTGTTTTTAAATTAGTTACAATAAAAATCTACCTTTGATATTCTATCTGAGGGTTTTTGTTGTTTAAATTATGTTTTATTCTCTAATTCTTTATCACGCCACAAATTATTCCTAAATTTAGATGTAATAGTACTTTTTATGACATCATTATTGTGGAGTAACCTCCTTAGCTATTCTCCAATGATTTATATAGGACACATGTCATATTTATTGGAACCCTTCCTTAGTTGTAGGTGACTTTAACTAGAGTTTAGAGCAATCTTAGGAAGCTTATAGGGCTTATTGCCTTTAATTTTAAGATTATAAACTATAAAGAACTTTTGGATTTGCTTGACCTTTAACCAAGATTCTCTAGAGATGACTCAACCCGAAATTTCACATTCATATAAAGTCCATTGATTTCCAATTTCTATCAAGATCAAACTAGGAATTCTACAGTCCATTTATTCTTGCATCCATGCTATAATTATGTTGAAAATTGTGTTGAAGTTCGACTCTACGATAATTGTATGAAGGAAATACTTATAAGTTGTTACTATCATACATAAAATTACTGTAATTGATCTTTTAGAATTTGATAATTACAACCTTTTTTTGTTCAATTTGTTTAATGTCACAACCATGCTAGAATAGAGATCCTGGACAATTCTTAGTTGTTTAGATGTTTCCGGTCAATTGGGACAAACTCTATTGTCATTTGAATAACAATCAAACATTTAACTATTTCATATCAAAATATTGAGCTCCATTCCATTCAAAGAAGAAATGCGGCGAAAAGTAAAGCATCTCTACCCTATGGAAGGTAAATTCATTGGAGTGTAAACCCTCTCAACCCTCACTCTAGAGACAACCAACACTTTCATCCAAAACATCCCATGGTCATGTGGTGAAGTGAACCCTTGACTTTTCCCCGTGATGGTGGGATGCACCAATGAGCGTGTTGGTTAGGATTTGCCTCCTCCTCATCAAACTTAGGAATAAAAGAGAGAAAAGGTTGTCTAAGTCTTGCATTAAATAGAGCCACCTGTTAGAATTATGTGAGGTAGTGTATTTAAGGAATCATTCAAGTTTTAAGATTTGGCTAACAAAGATTTCAAGTTTTCTTGTGTTTTGGTTTCCCACTAGTTTTTTATCTGGTCTGCTATTCAAGATGAAAATAGGTATTTGAGAATGATATCTCATTCCTCGTCCTTGCCCCTTTGTATATAAATAAAATTCCTTGGTTGTATTCCTATTGAAATTTGTAACTTTCTTTTTTAGTTTTGAACAACATACCAACATAACATACTAAACATTTCATTACATTCAATTTGATTAAGACTCACCTGTAGTGACAAAGTTAGATGGTTATAAGGAAGAACGTGAGTTCCTTGGAAAAGAAATTATACCAAACTTGGATCCTCCCAAAGAGGAGCGAAATATGACTTTGGAGGATTCAAAAGAGAAAGTTGCTCCATGTTTGGAGAAAGGTAGAGAATACCCATTGAAAGAATTATTTGTGTAGACAAGAGATCTAGAGTCCTTTCGAGCCAACAAAAAAGCTCCAAGTCAAACCCCAAACTAACACAAACTGGGAAGATCATGACGAAGAAGACGAGATAGTAGAAAAGGATAAATATTCACAATCATATCCACCAGATCAAGACCAAATGGGACTAGAAGGCTCAAAGATAATGACATCAGAGGCAAAGGAATATTGTGACAATAGTAAAGAAAAATAAATATACTACAGTAATGCAAACAATTGTTAAACAAAGCCGAGACCGTAACCTAGTTTAGTTGGGTATTGTTTCTCTCTTTGGCTATGCAACCAATTCATAAGAGTTTACTCACACTCTCTAGAATCTGAAACAAAATGTAATTGTAAGAGAAAAAGATAGCAATTTTGCTACTGAGAATTTGATGCGAAAAGGAAAAATCCTAGAGGCCAAGATAAGAATCCTAAAATTTTATGTTATCTTGATATTTAACAATGAGTCTCTAGAGATGTTACAACCCCAAACTTCACATCCATATAAGATAATAGAAATGAAGAGGGACTAAAAGAGGTGTTTCTTTTTTTTCCATGACCAAAATTTTGTTTATTCACAATTGCTATACATACCAAAATAGGATTTCCAATCTCCATTAATATTTTCCTCAATGCCATAGTTATGTTTAATCTTGTGATGAAGTTCGACTAAGATATTATTGTATGAAGTACAAGTTTGAATATAAGTTTTTTTTATTCTAGACAAAAAACTACCATAATTGATGTTTTTGGATTTGTTAATCATAACCTTTGTTTTTTCAATTTATTTAATATCATACCCATGTTAGAATGGATATCCTTGACAATTCTTAGTTGTGTATCGAGATCGAAGGGACACATTTCCGTAAGAATAGTATCATTAGTGTAAAGAGGAAGGATCGTGACTATTCCAACTAAAATAGTGCTAGCACTAATTAATTCTTGAAAAACATGGATCTAATTTGTCAATGCGAACACTAAAAAGAATAGGGGACAAGGGACATCCTTATTTAAATCGGGATATTACAATCAATTTCTTCCATCCAACCCTCAATGTTCGTAAACTTACTATCAATATTCTCATACAAACTCATCGCAGTGACTCTCAACTCAAATGGCACCTTCAACTTTCATAATCTATTCCAAAATTTCATTCTAAGAACAATCTCAAACACTTTCCTTTACTCAATGCAACAACACAAGAGATTGGTTTTATATCAATTATGGAATTCCTATGCGACGATCCTAACTATGACCAGGTGGTTGATGGTTGGACGACAGATTTTAAAATTGGTCTAGCCTTGACCCCATTTTCTTAACCGTTTAACCAAATGCTAATGTTAATTTGTCAAATAATTCTACATCACTTGGCTAGAGTTGGACTTATTATAATGGTCTCGTAATTGAACTGGTTGTTTTTATCCATGCTGTTAAAAATATGTACAATGACACTTTTACTACATTGTTCGGGGAAACCCTGCTCAATAAATGTGCAAAGTGAAGTTGTGAGATTTCCACTTTCTAACAGTGTTGATAACTAAAATACAGTAAAAGTGTAATTGAATTTAATAATGCATTTTGAACAAGGTTACACATTCTACATTTTGTCTCTTTTCTTCTTGTCCATCACAAGAAGCTGACCATAAAATCTTTGTCGAAATTGCACTTTTAAATTGCTAAATCATTGTTGTTAATGAAGAATGAATCCAACACCCTAGAATACCCCCATTGCCACTTGGTTCTGTCAATGCAAATTTATGGACATTCATTCTATCTTCTAAGCTTCAACTAAAACTTACAACCTCATCGTTGTGACTCTCAACTCAGATGGAATGCTTAGCTTTCATAATCTATTCCCAAATTTCATTCTAAGAACAATGTCAAACACTTTTCTAAACTCAATGCAGCAACACAAGAGATTTCTTTTATATCAATTATGGAATTTATATGCAACAATCTTAACTATGACTAGGTGGTTGACGATTGTACGGTAGATTTTAAAACTGGTCTAGCCTTGACCCCATTTTCTTAACCTTTTAACCATATGCTAATGTTAATTTGTCAAATAATTCCACATCACTTGGCTCGAATTGGGCTCATTATAATGGTCCCGTAATTGAAGGTGTCGTTTTTATCCATGCTTCTAAAAATAACAACATTGAATCATTTAGTACATCGCTTAGGGAAACCCTCCTCGATAAATGTGCAAAGTGAATTTTTGATATTTCCACTTTCTAAGATAGTGGATAACTTAAATATGGTAAAAGTGTAATGGAAATTAAAAATGCATTAAATGAACAAGGTCACACATTCTACATTATTTATCTTTTACTCTTTTCCATCGGAAGAAGCTCACCATAAAATCTTTGCCGAAATTGCACTTTTGAATTGCTAAATCATTGGTGTTAATGAATAATGAATCCAACACCCTAGAATACCCCCATTGCCACTTGGTTCTGTCAATGAAAATGATTGATATTTTAAATTCCATTAGTTTGAAATGATTCTTGTCGAAATTCAGGGAATAAGGTTGTGATAGGTTCAATCTAGATGTTTCAAAGCTTCAAACTAATCTTTCTAAATCTTGGTTTTTGGTTGGTTATCCAAACCTGAGGCTTTTGGAAAGTTTTGGTGAATCACCTTTGCATCGTGGGAAGCCATGGAATTGATGTCAAACTCCGTGTGGCAATGAATTCAGTCAAAACACCATTGTCTTGGAGCAATGGAAATGTTGAAGCCTATCTAAAGGTGATAATCTATGTTACCTTAAATGGGAAACGACAAACAAAACAAGAAATGAAAATGGAACAAGCAATGCAGTCTATAGATTTCTCATACAACAAACGAGGAAAGAGACAAAATAACAAACATTGAACTTCTCAAGGATAAAAATTATGTGTAATCATATGTCTCGTTTTTAACCTCATCCATCAACTTTATGTTTTCCATCCAAAAATGATGGACATTCATTCCATCTTCTAATCTTTAGCTAAAACTTACATGGTTCCACATTACACAACATGCAAAAGGCTCACGACCAACACGATCCATGTTCAAGCTCAATCTTGTGTGCATTGTGCACCCCACTAAAGCACATCGCAAACCTTGCCAAAGCCCCGAACCATTCAACTAGCACTCAACACACCATTTCTAACACCTAATATATAATAAAGCGAGAGAACCCAACCGAGATGGAATTAGTGACCTTTGATTTCTAACACCTAATAGAGAAGAAATCAATATAGCACCTCTTATTTCTAACACCTAATAGATAAGAAATCCCTAGATCCCAACCGAGATCAAACTAGTTAGCTTTAAACCTACAGTCAAAGGCTCTTGCACTTTCCCATTGCTAGCATCAAGATCGGGATGAATCTGCAAGGAAGACCTTAAGGTCGCAACCAAAACCTTTATGGTGAGTCACATGAGAGATCCCATATTTGGCTGACGCTGCAATTTAAAAGAGGTCAATTGCCATCAATAAGTAGTGAAATAGATAACCCTAGGAGACCCTCAGATTTAGAATAAAATGTGGAGATCTAAAAATCCAAAGAAAAGATTGACTCCAAAACCACAACGCAAATTGGTCAATGGATACAAAATCTCTTGAAACAAGAGACACTGTGACATTGTTTATAAAGTTGACTTACTTCCTTTTCTGGTTCAACGAAGTTTTTATCACGAGGAAGAAATGTTTCCATACCAAAGTGAATCTCCCACTTCATTTAAGAAAAGATTGACTCAAAAACCACAACGCAACTTGGTCAATGCATACAAAATCCCTTGAAATAAGAGACGCTGTGAAACTGTTTAGAAAGTTAGCTTACCTCCTTTTTTGGTTCAACAAAGTTTCTGACATGAGGAAGAAATGTTTTCTAACCAAAGCGAAGCTCCCACTTCAATTGTGAAAATGAAGGAGATAATACCTGGTGAAGTTTTTTTTAGTTATGGGAATTGGTAAGTTGTTATAATGACTTGAACTAGGCCCGTGATCAATCCAACAAGCACTTAGTGGGTCTTTGCTCACAAGGCATCTACTTTTCTAACCTTATCCCAATGGGCTAAGGCATCTTTGCTCAAAAATAGGTCTTAATTATGTTCATGTTGATAAACTTAACATGCAGTTTCAAAAAGGTCATGTGGTTCCTTGTGGCCAGAGGTTATCAAAAGTAGCTGATGGAGATCATGAACTCGGAGATATGTTGAATGATAAACTTCCTTCTGCTCCTTCGGTAGGCCACAAATACATCATCTCCTTCGGCCCTCTGAAGATGAAGACTAGTAATGCGGCGATATCAGCTAGTACATCCAAAGAATTGAAGATTAACAAACTTCCTTCTGGTCCGAGTGGAGGAGTAGGTCACAAATATATCAATGTGAACGGCCCCGTGAATACTAACAAGGTATCAGTAATACCTGCACAAAGTTTAATTACTACCACAACCTTCAACAAACTTCCATCAGGTCCGAGTGATGGAGTATGTTGATTGATTGATAGCCTCGTTCAAAACATAGCCATAAATAGTCGATTCAAAAGCTAATCAATACAGTGATATTGTTTCCATATCAGTTCCGACATGTTTCCATATCTTTGATGAAGAAGTAAAGTGATATTGTTGATTATGGATGAATGCCTGTGTACTGAAGAATTAAAACGAAAGGTCAGTAAGAAGGCCGGAATTACATTTCTTTCTTTCAAGATAGAATGTCGACTCCTTTCAGTTTTCCATATTAGACCTCTTCTTTCTCCCGTGCTGCAGAGCAGATTACAATGATTAATTAAAAGACCCGTTTCTACTCGAACGAATCAAATCATAGCCATTCCACAATTGATTTCCTATTTGTGGCATAATGATAATGATATTATTTTCATACTGATCGAATCAGAGCCATTCACGTGACAACAAAAAAGTAAAAGATAAATTAATTAGACCGAAACGCAAAAGATATTAATTAGACAAACTAAATAATGTTTTCAGGTTAATTTGAACATGAGGAGGAGATGCAAAGACTGTTTTCGTTTATGAAGGTATACATACCTAACATTTTTATGGATTTGAACTTGTAATTTTTTAGGAGGAAACACATATTCTTAACCATTAGACTCACTAAAAACCTTCAATATAAAACAAGTATTTAGTATATTTTTAGATTTGATAATGGTAACCTTTGTTTTTTCAATGTCTAATTTCATAACCATGGTAGATAAAATAGATATCCTTGAAAATTCTTAATTGTTTGCATATTCTTTGTTAACCTCTATATTACAATGAACTTCTTCCAACCAACCCTCAATGGTCTTAAACTTAGAATTGATATTCTCATATAACGTTGTCACAACTCTCAACTCAAATAGAACTTTTAACTTTCCCAAACTATTCCAAAAGTTAATTATGAATACCATGTCAAACACTTTCTTAAAATCAATGAAACAACACAAGAAATGGGTTTATTAATTATAAAATTCTTATCCTACCATCCTAAAACAAAGCTTTTAAAACTTAATTGGTCTTGGTCGATTCTTTAACCCATTTTCTATATTTTTTCTTTATGAAAATGATGAACAATAATTATATCATGTAAGCCTTGGCTAAAACTTACTTGATAAGAATGATGCACAAAACGCAAAAGGCTCCAACCCTGATGGAATTGGTGACCTCTGCTTTGTAACATCTAATAGATAAAAAAAATCCATGGAGCAACTTTGATTTCTAACAACTAATGCGTTTCTTAACACCTAATAGATAACAAAGCCTTAGAGCACCTTTGATTTTTAATGTCTAATAGCTAAGAAATCCCTAGAACCCAACTAGGATTGAACTAGTGAAACAAAATCCTACAGTAAAATGCTCTACCACTACACTATAGAGTTGAGTGCCAACAAGTTAGTGCTCATGCCTAGCATCAAGATCCAAGGAAAAGGGCAAGGCCACAACCAAAACCTCTATGGAAATTTTGAGACCAGTCGAGAACATGTCACTTGAAAAATCTCATATTGGGTCAATGTTGCAATTGAGAAGAAGAATTGGCATCAACAAATAGCGAAATAGAACACCCATGGAGATCTGTAGATCTCGAAGAAAATGCAGAGACCTACATAACCAAAAAAAGAGAGAGATTAAAAAACCACAACACAACCTCGTCAATGGATACAAGATCTCTTGAAACTGTTTATTAAGTAGGCTTACTTCCTGCAGCCTTTTTGGGTTCAACTAAGGTTATGTAATGATGAAAAAACATTTTTATCCAAAATGAAGCTCTCGTTTGTTTTGTTTCTGAAAATGGAGGAGATAATAGCTGGCCAGATATTGATCAACATTCAACAAATTTACGAAGGAAGGTGCAGATATCTAACAAAAAGATAGAAATATCAACGAGACCATTGTAGATTTTAACTTTGTACAATTGTTTACTGCAAAAAGATTTTCAATAAAAGAACAAACAAGATACAATGGCAAATGCACACATTACACAGAGATTTTTTCCCTGGAAACCCAAATCGGGAAAACAAACAACTTCCGTATTCATTCACAGATACATTGTTTACGATACAATATACATATAGGAGCCAGTGGCATCCAAAACACTAATCCAATGACCTAGATTAGTCAACAACCCTAATTCCTTAATTGGAAATAGAAAACTATTGGTGAAAAGCCATGTGTCGAAAAACCACCCAAAAATGGACACGAAAACCAAAGACCACCCAAAAATGGACACGAAAACTGAAGAATATTTTTTTCCATGGACGCTTCCCTTGAATCCCCATGCAGGAGGGCTCCACCCTCCTCTTACCTGCCTATGCGGTCGACGCAATGTAGACACTACTTCTAGGTGTGCAAAGAATATAACACATATATCCAACATTCTCCCACTTGTTGTTTTCTTTGCATACACAGGGTTATAGGGTTACATAGTCAACAATCTAGGGAAACAATGCCCATAGATCCTCTACACCAAGAAAAATTCTCAATGCTAACATATTTTGTTAATGAATCTGCAACATTCTTCAAAGTATCCACCTTCATCAACAATACCTTCTTTTCTTCAACCATGTCTCTCACACACTGATATTGAACATCAATATGCTTTGTCTTTGAATGATGAGTTGGGTTCTTCACCAAAAAAAATGCACTCTGACTATCACACTCTATCCTTACAACTTGTTGTACCAACCCAATACTTGAACACAATCTTTGTAGCCATATTGATTCCTTTTTTGCATGAGTGATTGCCATTTATTCAACTTATGTAGTTCAAAGTGCCACTACAGATTGTATTTTTATTATCCAACTGATTTCTCCCCCAAACAGGTTAAACACATGCCCACTTGTAGATATTCTACAATCTAGGTCTCCAGCCCAACCTGCATCCACAAAGACATATATGTCCAACACTCTGTCCAAACCTGGTCTTCCTTAGTAGCACAACCCATAATTAGTAATGCCACACAAATACCTAAAAACTCTCTTTACTGTTGTCCAATGCTCCTTCCCTGGTTTTGACATATACATGCTCAAAAATCCCACTGCATGTGTAATGTCTAGTCTAGTATAGACCATTGCATACATCAAACTACCAACTGAACTCACATATGGAACACGAGACATGTCCTCCTCCTATTCTTGTTTCTTGGCACATTGATCCACAGATAACTTTACACCTACAGGAATAAGGACATTGACCGGTTTATATTCATGCATATTAAACCTCTACAATATTGTCTCCACATAGTTTCTCTGATTTAACCAAAGTTTCTTTTTTTCCAATCTCTTTTAATTTCCATGCCCAAAATAAATTTGCAGCACCAAGATTCTTCATGTCAAATTTAGAGGACAACTGAGTTTTCACATCCTCGATAATCTCCTTGTTGTTTCCTATCAACAACATGCCATCCACATACAAGACCAAATAAATCAAACGATCACCAGTTAATTTAAACTACACACAGTGATCCTCTTTGTTTCTTTTGAAGCTAAGTCCCAACATATGAGTATCAAATTTTTGATACCACATCCTTGGTGATTGAACCATACATGCACTTTTTCATCTTGCATATCAACTCCTTCTTTCTCTTCACAACAAATCCTTTTAAATTATTCATGTAGATTTCTTCTTCTAGATCCCCATGTAGGAATGTTGTCTTCACATCCATCTATTCTACATCAAAATAAAACGCATTAGCAACAAATAACAGAAACATAATAGAAGTTAACTTGGCAATAGAAGAAAAAATCTCACCAAAATCAATTCCCTCAACCTTAGAATAACCCTTTGCTACTAACTAAACTTTGTATTTCTCCACTTTTCCTTCTATATTCATATTCTTTTTAAATACCCATTTGTTGCCAACAAGGTTTCTTCCAGTCGGAAACTCCACTGGATCCTAAGCCTCATTCTTATCCAAGGCTACCATTTCTTCAACCATGGGCTTTTTCCAGAGTTTTCCATCCTCTGAATCCACTGCCTCCCTAAAATTTCTAGGATCATCATTAGTAGTAGACAAAGTAAAATTTGAATGGAAATTAGGTGGAGTATACCTTTCTGGTAGCCTTTTTTCCCGCATCGATCTCCTCAATACTTGAGTATGAGGATCTTCTTATTCTTATTCATGTTCTTCTGTAGAATTTACTTCATCATCCTTTGGTTCAAACTCTATTTTCTTTAGTTCTTCCTTACTTGGTAAGACTTCATGTTTGAAAACATCCTTCATTTCTCTAAATACCACATCTCAGTTATACACAACCTTCTTAGTTTCTAGGTTCCAAATCTTATAACCTTTGAGACCATCTTTATACCCAATAAAGATACACTTTTCAACCTTCTTATCTAGCTTACTCTTATTTTCCTTTAGAACATGAACATAGGCCTCATAGAAAAATACCTTGATATGTGTGAGAGAGGGTTTCTTACCAATCCATACCTCATGTGGATTCTTGTCATCCAATGTTGATGAGGGTGATCGATTGACTAGGTAACATGCAACACCCACTGCCTCTGCCCAGAATTATTTCCCTAACCCGGCACCACTGAGCATGCACCTTTCTTTTTCTATCAACGTCTTGTTCATACTTTCTGCAACTCCATTATGTTGAGGTGTATATGGAGTAGTGTTTTTCCTTGCTACACCACACTTCTTGTGTAATTCTTCAAATTCATTCCTACGTAACTCTCTACCATTATCCATCCTCAACACCTTAATTATTTTCTTTGTTTGATTCAACAAGAGCCTTAAACTCATTAAACCTGTCAAAAGCTTCAGATTTCTTCATGAGTAAATATATCCAAGTATTCCTTGAGAATTCATCTATAAAAGAGGCATAGTACACATATTTTCCCAATGATGGAATCGACACAGTCCAAACATATCATTGTGCACTATCTATAAAATTCCTTCTTCCCTCATTGCACCAGAGGGGAATCTTACCCGATTTTGCTTCCCATATATACAATATTCACAGAAATCAAAATCCAGAGAGAAGTTAGGCATACCTTCAACCATACCTTTACCATGTAGTAGTCAAAGACCCTTCTCTTCGATATGCCCCAATCTTTGATGCCACAACATAACCTTTTCTCCAGAGACTGTAGGAGTTTTTTCTTCTTTAACTCCAATATCAGGAACAATGGAACTATTACACCCATCACTAATAGTTCTTCCTTGCAGCTTATACAGAGTTACAAACCGAAATCCATTCAAAAACACCATTTCTCCTCGAACCATCCTACAAGTTTGATTTTCAAATATTTTTTTTACCCCTGCATTGTCCATTTTTCTTACATAAATCAAATTTCTAGCCAATCCTGGGATGTGAAGAACACTAGGTAGTGTTCTAATCCTTCCATATATGAGCCTTAACTTGAATTTTCCTCATCATATGATTCTAGTTGTCGAGTCATCACCTAGGAAAACATTACCTCCATCATACCTTTCATATTCACAGAACCACTCCCTGTGGGGAGTCATATGAAAGGATGCACGTGAGTCGACCAACCATGTCTCATGATCTTCATGTGTGCTTGAAGAAGCCAAGTATACATCTCCTCCTTCTTCCTTGGAGGTATTTTCTTCTATAAAGGGAGCACATTCAGATCCCTTCACTTTCTCAATGCTTTTGGATCTACATTGCTTCTTGAAGTGCCATTTTTTTCCACATCTCCAACATACCTTCACAAAATTTCTAAGAGATTTATATCTACCTTTAGACTTAGATCTCCCACTTAAGGACTTATATTTGTTTCTTTCCTGGGAGTATCCTCTTGCAAATAATGCATATGTGCTATGTCCTTCCATGTTCTTCATTTTGATATTATGGTAGTTGCGAGAGGTATTAACCTCTACATGTAACTTTTGACAAGACTAGAATATTTCGAGAAGCAAGAGAAACCCTAAACAGATGTGTGAGAACCCTATAATACATGTCTTCTTAGCATAATATTTAATATTAAGGTATTATACTCCAGGAAGACAAGTCGGTCCACAGGAAAAAGATAAACAAAAAATATAATTAACAGAAAGTCAGGTCGGCCCAACTAGAAAAGTCACTAGATATATTAGTATAATTAGAGGACATCTTGGCTCATTTTTTCACTCTCTCCCACCCAGAAAACCAGAAACAATGTGCAAGTTTGGAGAAGGAGTGCAGCTCCAACTACTGCAACTGGGATTTTTGGTCTCTGGTTATGGTTTGGACTTTCTTCCTTGGTTATGGTTTGGATTCTTTGTTTGGTATGCTATCTTTGGACAGAAGTAGACTACTTTGGTTGGCTATTGGTTATAGGGTTTTCTTCCATAATTATTTTTTCTGTCAAGCTTAAAGGTGCTCGGGGGTGACTACGTGCCTATGGTTAGGTGACAATATTGTTATATTGTCTATGGAAAAATGAGCATATATCTCTTTTATTCTAACAGGTTATGGGCCCACACTATATTTATACATTCTAACCATTGGAATATATATTGGTAAGTTATTTGTTAAAGCTCGTTGTGGCACTAGTTACAGATGCAACTAGGTTTTCTAATTATGCAGCTGCAACAAACCCTAATCCTTGTGTTCGAGCACTTCTGGTGAAGCATTTGACCTAATTCCTTGACATCCTAGAGCTCCCAAGCCTAGCACACCTCTTGGTACCCTCATCTAGCAATAATTCCATGTTTGAATTTTTGATCAAAGTCAAAGTCAAAGTCAAAGGTTGGATGGTCAAAGTCAAAGTCAAAGGTTGACTTTTGTTCAAATTGATATTGTGATCAAAGTTGAAACTTTAGAGTTTCTATCTTTTTCTAATCATTGAATCTTGTGATTTAGTTTCTAATCTCTTCTTGTCAAGATGGTATCTAGTTTCAAATTGGAAGACAAGTTGGATGATGCTACAAGGTTTCAAAGGTATGCACTTGTATATGCTATCCAAGTAATATCATCTAGTAAAACATGAATGTTTTTGTAGGGAAAGTAATAGAGAACTTGTCCAAGCTATAATCTTGGATTCATTGCATTCAAGATAACAAGCACACCCTCCATAATAGTCGAGGCTTCAAGTTCCAGGTTTGATCAAATTGTTAAGCTACAAATTTGATTATATCAAGGGTGATAGTTGCTACATTAAAAAATGTGAAAAAAATCTTTAAAAGGTTATATTATTTATAGGTGCAATGAATTCCTGATTGTAAATGAATACCATTGATATAGATTCTTATTGTACTTGTTTGCAAGATAAACTAACATCTCCTCTAGAGAGATATTTTTTTGTTTTCTCTTGTTGTTCTTGTTCTGGGAAGGTACCCTTATGAAATATGTTTGATGAAAAATATTTGCGAAAACTATTATAGAATAATTTTATAAGGATGATACAACTGCCATATGGATAACAATCAGAATAAAGAGAAATAAACTTACAGAGACTTAGAGGAGTCAGACTAAGAGGAAGTCAGTAATCAAAAGGAAACCAAAACGGGCTTGTGACACTTTGCAGAAGGAAAAGAGAGTTGCAACAGACGGAAGCATGGATTGTCTCAGATGGAGGGAGGTGATCATATAATTCCAAAAGAAGAGCATGCATATTGCTCATTCAGGCATTAATATGGGATTAGGAGGGATCTAATACCCAATGATATGATCCATCAAAAAATAATCCATGAAGACTATGAAGTATATATCCATGTTCTTCATTGGAAGTAGCAACCATTCGAAAAGAAGCTTTTAGTATCCTTGGTTTTCCTCTACATTTCTATGACGAAAGGAAGAAGTTGGAATCTTCAGGAATGAAGGGCATGGAATCTATAGAAGACTCTATCAACCTCAAAGTTGAAGAACATGAAGATTCCAAGAAAGAAAGAAAGGTCAAAACAACAAATTGAACCAGTTTGAATCCACTAGAAGTAGTCAAGAAGAAGGAATGGAAGGAAGTTGTGATGAAGAAAAATGTATGTGAGAAATTGTGAAAAAGACTTGAGAATTGATAGATACAAGGAAAGAATCATGGATAGAGGGTTCTCCCAGAAGGAGGGAGAAGACCATGGTGATAGCTTGTTCCAATAACCAGACATACCTCTACCCAAGCCATTATCTCCTGCAGTATCCATGGGTTGGAGTTCACATCAGATGAATGTAAATATTGTTCTTTTCAATAGAGTAATTGAAGAAGAAGTGTATGTAGAGAAACCTCAAGGTTTTGAGGTATATAGGAAAGAGACCCTTGTATGCATATGGAAGAAGACCTTGTATGGATTCAAGCAATATTGGTGTAGAGGCTCTCATGTACAAAAGAAGCATGGTGAAAACTTCCTATGATAGAGGAAGTATATTGAAATGGTTCTTCAGAAGTCGGGGATGATGGATTGAAAATCCATGGAAAACTCCCATGATGATAGATATGAAGAAGTTGAGACATTATGATCCAGTAGACTCGTCTCTGTATTGATAATTGATTAGTTCGTTAATGTATTTGGAGAATACTCTGCCGGATATTTTCCTTGTGGGACGTTTGAGTTATTATATACAGCTGCATGGATTGGGCATGGAGTGAAAATGACAAAAAGAAGTGATGCTTGGATATGTTTCAGTTTGAGATTTTCCATGATGTCATAGGATAGCAGGAAACATATGTATGTTTCACTCAGAACTATAGAGGCATAGTATATTTCATATTGTGATGCTTGTACGAAAGCAGTGTGGCTTCGTAAGTTGGTTTCTGGACTGTCTAATCAGGTGTTGAATTCTACCGTGATATATTGTGATGATCATAGCTATGTGAATCTTTCAGAGAACCTGATGTTCCATGACAAGTCGAAGAACATTAAGATCAAGAATTATATTCTCTATGATAAATTCTAGAGGGGAGAAGTAGTTCTCCAATATATCTCCACAGATGAGAAGAAAGCAAATATTTTGGTACAACCTCTTTCCAAGATGAAAAGTTTGCGTACTTAAGGGATAAGATGGGGCTCATGGAGACAAATTCCTTATTAAAAAAGGAAGTGATTACTCCCAGGTTGGGAGGGAGCATTAATATGTTATTGATTTATGGATAGTCATTTTCCAGTTCAAAAAATGGTCCAGGTTGGGCAGTTCCTTTCCATTCTAGAAAGTGGTTCTATATTTCTTACAGAAATTCATTCTCTTAATGAAAATGGTCTGATAGATTGTTGGTGTACCATAGACAACAATTCCCCTTGTGGCCAGTGTGGGGGAATGGTCTAGGATAGTCATTCTTCTTGGAAGTTACTCTGAGTAGTGGTTAAGTAGAATGGTCTGCCTCATCGGGCAGTGATTATTTTGAAGCTCATAGTTTTGAGCAGTTTCAAAGAATGGTCTGTTTTGGAGGTTGGTGTAGGACAATCATTTCCATACAAAATGGTTTGGATAGTCATTCCCTAGGGTAGACTCATTCTCTCCAAGTTGCACTATGATTAGTGTCGGAGGAATGGTTCAGTTAGGTGAATGGTCTAGGTTCAGAAATCAGGGACATGCATTCCATAGGGAAAACTCATTCTCTCCAGGTTTCACTATGATTACTACCAGAGGAATGGCCCAGTTAGGTGAATGGTCAATGCTCAGAAACCAGGGACAATTATTCTTCTATTCTTGGGAAGAATAGTCCAGATAGGCCAGGGATGATATTTTACTTTTCGAGGGAAGATGCTCTTCCAGATGTCACATATGTGAGTGGAAGAATGGCCCAAATGAATCAGTTTGCATCATGATATTGTTTATGTAGGTTGATATCAGATGATATGATTTTTGTGGAGATTGTATGTCTCTAGACAGTATTTGTATGCTATTGTGGTGGATGTGATCCACTGGTAATGACTATGTGTCACTGATTAGTAGGCGTGTGCTACTAGGAGTGGTTGTTTACCACTGGGTAGTAGTTTTGTACTACTATGGATAGACACAGTTGTGTTCTATTGGATGGAATTGTAGCATTTGCATGATATTATCTAATTTCCAACTAGATGGATAGTCAATGTGTTGGTGGATAGACATTCTCCCTATGGAGAATGGTTCAGGTTGAAAGATTGCTCACGTATCATGGACTAGTATTGTTCTAAGGAACAGGTTGTGGCCTAATTAGGAAAATGGTTCAGGACATATATTCTCCTGAGGCACAATTATTGGCCCGATTAGGTTGAATAGTCTGCCCCCTAAGGACATGACGTCCCGATTAGGGTGGTTGATATGGGACCGATATTTTCTAAGGTATATGGGTAGACATTGACCTCTATGGTACATATGACCTGATTAGAAAATAGTGTGAGACTGACATTCCTATAGGAATGGTCTCTGTAGCCCATAGTGTAGCTTTCAACATTTGTTGGGACAATTATTCCTCTAGGTCATATGTTTAGATTACAAGAATGGTCCTTGAATCACTTTGATTGAGTGAGTGACTTATTCAACATCATGACCGATTACTTAGATGGAGTATGGATTTGAGATATGATGCAGTTGATGCTATCAGATGATACTGATAGTGGTGATGTTTCTCATGAGTTGATCTACGGGATCATGAGATATCTTGTGTGGATATGATTATGCTACCATTTTAATGGTATGTTTGTGCTCAAGACCATTTTCTTTAATACCTCCCAAGCTAGGAGAGAGTGTTGATATTATGGTAGTTGTGAGAGGTATTAACCTCTACATGTAACTTTTGATGAGACTAGAATATTTCGGGAAGCAAGAGAAACCCTAAATATATGTGTGAGAACCCTAGAAGACATGTTGGTTGATGTAGACCCCCACCCTCACCTGGGTTCCACTGACTTCTCAGTATAAGGATCTTCAAATTCTAGGAGTTGGATCATCTCATAAGGTCCCACTGGACCTTCTAGTTTTGGTTCCACAAGTCTTTTCCTTCAAATTCGGGCCAAATGGATCTCTAGTAGGATCCTGCGGGTTAAGCACTACCTCCACATGACCCGAGGCTCAAAACTAGGGTCTTATCCCTTGTTCTCCACCCTCTCTGGAACTTTGGAGCTTTCGCACTCCAGGAGACTCCAATAAACACACCTCACACTTCTCCTGAATCGCAAATTCGCGAAGTTTCAAATCCCTAACGGGATCATTGACTGTGAGTCTTCGCTCAAATCGACAGTTGGCTAACCCTTCAGCGGTTCGGGCTTCGAAGTGTCTCACCTGCTGCTATATGAAAATTTCTCGAAGAGACGAAATCCAAAGGAGATCTACGGTTCTCCTTAATCCTACTGATCAATGATCTACAAAGCTCTTCATGATTTCGAGCTTCGGGATTCTTGCTTGCAACCAACTTTATATCCTCTGGAGTGGAGGATCCCCGAACCACGACTATCATGAATCAATGCTTTAGGGTGATGACAAGTGGAAGACCCAGATCCTTTTCGGGATTAGAGGCTTAGGGGAGTCTCCCATCATCGAGCTTCACGAGCTCTTGAACACCATATGAGAAGATGATATATCTACCCTCCACGTGTCCTATTGCAGATTAACGATCCGAAATGGCTTCGACCTTTGGGCATTTTGGCACCTTCTGCCCCTCGAACCTTTCGAAGCTTCTACCTACCGAAACCTCCGACTTGTTGATAGTTTTCTATACGATGGGTGACCTGGATGGACTCTGGGGCTCCAGTCTCCGAGAGTCCTTACTCCTCCTGTTGCAGTTCCTCTCGAACAATGAACCAACGAAGCGCTAATCTGTTTCCACCTATCACTCCATCCAACAACCAGGGTAGGATTCATACCTCCAGGTCTCCATAATTCTTAGGAATTCACAAAATCCACCTTGACTCCCTTTGAAGTTCTCACCCACTGAAATGTGTGATCGCACGACACGTGCCCTCTCTGGATCTAATGACCAAAATCAATTCAATCCTTCAGGGGCCTGGGCTCCTCGCAACCCACTTCTCTCTGAAGTGCTTGGCCTCCGGAACTCTGGATCTGGTGCCACATGTTCCCTGCAAATAGTGCAAATTCTAACCTTTTACAATATCTACTGCAAACCGATATTCAGAAAAAGAACAGAAAAGATACAATGGCAAATACAAACATTACATAGAGATTTTTCCCCTGGAAACCCAAACCGGGAAAACCAACATATTCTATATTATTCATGGTGATACATTGTTTACAATACAATATACATATAGGAGCCAGTAGCATCCAAAACCCTAACCCAATGATTTGGATTAGTCCAAAAACCTAATTCCTTAACCAAAAATAGAAATCCATCGACAAAAACCATTTTCCAAAAAAACACCTAAATACATGACATGTTTCCTGTGGCAGGTGTCAGGATGAAATCTTCCAAACTTGAAGACTTCGAAGGGATTTGACCCTTGACATTCGCCTGGCATTGCTCCTTTGCTCGAACTCTGATAAAACCCTCTTTTACCTTAGAATATTTTTGACACTTCTGAAGCATTTCGGCCCTTCTGCACTCCTTGAAAGGGACTTCCAACAAAGAATCGATATACTCAAATGAGTATATGCATGCACTCCTTGTGTAGCCTCTGTAACACACCTCTATCTCTCCAGAGCTTCAAAGTCTTTCCTGACTCCTAGTCTGTGCACTCCTTGCGTGGACACTATGTGCTATAGTCTTCTCTTCTTCTCCCTCTATGCACTTTGCCTCCCTGCTGATAAATGATCTTCAATGATTTCAAAGGCTCAACCCTTTAAGCTTCTTCTGCAAGCTAACTGCTTGGCCTCCACCTGCACTACTTCTCCTGATCTTGAACTTGCTTTAGAATTTAAAAGGGCTCGACCCTTTGAACATTTCACCCCTGTAAGGATGTCATCTTAGCCTCCACTTGTGTTCCTGAGCTTTGAATAACTTCAAGGGAATTCAGCTCTGGAACACACCTGTTGGATCATGTTTTCATTGATTAAAAATTGTAAGTCATTTTCTAAATTACTGTTCCCTTTGGGAAAAAATGTATTTTCATGACGTGAGGAATATAAATCTCAACAGTTTAGAATTGTACGTGTTCCAACATTCATTATGTCAAGTGAAGTCATTGATATATGATGCATAGATGAAGATGGATCAATGTGGTTTCATTGATATATGATGCATGGATGAAGATGAATTGATGCATTAATGTTCATGGGTTATTCCAATATGGATTGATGTAAAGATGAATCATTTTTGTTTTTTCATGTTTTATAGGAAGTACAAATGGATGAACTCCAAAGTGGTCCCCTTATAGTGAAATCCCTCATGGGAAGATGCTTTGCGGTTGAGTTATCCTAGAAGTGTGGTTAGAGAACCCATGCTTAGTTGTGGAATAACGAGATGAAGATCAGTGAATTTGTTAGTGAAACTATCCTATATGGATAGTTCTTGTCATTCCATTTCCTATGGTATGTGGAACGTCACATAAATCCTCACGATTTGAGAGTTATGGCCTTACGAAGTTGGAGGACCCTCATATGATGGCTAGAAGCCCCAAAAGGTCAAAGAAGTCAAAGTGCTTACAAAGAAGAAATTATTTAAATAATAAAGTGAAGTGATAAAGTCAAAGAGGATTATTTAAATAATAAAGTAAATGGAGAACTTTCTAATTATGGAAAGTGGTTATAAGAGGGTTAACCCTAAAATGAGGAAAGTGGGTTAAGTGGACAAGTGGCTATTGGATATATGGACAAGTGGTAAATTGGACAAAGTTGGACATAGGTGACTATGTGGACAAAGTGGTTATGTGGACAAAGTGTCCAAGAAGATGCTTCTAAGGAAGCTACTTGGAGAGTATAAATAAGAGGCAAGGATCTCTTGTAAAAATATCTCTTGAGCATATATTGAAGATCTATTCTGAGAGAGAGATTGACTAGAGGATCTCATGGATGCATCAAGGTTTTCATAAGTCTGAGATCTTGACGGTGAATGTTTCGAAAGTTCAGAAACCCTAGTTTCTGAAGGAGTACTCGAGCAGCAGTGGGCCAGAGCGTGTACATACGCGGGCTGCAGTGAGCCAGAGCGCATACACACGCAAGCTGAAGGAGGTCAGAGCGCGTAAAGTTGGAGGAAGTCATGAATACTTGAGTATGAGTTGGTGCCGAGTTCTTTAAGGATGAAGCAAGTTCCAGATCTACATTCTATGAGCTCAGATCTGCCATAAATGTTCTGGTATGGTTACATAGTTGTCTTGATGGATAGTCTTGCTTATTGTATGGTGAATTCTTAAGGCATTCTTGGTATGGTTGTTGTGATATGGTTATGTTGGTTGATTGATAAAGTGAGAAGCACTCTTATGATTCAGTACTGATATGGTTTCCATAGTATACTGGTTACTTATGATTGAGTGATATTCATATTGTATGGTTGAGGAGCATGAGTAAGTTGTTGGAGAGAATAGATGTGTTGTGATTGGTTATGGTAAATATTGGACAGTGAAGGGTGGAAGAGGATGTGACAGAGTATGCAAAATATATGAGTTTTTATGGAGAGAGAAAACCCTAGATCTTAAGGAGGCACACACAGGTTGTAGTACAGATAGGCCGTGTACATATGCGAGTTCTACTACTAGTAGGGCGCGTGCATATGCATGTTGCACTACTGACAGCTCGTGTACCTGTTGATAGATTGGTATCTGTTGAGGATTGGATCCTCTTCTCATTTGGTGTTGAGTTGTGTAAGTTGAGTCTTGCATTGCATAGTTGGTGCTCTTTTGGAGTTGTAACTCTATTCAGTTGTTGTTGATAAACCCAAGGATTGTAGTCCATAATAAAAATAAAATTGTACATACATCTTGTGTTCTTTGTGTTTCTTGTGGTGATGACTTGTTGATGATATATGTTGTTGTTATATGTTTCTGATATATGTTCATATACAAATGATTATAAATGACTGTAATGAGTGATGAGTAAATGGTGATTGTTAACTAAGGATTCTTGTGAAGGGAAGTTGAAAAAGAGCCCTACATCGATTCACCCCCCACCCCTCTCAGTGTGGTCGGTGTGTCCAACAATTGGTATCAGAGAAGTACTTCACTATAATCCTTCACAATCTTGGAGGAGATCCATGGACACACAAATGGATCATGAATTTCCAATCCTTGATGAGGAAAATTATTCAATATGGAGAATATAAATGAAAGTGAATTTGAAGGAAAAAGGAATGGGTGTTTGGAAAGTAGCCATTGGTGGATCAGTTCCCTTGAAGAACAAGTCAAAGTTTGCAACTCAAAGGGAAGAAAACAAGAATGATGCATTGGCTTTCAAGACCATTCTTAGTGGACTCTCAAGTTCTATCAAATAAATCATGGGACAATGCACTTCCGCCAAGGATCTATGGCTAAAGCTAGAGAAGAAATACCAAGTCAAAAAGGAAGACACAAAAGAAAACTCCATCAAGAACAATGAAGGTAAAGAATCTCCAAAAACCTCCGATTGCAATGTTTCTAAATGTGATGATGTTGAATGTTTCTCTACAAGTGAGGAAGTAGATCTAGAAATAGTTTGTGAAGAATCAAATGATGATTATCCCATGGGAGAAGTAGAAGAAGAACTTTCAAAGCTTAAAAATAAAGTTGATTGGGGTCTATATGAATACAACTATGACCATAGTTATATATACTATAGCTATATTTCGGAGAAAAATAGAAGGTTTCTTGAAAAGAATCAAAAGAATATTTTGAAACTAAAGAAAATGCTCAAGGAACAAGAAGAAAGTAAGAAGTCTCAATTAGAAGAAAAAGAAGAATAGATCAAAATATTAAAGAATGAAATAGAAGAAAACAAGAAGGTAGATGATGAGATTAGAAAAAGTCTTTAAGTTAATATCCATCTCAAGACCCAAATTGAAGAAGCCAAAAGGGTAGAGGAATTACTAAAGAATCAAGGAAATGAAAAGGAAGAGTCATGTCATAAGTTGGAAGCCAAAGTTGTTGATCTTAGAAAGAAAGTAGAGAAGTCAAACAAATTATTGAATAGATCAACAATCTTGAATGAGATCATGGATAGTCAAAGATCACCAAATGATAAATTAGGTCTTAGATACAACAAAGAAGCTACACATGTTGAAGCAAGCGCCTCAAAGAATCATGAGGTAAGTCCCTCACTCTCAAAGGATGGAAATAATGTTGCAAGTCAACCATCTACACAAGGCAAGGAAAGTTTCAAAAGAATAAAGAAAGGAAGACATCAAGAAGCCATATTTACACCTCAAAGAAGAGAGACACCTTCAATATGCACACCAAAGCAAAGGTATGAAAATGTTTTTCATGGTCACTGTCACTCATGTAATGAATATGGTCACAAAGCTTTGGAATGTAGATATTATGCAAGGAGAGATAGTGAAAGATTTCATAACACCCTAAGGTGTTGGATATGTAATCAAGTAGGACACGTTGTTGCTCATTGTCACACCATGAGATGCTACAGTTGTAGTGGATTTGGCCACAAATCCCAGGATTGTTGGAACACAAGAAGACAGCCCATGGGAAGTGCTTCATATAGCATGAATAGAAGAAATCATGAAGTTAGGAAGGAAGACATTTTTGAAAAGATTGAAGCTCAAAGTTTAAGTTCCGAGAAGCTAGGAAACCTTTGGAAGTGGGCGAAGAAGATTGATCAATCAGAACAGAGTGGCATCCTTAAGGGAAGCTCAAGTTTGAAATCTTTTGAAGAATATGTGGGTTACATTGGTAATAGTTGTGTACATACATGAGTTGTCCTATTAATAGGTCGTGTACATACACGAGCTATCTGTACAAGAAGTTGCATACATGTGGTAAAATCCTTGGGTAGTAGGCTATGAAAATGGGTTGCAACTTGATGTGATGGTATAACTTCTGTTACAGAGTCTGACATGGTTTGTTGCAGGGCCTGACATGGTTTGTTGCAGGTTTTCATGATTATATGTTGGCATACATAATTGTTGTATGTATGGTGGTGACATATGGTTGAGTGTTGAAAGTCTATCCTTGATGCATGGTACTAACCCTAGAGTGTGGATTGAGACACTTTTTCTGTTGAGGAACAATGTTGGTTGTGACAATGAAGTTACGACACATTGGTTATGAGATATATCATGATGATGCTAGCTAGAGATGTCATTAATCTATTGAGGCACACTTCTAGTACATGTATTTTTGGATGCTTAGTATTTGTTGTAGTGAATGGAGGTTGAGGAAGATCTATTATGATACATTGGTTGGTACATGCTTTTGGCATGTTTTTGAGCTACATATTGGGACATGTAGTTGATGAGTTGATGAGGTAGTCATGTTGTGCATCATTGATGAGTCATAGCTTGATCTATAGTTGATGCATGATTGCCACATGTTTTACGATGGATATGTCATACATGTATGAGGACACATCTTGATTGTAGTTCATCTTATTGTGGTGTGGTGCATGGTTGATGCACTTGATGGTAAAAGTGGTGATATAGGTTTAGTGCAATGTTGATGAACTCATAAATGGTATATGGGGGATAGTAATTGACTAAAGGACATTGTTACACATTATTTTGGTCACTCTGGTGATGTCTCTACAGTTATGTGTTCAGGATCTCATAAGGACCTTTTGCTTGAGAAAATTGATTGTTGTCTTCTTCTACAAAACATATTTTTAAGATGAGTTCATAGGCTGCATGTATCGTAGGGTGCAAAAACCCTGATTCTCGTAGGCTACTCTATACTTGGATTGCGAGGTGTTCGTAGTTTGCTCTATAAGCAGGGTGAGAACTTGCTTCAAAGCTTAAAAGGGAGAAGAGGTTACGAGGGTTCTAGAAGAGGATCTTCTAGAAAATGAGTTGGCATTGGCATGGTTGGCATCCTACTGAATTCTCAGACTTAGTGGGATGATCCTCATCCCCTTAACCATCTCTCCTTATCCTATATAATGAAAGGTTTCTCAAGGAAGAGGTTAAGCAAGATTGAATAGAGAATTTATGAAAGAATAGATTCAGAATTGTGTGAGGAATCATGTTTGAATTGATGGTTGAGGCCTCTATTTGTCCATCAATCCATAGTGGATCTTCTTCATGCAAGTGTGGAGCAAGTGTGTGTGTTGGAGCGAAGGACCACTGAAAGGAAGCTTGCGACATCAAGGTAATCTGGTTGTATCTTCTACTTTCATTTAATATAATACAGTGGCATGTCCCTTTCCCATAAAATCACTCTTATTTTATTACATGACTCCTTGATCACATGTTTAGGTCTTCATTAAATGTATTATTGTTGCTTTCACCTTGGTCGGTTTGTGTCATTGTAGATCTGATATCACAAGGCTACCAAAGTGAAGCAGGGACAACAAAGACATAAGGAAGCGATATCTAAAGGTATGTCACTTATTCCTTCTTCAATGACAAATTCAATGATTGTAACTTAGGGGAAGTGTCATGTCTTGTCCTGTTTTGTTCTAGATCTAGGTGGATCTATGGAGATCTATTAGTGTCTGCATATACTGATTTATCCTATAACAAAATTGGCGACTCCATTGGGGAAACGACTCATTTTGTGGTTTTTGTTGGCCATTTTCTCTTAGCCTACTCTTTTTCATTTCCAACCAGTCTCTGAGTCTGTGGGAGATCCATATAGACTCTCTGGACCTAGAAGTTCACTCAATTTTTTTTACCTATTTTCAAATTTTCCTTGACTACAAACAGTCTCGCACTATACCTCTCTATAGCCTGCAAGAACCACTGGTTTTCGCACCCTACTGTTTAGTCCAGTGCGACCTTCTCGCACCCTGCCAGTGTCTCGACTGCGAGAATTCCTAATTTTCACACTGTACCCCACTACTAGGCTACAAAGGCATTTGTAAAAGTTTTCGATTAGGTCTTCTTGTCTTTTTGATGGCCAGATTTGTTTGTTTACCTGGAAAGAACTTCGTTTGCCAGTGTTTGACTGTTTCTTGACTTCAAATCTTGCGGTTGATTGGTTTTCGGAGATCGAAAACTCTTCTTAATCATTTTTTCCAGTTTTTACTTCTTGACCTTTTATCAACAAGGGTATAATCTTTTATTCTAAGATCTGAGTGCTTGTTTGGTCAAAAGTCTTTGCTTGAATTAAAAGTTGGGATTAATTGTTCTTTTAGATTGTTTGTTGCTTGGAAAGTTCTTTGTCCATGTGCATTTGAAGAGACCTTTTCTTGTCAATTTTTTATTTTTATCTCCATTGAAAGATCGATTTGGGTGTTTGTTGAGTATTTTATTTTCATTGGTTGCTTACCTCTTCTTAGTTCCATCCTTATTTTTTGGTTTCTAAAAAAAAATTAAATTAAAGTCTTTTTATTTTAAGCAATCATTTATTCATAAAATATTGGCGTTAAAATATTGAAAGAGAATGAATAGTGAATTTACATTGTCAATGATTGTTTGGTACTACATTTAAAAAGAGAATTGTATATCGTAGTTTGCATTGTTCCAAAAAACTCCTTTTTCCCTGTTGTAGATAGAATTCATCGAATGAAAGTTTGTATCATTCATTCTATTTACACATTGTTGGGTCAAAGTCTTACACAATATCAGTTTCATTTTCGTCTCCCTCTTAAGTAACAATAGCCTTTAATAATATTGCACAACTTTAAAATTCAACTAGTAACATTTTCTAGGGATCTTTTTCACCAACATTAGCTAGGCTAGAGCTTTGGAATAGGTAGTGAGACACACTCTCCCAAGCGCAAAACACACAATAGTATCTTGTGATAGGGAGTGTTGAATTCCATTTTCAACATTTTGTCCGGGGAAGCCCTTCTCACACAAGGGTCAAACCTGAGGTCGCATTGATATTGATAGAATTACTCACCCTGCTTTGTTGATCTCGGTGTAGAGATTGCACGTATTACAGGGGTCGCTTGAAGGTATACCCACAATTATGAGTGGAAGCCTCTCAAGTTGATTTCAGGCTAGATACCTTGCCCTTGTGTTTGGATCAGACTTTTGACTATTTTCCCAGGCATCTTTGTTGTTTGTGGTAACTTTAGTAGCCTATCTTCTTAGAGTCTTACACAAGGTGAATGTGGAGGGGTAAGTCTTCACAGTACCTGGAATCGACGTTGGCCAGACTCACTTGGGATCCTTGGAGGGTATACTTACGATTATGTGTCGGAGCTTCCACCAGGGTGTAAGTCCGTTAAGTAGGTCATCAACGCAACTTTTCCACCCTAGCCCAACCTCTTCTTGTATCGACATCACGATGTTAGATTTCATCGCCAACTAGTGACTTCGAAATAGGAAGGTCTTGTTTGCTTGGTTTTGATTCCTAGATTTTACTAGCGCATGTTGTTTGTTTCCATAAGTTGGCCATAGAATTTCTTTCGTAATATTTTATCTCTTTCACCATTGACCCTCCATGCCACTCACATAGAATGCAACGACTACCCCCAGAAAATTTGGAAGGTTTTCAACCCTTGCCTACCAACTCACTGGAGGGATCTCCTCAACAGAGTGAAGTCCAAGACATTGCCACTCCACGAGTGGAAAGAACTAACTCTTTAGAAGAATTACGAATTACAGATTCTCGAGAGGGCTCGCGACTTCCTCCCGACTTTGTGAGACATATTGTTCGAGTGAATTCATCCAGAGAAATTGTTGTTGAGTCTTCTGAATTACCAACCGGACCTTTCACAAGCCTTGAAGGTCAGGATCCTTTTTGGACTACTGGCATTTTTAGATGGGATCTCTTTGGCTCAGGAACAGGCATTGATATCACTGTCACACCTGAGTTGCCCGAAACATTTGATCTAGATGCGATACCTTTTACTACTGCCTATTATTTCCCTAGTTCAGACGCTCAACCAGCCAACCATATCTTGACTATCCCCCTCCAAATAGCAATTATACAATGGTCTCAGATACTACGAATGGTCACAAAGATTTGGAATGTAGATATTATGCAAGGAGAGATAGTGAAATATTTCAAAACACCCTAAGGTGTTGGATATGTAATCAAGTAGGACACGTTGTTTCTCATTGTCATAGCATGAGATGCTACAGTTGTAGTGGATTTGGCCACAAATCCTAGGATTGTTGGAACACAAGAAGACAGCCCATGAGAAGTGCTTCATATAGCATGAATAGAAGAAATCATGAAGTTAGGAAGGAAGACATTTTTGAAAAGATGGAAGATCAAAGTTTAAGTTCTAAGAAGCTAGGAAACCTTCGGAAGTGGGCAAAGAAGATTGATCAATCAGAACAGAGTGGCATCCTTAAGGGAAGCTGAACTTTGAAATCTTCTGAAGAATACGTGGGTTACATTGGTAACAGTCGCGTACATATGCAAGATGACCTATTAATAGGTCGTGTACATATGCGAGCTATCTGTACAACAGGTCACGTACATGTGGTAAAATCCTTGGGTAGTAAGCTATGAAAATGGGTTGCAGCTTAATGTGATGGTATAACTTCTGTTACGGGGTCTGACATGGTTTGTTGCGGAGTCTGACATGGTTTGTTGCAGGTTTTCATGATTATATGTTGGCATACATAATTGTTGTATGTATGGTGGTGACATATGGTTGAGTGTTGAAATTCTATCCTTGATGCATGGTACTAACCCTAAAGTGTGCATTGAGACACTTTTTCTATTGAGGAACAATGTTGGTTGTGACAGTGAAGTTACGACACATTGGTTATGAGATATATCATGATGATGCTAGCTAGAGATGTCATTAATCTATTGAGGCACACTTCTAGTACATGTATTTTTGGATGCTTAGTATTTGTTGTAGTGAATGGAGGTTGAGGAAGATCTATTATGATACATTGGCTTGTACATATTTGAGTCCCATTGATATATCTTATGATGTAATGTTGGAGGCATATTTGTTGGATATAGTGGTACATGCTTTTGGCATGTTTTTGAGCTACATATTGGAACATGTAGTTGATGAGTTGATGAGGTAGTCATGTTGTGCATCATTGATGAGTCATAGCTTGATCTATAGTTGACGCATGATTGCCACATGTTTTATGGTGGATATGTCATACATGTACGAGGACACATCTTGATTGTAGTTCATCTTATTGTGGTGTGGTGCATGGTTGATGCACTTGATTGGTACAAGTGGTGATATAGATTTAGTGCAATGTTGATGCACTCATAGATGGTATATGGGGGATAGTACTTGACTAAAGGACATTGTTACACATTATTTTGGTCACTCTGGTGATGTCTCTACAGTTATGTGTTCGGGCTCTCATAAGGACCTTTTGCCTGAGAAAAGTTGTTGTAGGAAAATCTGCTTGCGGACAAGTAGATCGACCTCTAGGGCTTGACCTTAACCCTTGACAGAAAAGTGCTTAACATGGACACTGAATTTCTCTCAAATCTATCTAAGCCTAATGCATGAGAAGGAAGGATGTTAGAAGTACCTTTTAACCGACGTTTGTCCCTGCACGCTCTGAGTCGCGCTCCAATCCTTTGCTCCTCACTGAGGTCTGTGGACAAAACAAGATACGACC